>CM065139.1:2500-360000 GCA_033026305.1 Cirrhinus molitorella | reverse complement strand
AGAAATTAATACTTGTGTTCAGTTAATAAAAAGTGATCGTAAAGATTTCTATTTTGAATAAATTAGCTTTTTATTTATCAAAGAATCATGAAAAAATCAATAAATAAATGAGCAGCACATCTGTTTCCAACATTGATAATGAAAGTAATAAATCAGTATATTAGAGTGATTTCTAAAGGATCATGTGACACTGAAGACTGGAGTAATGATGCTGAAAATTCAGCTTTGCTTCACAGAAATAAATGATATTTTAAAGTATATTAAAATAAAAAACTATAAAATTTGAATTGCAATAACATTTCACAATATTACTTTTTTTCTGTATTTTCGATCAAATAAATGAAACTTAAAATAAATAAATAAATAAAAATTGTACTGAACCCTAAACTTTTGAGTGGCAGTTTATGTACATGACCTCAATCATTTTTGGTAACGCAATATATTGCCCATTTTATTTACATAAACACAGTGTCTTTTGCAGGTCCTTGAACATAACACGTGTAGTTATGAGGTGAAGTCAAAAAAGTTATGGCCTTGTTTAGGCTTCTGTGCCTTTGTGCATACAGACATCTGACTACTAAGGGATTGCGTTTGTCCTTCATTTACAGAGAAAAATCTGTAGATTTTGTTTTGTGCATTTCTCTTTTTTTTCTAGTTAGTTTGCACTTTTTGTTAGAAAACGTTTATTTAATATTTATCCAAATGTCTAATATTCTGATACTTCATTTCCACAGTCTAGATATTCTTAAGAATGAAAAGTTTTTCATTTGAAAGTGTGTAGGCTTTCTTGCATTATTATGCTGTTATATTATGATTGTATATTCAGTGGCATAAAATGACAGTAATATCGCTTTTCACAATTATTTCTGGGGCAATATATCGTACAACAAAATGTTGTTATTGTGGCCTAGCGGAAGACAAAAGAAGATATTCTGAGAAATTTTCGCTGCAAAGTCTCGCTGCTTTTTTCTTGTAAAGTCAGTGGTCTGCAAAGCTGTTTGGTTACACACATCCTTGGTCTTTAGTGTTTAACAGAAGAAAGAAGTTTTTGGTGAACTCTTTAATATTATTTCATTTTTTTCCTTTTTAGCTGAATTGATTGTGCAACGCCAACATGACAACATCATTTCTCTCTTTCCCTCTTCATTGAAGCACGAAGCGCGTTTCAGTCACTGACCGCTTGATGGCGCCACTGGAACAGAAAAACAACTTGGTTTTAAACTCATATCACTAGCGCTCCATCGTCTATCAGTTTATTAGTATATCAGCCACACATGACCCAGCTAGAAACCAGCACAGACATTCTAATGGTTCCCACTACAGATGACAAGCATTACAAACCATCAACTTCTAACCGTCGATGGTATGCATTATATTCCAACCATGAAATAAGTTTTTATTACATGAAATAGCTACAAATCAAAATGATTTTTGAGAAGAATATTTTTGGGGGGTATCTAGTAAATGGTTGCCATCAATGGCAACACTGTACCACAATGCAAAGTGTGCAAAAATGTGTTTTTCTATTAAATTATGATTTTATTTTTCCAATTCAAATGCACATTTGTTTTAGAAATTGATACATCAAATTTTTATGTCCATCAGATTCTTCCACACGCTCATGCAGACGCATAAACACACTCATCCTCATTGTCATCACATGGAAGAGCCAATGCACTCTTCCTATTGCCCTTTCTGTCAAATATTGCTGTTTTCATTTTCTGAAAAGAATAAATAATGTTCTTATTCATACATAAATACAACAATACTGCAATAAACACTTCAAATAAATAACTGCAATCAAATGATTGATGTTACTTTTTATAAAAAATCACAATATTGAAATACAAATACTTCAATTCCACCGTGGTACAGCGTTGCCATACGGCAACATTAATATTTTATCATTTTACAGTAAAACTATGTTAGATAATGTTGATTTGTGAATATAAATATGCAATTTACTAACTAAAGTTGATGCAAAAAAGAGACATTCAGAAATGAGGTTAACAGAGCCGTTTCTGGAGCACTTCAGCCGGTGTCCTGCATGTGACGGTGACAGTAGGAAAAAGTGTTTTGGACACAACATTAAAACATCATTTTACTTAAAAACAGCACTTAAGGCTGCCCTTTTAATGACCGTATTCCAATATATTGTATTTTATTCAGAATAACAAGGAAATCAGTAGAAATTAATTGTTGCCATATGGCAACTCCGTACCATAGAGGGTTAACCATTAAAAATGGTTTCCTGTAGTGTGTCTCCAGACATATTCCATTAGGATTTAATGTTTATAACAAGCCACCAATAGAAGATGACCATTAGAGACCGATAGACACCAATGCAGTTTCCCTCTGGCCCTCTTCTGTCTCTTTTGGCCAAAATTTTTTAGATTTAAAAATTAGCTACACGGAATGAGATGACACTTGGTGACTTTTGTCACATTAGCAATGTGAATACACAAAAATAAATCATGGATATGATTTGGGTATTATAAAAAAGTCAGACTTTCTTTGTGGTCAAAAATGAGCGACATAGGAAATGAATGGGAAATACAAAAAAATATGAAAAAACAGAGACTCTTTTGGTGATACAAACTACAAATCAGCCACTGTGCAGAAAAAAAGTGCACAACAATCAAAGAGTGACACTCTAAAATATCAACAGAGAGAGAGAGAGAGAGACATTGAAATGAATGGGTGAGACTGCAACAGAGCAAATTTTGAGTATGTGTGTAATAAAATGAATACATGGAAAAAATACAAAAACTCTCTCTCTCACTTTCACATGCACACACACACACACACACACACACACAGAGAGAGAGAGAGAGAGAGAGAGAGAGATGAACTGCTAAGACTGCAACAGGCCTGGTTTCTGGTTGTAATTATAATACAAAACTTGATATTTATCTAACCAAAAATATCTAAAAAAAAAAAAAAGTATTTTAGAATGTCTAAATATATTTATAAATGCAAAACCTAATAAAATGAAGAAACTGTCTAAAAGTAATGGGAATCCAAAAGCCTCTGTGTGTATAGGGAGCTATACAGGAGATTACATGACATTTACATTTTTAATGCCACCAATGGCATAATTCTCAGTTAAAAAAATAATTTTAAATGCTTTTACTATATTTTAATATGAAATGTTGTATTTATTGAAAATAATATATAAAATAATATATATATATAATATAATATAAAATAATATAAATTAATATATTATATAATACAAAATATATATACATAAGTAAATATATATATATATATAAAATGTAAGGCTTCGGTCACTTTTGACCTCGAAGAAGGTAGGCTAAGTGTGACTCCCAAATGAAGAGGGCCAGAGGGTCAAACCCAGTACACATTCCCATTATAACCACTACAAATGCTGAATCAATAGTTAGCAAAGGCGTTTAGTTAGACAGTTAAATAGGTTTATATACAGTCCACCGCTGTGAGGTGATGAAGTGTGAATCAGGGTGTGTGTGATGTTGACTTTTCATGGTTTATTCATGTGTGCAGCCTCAATCACTCACACAGCAGCAGCTCTGACAATACAGCGCTTTAGCGGCTCTTCTGTTTTCACTGCTATCCGAGTGCAGTTTATTCAGCTCCTGTCAGCTACACGCTAGTGTGCTACACAGCGGACTTGTTTATTCGACACCACTGTATCTGTCTCAGATGTGGTTATATCTGTCAGGAATATTCTTTAGCCTCATGAGTTGATCATTGACTTCGGCTCCTCCCAAACAAACTTCCTCAAACTCTCAGTGCGATCTGTTGCAGCGCGCACAAATGCAGATCGGAAGCGTTTCGGCCTCTCCAGTCTTCATAGATGTTTACTTTGTTTCCTCGCGATGTCCGACCTGAAGAGGCAGCTGTCCTGGCACGAGGATTTCGCCAGAAACCTTTCCAGACTCTTTTCCAGAAATAAACCCACGGACAGCGAGAGCAATGGGAGGTTTGTCTGTTTTTCGCCTATTTTTAGCTCTTGAACGCCTGAAGTCGAAGCGCGTTCACAAACGTTGACTATGTTTGCTGTGTGCAATGCATGTGGCACTTTCGGACATCGTGTCGTGTTTGTGCTCCTCGGCTGCTCTCTCTGTGCCAGTCCGTGCCTGTGAAAGCACCACAGCTCTCTGTTTGTTCTGCATTCCTAGTATCTTTAGTGCAGATGATTAAGTTCTGTGCTTTTTTTACCCTCCTGGAAAAAATTGGAAGAAAAGAGTCATTAGACAATCGCAGGGTGTGTCAGGCTTACTATGCTTCATGTCTGTCTCTCTTTCGCCTCTGGAGAGAATCTGATATCCATGAACAGTTGAAGCTGAAGGCAGGTATCTGGGCTTGCGGCTGTAGTTGAGAGCTCATTATGGAGGCTTTGCATATTCCTCTGATTTGTTTATTTCCCTCAGAGAGGCTGATGGAGCCACAGTCACCTCCAGCGCTGAGCCAGATCCTCATCAAACACCTGAGCAGCACCTGAACGCAGCAGCAGCAGCAGCAGCACAGGTACATCAGTCACAAGCACTAAATGACCCTGGACCACAAAACCAGTCTTAAGTGTCAAGTTTTTGAAATTGAGTTTTATATATTATCTGAAAGTTGAATAAATAAGCTTTCCATTGATGTATGGTTTGTTAGGATCGGACAGTATTTGGCTGAGATACAGCTATTTGAAAATCTGCAATCTGAGGGTGCAAAAATATCAAATATTGAGAAAACTGCCTTTAAAGTTGTCCAAAACAGTTCTTAGCAATGCATATTACTATCAAAAAATTAAGTTTTGATATATTTATGGTAGGAAATGTAATATCTTCATGGGATATGATCTTTACTTAATATCCTAAAGATTTTTTGGCATAAAAGAACAATTGATAATTTTGACCCATATAATGTATTTTTGGCTATTGCTACAAATATACCCCAGCGACTTAAGACTGGTTTTGTGCTCCAGGGGTCACAAATGTGAAGTACTTGTAATTAGAATTCTGTAATCAAGCTAGTTACTTTTCTATGTATTTCATGAGTGCATATTATTCACACAATAGCAATAAATAATTTGTCATTTACTGCTTCTTATTCCTCTTTTTTTATTTTTTTATTTTCCCTTCTAAAATAGTCTAGTGCTTAAGGCAAGTTTATTTATATAGCACATTTCATACACAATTGTTAATTCAAAGTGCTGTACATAAGAAAGAGAGTTAAAATAATCACAACAATAAAAACAAAGAATGTAAGAACATTTAAAATTGATTTAAAATGAATTAAAACAGTTAAGAATCAAGGTTCCCATGGCTCATGGAATTTCTGGAATATCATGGAATTTGCAAAGGTCTATTCCAGACATTGAAAGTCAGGGAATTTAATATTTATTTTGTCCAAGTCACGGAATATCAGGGATTTTTGTTTATTGCTTTAAACTTTTTTTGTTTCCATTTATCAAAATTAGGGCTGTCAAATGATTAATCGTGATTAATCGCATCCAAAATAAAAGTTTGTTTACATACTATATGTGTGTGTTTACTTATGTATTATGTACATATAAATACATTTATGCATGTATATATTAAAACTAAATGTTTATATGTATATATATTTATACCTGTGTACAATTTAGATTATAAATAAGTATAAATATTTTAGAGATAAATCTCAAATATTTTTCCCTAATATATACATGCATGTGTGTACATTTATATATACATAATAAATATACACAGTACACAGACATATAGTATGTAAACATAAACTTTAATTTTGGATGTGATTAATCATTTACATTTTGATTAGTGCTGTCAATTTTTCTATATCGTATTTTGTTTTATAAAACCATAAATTATTTTTTGTAGAAAAGGTACAGAAAAATATCAAAGTGCATTTAACGGGTAAAAAAAAAAAACAGTGTATAAGTGTGTTTTGTACTAAAAACATCTGTGAACAAGTAAATAAAGCTTGCAAATGGGTGGATCTGTTTATTATAGGTCATGGAAATTCAGCTTTTTAGTCACTGAAAGTCAGGGAATTTGAGATTTGGCTTCGAGTGGAAACCCTGAAGAATACAAATGATTATGCATAAAATACAGTGCAGTCAGTTCAGACGTAGCACAGTGCTCATTCAGTAAATGCACAGCTGAACAGATGAGTTTTGAGTCTGGATTTAAATGTGGCTAGTGTTTTAGCACATCTGATCTCTTCTGGAAGCCGATTCCAACCGTGGGCAGCATAAAAGCTAAAGGCGGATTCCCCTTGTTTTGTGTGAACCCTTGGTAATTCTAATTGACTCGATCCTAGTGATCTGAGTGGCCTGTTAGGTTTGTATTCAGTGAGCATATCTGCAATGTATTTAGGTCCTAGACCATTGAGTGATTTATAAACGAGTAAAAGTACTTTAAAATCAATCCTAAATGTAACTGGAAGCCAGTGTAAGGACCTGAGGACTGCTGTGATATGCTCTGATTTTCTGGTTCTAGTCAGAATCATTCTGGATGAGCTGCAGCCGTCTAATGGTCTTCTTGGGAAGGTCAGTGAGGAGACCATTGCAATAGTGATGATAAAGGCATGAACAAGTTTCTTGACTGGAAACAAAACGTCTAATTCTTGCAATGTTTTTGAGATGATAGTATGCTGACATGACTACTGAAAGGTCTGACTCCAGAATCACACCAAGATCCTTGACTTGATTTTTAGTTATTTGACCTCTTATATACACTCAGAAAGTCCAGTTTTGTGGACATTTACAAAAATCATTTCAGGTTTAAGTGTTTCAACATTTTTCATTTGAATCATCACTCAGTGGGTTATTTAACCATGTGTTTATTGAATGGCTTTTGTCTTGCACAATTTCTCGTTATCTCTAATTTGCAGACATTCTCAAACGTTTTGTCATCTGAGCCTCTTTCATCTAATATATTTACTTTAAATGGGTGGTCAGTCAGCAATTCTGTAAAAGACAATATCTCCCTTTGCACTTAACTTTGAGTGTCGTAACGTCCTCACCTTTATTTTTATACAGCGCTCAAACAGCAGCATTACACGCTAACTAAAGTTAAAAAAAGTGAAATCATAATCAATGACCTCTTGAAGTATCCCTGAGATTTTAAAATGAATATTTTAATAATTAAGGATCACATTTGCATGTTGACGGTTCTCTGATTATTGGTCATATGACGTGCAGGTAAACATTAAATATTCCTTCTTTCTTTTTTAGTAAGTTAATTTTTTTTTAAGTTGTTTTAAAACTATTTATTTTCATTTTACATTTTTAATTACTTGTTAGCCTTTCATTAAACTCACAAACCTCCTGCAGTTCTTTTATGAACCCCAGTTTGGGAAACTTTGATGTAATATAATGTTTAAGGCGTTTCATGTTGTTCATTACAATGAAAGGGATATATTTTCTCACTCTTTGTATTTTTACATCATAATGGTACAAGATTATCCCGTTTAAATCAATCTGATAAATGAGTTAGGTCTAAAGTAATCTGATTATATCACCTAAAATGTGTAATGTAATGGATTACATTACTGATTACAATTTTTGCTCTGCGTTACTTTACAGATAATTCAATAACGCTGAATAAAAGCTCTGGTGTTTTGATTACTGTTGAGTGGGTTCTGACTAATTCAAGCTCCACTGATTTGCCGAGAGATCAGGAGATCAACAAACACGTCTGTGATTTTACTGCGCAATGCTGCGAAAACACTATGAACCAAGGAACGTTTGACACAAACAGCAGTTTGTCAGTCTGTTTCACCAGTGTGCTGCTATTACGGTTTCAGCTGAAGGTGCTTGTGCTTTCGTAGAGCGGCCTGGTTTTGTTCTTTCTCATGGTAAACTGGGTCAGCGGCAGCAGAAGTGCAGACGACTCTTCATCTGAGCTTCTTGTGTTTGTCAGAGAGCCAAACATCTGAGTGTGGACCAGTCAGGACCTGTTTAACTCTGATCCGGCGGCTCTCTCACAGAATGCAGATGCTTGAGATTTAAGGCCTGTTCACAACAAAGACTCTAACAACATTTTCAGTTTAATAATCGCTATAATGAGTCCTACAGTATAACAATAACGACACATAGGTGTGTATATATATATATATATATATATATATATATATACACACACAGGTGCTGGTCATATAATTAGAATATCATCAAAAAGTTGATTTATTTCACTAATTCCATTCAAAAAGTGAAACTTGTACACAGACTGATATATTTCAAATGTTTATTTCTTTTCATTTTGATGATTATAACTGACAACTAATGAAAACCCCAAATTCAGTATCTCAGAAAATTGGAATATTACTTAAGACCAATACAAAGAAAGGATTTTTAGGAATCTTGGGCAACTGAAAAGTATGAGCATGTACAGCACTCAATACTTAGTCGGGGCTCCTTTTGCCTGAATTCCTGCAGCAATGCGGCGTGGCATGGAGTGGATCAGTCTGTGGCTCTGCTCAGGTGTTATGAGAGCCCAGGTTGCTCTGATAGTGGCCTTCAGCTCTTCTGCATTGTTGGGTTTGGCATATCGCATCTTCCTCTTCACAATACCCTACAGATTTTCTATGGGGTTAAGGTCAGATGAGTTTGCTGCCAATTAAGAACAGGGATACCATGGTCCTTAAACCAGGTACTGGTAGCTTTGGCACTGTGTGCAGGTGCCAAGTCCTTTTGGAAAATGAAATCTGCTTCTCCATAAAGTTGGTCAGCAGCAGGAAGCATGAAGTGCTCTAAAACTTCCTGGTATACGGCTGCGTTGACCTTGGACCTCAGAAAACACAGTGGACCAACACCAGCAGATGACATGCCACCCCAAACCATCACTGACTGTGGAAACTTTACACTGGACCTCAAGCAACACGGATTCTGTGCCTCTCCAGACTCTGGGACCCTGATTTCCAAAGGAAATGCAAAACTGACTTTCATCAGAGAACATAACTTTGGAGCACTCAGCAGCAGTCCAGTCCTTTTTGTCTTTAGCCCAGGCGAGACGCTTCTGATGCCGTCTGTTGTTCAAGAGTGGCTTGACACAAGGAATGCGACAGCTGAAAGCCATGTCTTGCATACGTCTGTGTGTAGTGGTTCTTGAAGCACTGACTCCAGCTGCAGTCCACTCTTTGTGAATCTCCCCCACATTTTTGAATGGGTTTTGTTTCACAATCCTCTCCAGGGTGCGGTTATCCCTATTGCTTGTGCACTTTATTCTATCACATCTTTTCTTTTCCTTCCCTTCACCTCTCTATTAATGTGCTTGGACACAGAGCTCTTTTGCGATGACCTTTTGTGTCTTGCCCTCCGTGTGCAGGGTGTTAACGGTCGTCGTTTGGACGACTGTCAAGTCAGCAGTGTTCCCCATGATTGTGTCGCCTACAGAACTAGACTGAGAGACCATTTAAAGGCCTTTGCAGGTGTTTAGAGTTAATTAGCTGATTAGAGTGTCTTCAATATTGAACGTTTTCACAATATTCTAATTTGCTGAGATACTGAATTTGGGGTTTTCATTAGTTGTCAGTTATAATCATCAAAATTAAAAGAAATAAACATTTGAAATATATCAGTCTGTGTGTAATGAATGAATATAATATACAAGTTTCACTTTTTGAATGGAATTAGTGAAATAAATCAACTTTTTGATGATATTCTAATTATATGACCAGCTGTGCGGCCATATTTGAAGTCTTAATGAATGGGTGAAATCTTAAAAACTGCTAAATTACATATGTCAAATCAGCAACAAAAATCTTAAATTAATTGCTCCATGGATGTTGTTTCTTATGCTCAAATAGCATTTGAAGAGCTTCAGGGGTCTCAGGGGTAAAAAAAATCTCTGGGGTAGTTGTAGTAAATATATTTGGCAAATAAGGTTTAGATGACAAAAAAGGTTTGTAATGCCTGCATTGCATGTAAATTAGAAATAATGTGAATATGTGCTTTTTAATGAGTTTGAAAGACAAAAGCCCTCCAAAGACATAATAATACATGGTTAAAAAACCTGTTAAAAACAAATGTGTTCACCAGTATTGATGCTATGCTGACTAATGAATAGTCTAATTTAAATGTCCACAAACTGCACTTTCTGAATGTATATAATTGGTAGGCTGTATTAGAAAGGAACATTTAAAAGATGAAGAAGAGAAATTAGGGGGAATCAATGAATTATGAATAATTTTTTGCTATTGTGTGAATAATATGTAATCATGTAATCCATAAAAAAATAACTGTAGTCTGATTACAGGAAGCTGATTACGTAATATATATATATATATATATATATAATTTTTTTTGCAGCTGATGAATGATAAAAACATTGACAGCCAATCAGAATCCACTCAAATGTAAGGAGTTTTCCATTGATGTATGGTTTGTTAGTATAGGACAATATTTGGCCGAGATACAACTCTGAAAATCTGAGGGTGCAAAAAATCGAAATATTGAGAAAATCACTTTTAAAGTTGTCCAAATGAAGTTCTTAGCAGTGCATATTACTAATCAAAAATTACGTTTTGATACATTTACGGTAGGAAATTTACTTAATACCTTCATGGAACATGATCTTTACTTAATATCCTAATGATTTTTGGCATAAAAAATCCTTTTTACCTATACAATGTATTGTCGGCTATTGCTACAAATATACCTGTGCTTTGTGCTCCAGGGTCACATATGCTTGCATTATTTTTGAAATGTGGTTGAAATATATTGATTAATTAGTTTAATTAAGGACAACTGACTGAAAGAGTGACATGATCTACACAAGGTCAACCCTACTTTTGCTCTTATATTAAGACTTCCTTAGTAATGCTTAAATCACTTTGAAACTAGGTTAGGTTTCCAGTTAGGAAACCTTTGAAAGATTACAATCTTAAAATACAGCCCTGGTGGCCAGTCGCATAAAATGATGAGATGAGGTAAAGCTGGTATACACTACACCGCTTTTGCCCAGATTTTCAGTCTGGAGAAAGTGACGCTTGTTGCTGAAAGTCCGAGTCGGTCTGTAAAATTAAGTTGAAGGATTCCACAGAAAATCCCATAGTGTTTGAAGGTCACTGATTTTTATTTATTTTTCTTAGCTTCAGACTCTGATTCCATCCAGTCATAGGAGATCAGACATGTTTGATATTTTGAGCTGATTTTAGAATATATGTCGTTTTTATGTCAGGCGTCACGTTTCTGTGTGCGATTGTTGTGGTTGGAGCGAGTTGAGCGTCTGCTAGTGTGTGATCGTTTAGTGCGTGACGGACAGCTTTTCCTCTGTAACTATTTACAAAGTCGGTCAGTGTGTAATGACTACTGCTTTAAAATCTGTTCTGATGTTGAGGATTAGTTCACTTCCAGAACAAAAATGTACAGATAATGTACTCACCCCCTTGTCATCCAAGATGTTCATGTCTTTCTTTCTTAATTCGGAAAGAAAGTTTTTTGAGGAAAACATTTCAAGAATTCTCTCCATATAATGGACCCTGAGTTTCAAAATGCAGTTTAAATGCAGCTTTAAAGGGCTCTAGATGATCCCAGCCGAGTAATAAGGGTCTTATCTAGTCAATTGATCAGTTATTTAAAAAAAATTACAATTTATATACTTTTTTAAGCTCAAATGCTGGTCTTGTCTAGCTCTGTGATGCACATGTGTACTCCGGTTCTAGACAGTTAGGGTATGATGAAAAACTCCCATCTCATTTTCTCCAACTTCAAAATCATCCTACAGCACTGCTCTTTTTTGTAAAGGGTGTTAATCTTTGCACGTTTATATTGTAAACACTGGGTCTGTACTTCTGCAGCGATGTATGAAGTTGAAGGAGAAAATGAGATGTGAGTTTTTCATCATACCCTAACTGTCTTGAACCAGAATACGCATGAACAGAGTACAAATGGGCATCGCAGAACTAGACAAGACCAGCATTTGAGGTTCAAAAGTATATAAATTGTACATTGTTTTAGAAAATAACAGATCATTTTGCTAGATAAGATCCTTATTCGTTGGCTGGGGTCATTTACAGCCCTTTGAAGCTGCATTTAAACTGCATTTTGGAAGATCAAACTCCATAGAAGTCCATTATATGGAGAGAAATCCTGAAATGTTTTCCTCCAAAAACATAATTTCTTTACGACTGAAGAAAGAAAGACATGAACATATTGGATGACAAGGGGGTGAGTACATTATCTGTACATTTTTGTTCTGGAAGTGAACTTCTCCTTTAAAAGTCGTGTAATGTATTCCAGCCTTTAGCTACCTAATTATTTTGTTTAACCCTTTAGCTGTCACTCCCATTTTTGAACATAGACAAATGCAGTATTCAAACTTAATTTTTATAATTCATGGACAAAGACATTTTGTAATATGATTTTGATGTGTGTTGTCCATGGTAATGCAACGTCTGATTTTAAAATGGTTTTCAAAGAATTTTGAGATTTGAAGTTTTCAAGTGATACATAATTTCTAATCATTTCTAAAGCATGATCGAGGAAAAAGGCAACAAATAAAGTCTTTTTGTGATAAAGGTCAGAACTCCTGTTATGGAGTAGATTTTTGAGGTGCACTCTTTTCATAAATGTATCCATTACTATTTCCTACATAATTTGTAGCACAAAAATGGTAAAATATGTATTTAGGAGTCTTAGACCTTCCCAACAATATATAGTTTGTCATGATTAGGCGTCCTACTGAGGGGACGGGTGACAATTAAGGGGTTAAGGTCATAATGTATTACATAAAAATGAAAAATAAGACTGATTTTCCTGGCTAACTGCTAATTGGTGAGATTAGTGTTTAGGACGGTCTTAACAGAGAGGCTGAGTTTATGCAATTGTGTGTTAAATCAGAGAGTCAAGACCAGGATCGAAAACCTGCTGTATTTCTGTTTTTCTTTGTGTTTTGAGGTTGCTTTTCTCAGACGTTTTAGTTTTGTAAGATTGTAAAGGGCAGTGTTGGCAGTCAGACGGTTCGGGACTGAAGGGGTTAAGTGTTTTGGGTGGGATGCACTGGGGGAGGAGAGAGAGAGAGAGAGAGAGAGAGAGAGGGGGGGGGCGCTGCTGCTGCTCAGTTCTCTGTGCTCCTCTCTGCTTTTTTTTTTTTTTTTCAGCTGATGAGGATAAAAACATTGACAGCCAATCAGAATCCATTCAAATGTAAGGAGTTTGAGCACTTAAGCAGCAGATGACAGAATGCTTATAATAAACCAGATTGAACTGTAGTGTTTTGAATGGGACTTTAGGTCAATGATCTTTAGGTCTCAGTCCTGCGACTCACTTCTCTGCACATTTTCTGTGTCTCTATTATCTGACACACTCACTTCACTTCATTTTTAAGCTAAAAGTAGATGCTAAACCTAGGAGTAAACACTCAAATAAATACGCACTTAAAAGTTTGGTCCAGAAAAGTCCAATTTGCAATTCATATGCTATATGCTAGACTATATGTGACCCTGGACCACAAAACCAGTCATAAGGGTACATTTTTTGTGAATTTGAGATTCATACATAGTCTGAAAGCAGAAATAAGCTTTCCATTGATGAATGGTTTGTTAGTATAGGACAATATTTGGCCGAGATACAAGTCTTTGAAAATCTGAGGGTGCAAAAGAATCTAAATATTGAGAAAATCACTTTTAAAGTTGTCCAAATGAAGTTCTTAGCAATGCATATTAAGTTTTGATATATTTTTCGATAGGAAATTTACAAAATATCTTCAAGGAACACTTAAGGGGTTAACGTCATAATGCATTACATAAAAATGAAAATAATTTTTAGGACGGTCGTAACAGAGAGGCTGAGTTTATGCAATTGTGTGTTAAATCAGAGAGTCAGCAAGACCAGGATTGAAGAGAGAGAGAGAGAGAGAGAGAGAGAGAGAGAGAGAGAGAGAGAGAGAGAGAGAGAGAGAGAGAGAGAGAGAGAGAGAGAGAGAGGAGAGAGAGAGAGAGAGAGAGATGAGAGAGAGAGAGAGGAGAGAGAGAGAGAGAGAGAGAGAGAGAGAGAGAGAGAGAGAGAGAGAGAGAGAGAGAGAGAGAGAGAGAGAGAGAGAGGAGAGAGAGAGAGAGAGAGAGAGAGAGAGAGAGAGAGGCGCTGCTGCTGCTCAGTTCTCTGTGTTTCCTCTCTGCTGCAGGAAGAATAGAGTCTCAGCGCTGGTTTCCTCTTCTGCTCTCTCTATAGGAGTCGCGGCCGTCTGACGCGCCGGACGGAAACGCAGCGTCACAGACGGAGGACGCGTCACGAGGGGATGCCGGGGGGCTCGGCTCCTGCGAGCGGCTCCACTGCGCCCCCCTGCGGACGGCTTCCTCAGACGCCCTGGGCAGCCTGTTCCACTTCAGCCGGGCAGAACCGGCAGCAGACCAGCGGGAGACGCGGAGCGACGCGGACGGCAGCGGACCGACTGCTGGACAGAGACACACGCAAACCGACGCAGAGGAGCAGGAGAGCGGAGGAGGGGCGGAAACCTGTGATCGGACGCCGTCTGTGTGCCATTCAGAGCTCACACACACACCGTAAGTCGAGACCGCCTCAGACTCTGTGTGTGTGTGTGTGTGAGAGAGAGAGAGAGAGTCATGAGGACACACTGGTTTCTCTCATACTCCTCTCCATGTGACTGCGGCCCCCTGAGGCCCGGCGCCTGCTGATGATGTCATTGAACCAGCTGTGCTCATCCAGAGCCTGAGCGTCATGTGAGGATGATGTTCTTCATCGTCATCCTATAGCTCTGTTTGTCTGTGGTAGGGATGAGCGGTATACCAGTAATGGAAAAATACCAGTATATATTATATTTCAAACAGGTCGATATCCTCATTTTTCCCAGTTTCAGTATTTCATACGCTGCTGTTCAGATGTTCACCTGTAGGCAGTGCTTCACAAATTGCTGCAAATCCGCTAAACATGACAACAGAAAAACACAATGGATCATCAAACAGATGAAACTCCATCAATTTGCTTGAAACTAGTAAATAAAGACAACAGCAGAAGTGAAATATGGCATTATTTTCATACAAAACAGATGATAAAGCTGAACAAACTGAGCTTACTGCAGCTGTATGCAAGCGCTGCTATAAATCACCAAACATTTGTCACTTGCTCATCCTCATCTTTTCCACCAATTTAGAGATGGACAGATGAGCGCATCATTCATCAATCAAACATTCAGATTTTAATCACTTTTATTCACTAATGATAGCGGACAGTAGTTAGTATTTCTACTTAAGTAAATTTAAAAAGCATCTGTAGTTTATCAGAGTGTTTTTCTTTGGATTCTTTTTTACTCCATTCCAAAGCATAATGTCATACTTCTTTCTAAACTACATTTCATAAATTAGTTGTTGTTTGTTTTACCTTTAATAATGAAGAATATTAACAATGTAGTATTTTGTTGTGCTCAAGTCAATTTTAGAATGACTTTGACTTGAGTAAAAGTAAGAAAGTAATATATTTCTAATGTAATAAAGTATTAAATATTTAATCTGAAACATTAAAGTACAATATTCTGCTTTGGAATGCTGTGAAGCGAAGTTTTCTAAAGAAAACACTAGGGGTGTGACGAGACGAGATTTTGTGACTTTTTTTTTTTAAAGAAATCCTTAATAATGAAATATATACGGAAAAATAGTATTTTATTCAACTGAAAAATAAAAAAAAATTAAAGGTGCATTTTGATACGAACTAGTACTTTATGAAATTAAACTTCTATTTTAATGAATTATATGCAGTAATAATCATGTAAACTTATGCTGCATGAATCTGGATAAATTGAAAAACAATTTTTTGAAAAACTGGGGATCACGATTCATGATTCTGAAAGAAAAAAAAATATTAGATTAAAAATCTGAACAAAATAACAATTTACCAGTGATTCTGACACAACATTCATTGCTTAAGTCTTTTTTTTTTAAACATATTCAATCAAATTAATTAATAAAGAAATCTCCTGAATGAATGACTCATTGATAAATGCGTTTTTTAAAGTGCAGTTGTTTCTCCTGGTGGAAGAGGATAAACATTACAATACACACACGTGCAAGATGCTTTCGCTTTGATCGCTATTAGAGACATTATCACCAAACTATAAACGTTTATTCTAGTACTTCTGTTGTTTAAATGTCTGTAACACAGAAATAATGATCATTATGTGATTGAAAGACAGGAATAAGATTGCGTTGGCGTTCGAACAGAGATCGCGATCTTTTTCGGATTAATCCTGCAGCTCTAATGCAAACACTGCAGTACTATCAGATCTGGCCACGAGATCTCATCACATCCCTAAAAAACACTAATAAAGTACAGTACTTTTACAGCAGAGTAAGAAATACTTTCTGAGTCTGAAATCTAAAAACAATCAGAGAGACAGAGAGATAATAACGTGATTTTGAATATTTTGAACATTAGAATAACACTTTATTATTCAGTTATTGTTCAAATTCTGTAGGTAATCTGAGTTTACAGTGTTACAGCTCTTATTAATCTAGCTCAATAATTATTTATAAATGATAAATGAACTAATACATGTTTAGTATGTTAACGTTACTTACTACAGTATCCATCCATCAATAATGAGGAATTTCATTCTGGTATCGCACCGAAAGCACAATTATGGTATCACTCCATCCCTAAGCTGCGGCTCCAGTGTTTTACTGTATCTGTTATCACACACAGAAGCTGCTGATATGAGCTTGTTTCTAGATACACAATTATGGATCATATCTGCAGTTTATTGAGCTGTAAACGGCTTGCAGCACCAGCGTGACGAGTTTCTTCTGTTCATCAGGCTGTTTTATGCAGGATCGTGTGTGTGTTTATTGGGTTTTACTTTACGCTGCAAAAAAGGCTTGTCTTATTTAGTGTTGTTGTCTTGTTTCTAATCAAAACACCGGAAAATTTTTAAATTAAGATGCATTTGCTAGATTAAACAAGTTTAGTTTTGTTACCTTTATTTAACCAGGAAAGAAACTGAGAGATTAAAATCTCCTTTCCAGGAGTGTCCTGACCAAGATAGGCACCAACTATACATAAAACAACTGAGTTACAGCAAACATTACAAAGGCAAAGAGCACATTAACTTTACCTAAGTTTACTTCAGCATATTACAAATAAATCCTAATCTAATCATGACAAACTATAAATTGTTGGGAAGGACTAAAGGCCCGTTCACACCAACAGCAATAATGATAACTATAAAGATAACGTTATAAAAAATCGTTTCAAATTTAAGAGAATAGCAGAGTTCACACCACAACTATAACAATACAGATATCGTTGGGATCACTTTCAGAATGATTTTTTTTTACAGCTGATAAACAATAAAACACTGACAGCTAATCACTTCATTCAAATTTAAAGGGCTTTGCGCATTTGAAATGGCAGGCGACATTGTAGAAAAGCAAACAGAGTAACGTAAAACATACAGTTATCTCAGGAATTCAGTGCAGGGTTGGACAACATTGTCTTGCCTCATTTGAAGGTGCAGTAGAAAAGAGTCACATTATTGTTTTGATTCCACTACACTGACTGCGTTAGAAATCAGATTTCAGAGTTTATGCTAGATTTACTGTTTAGATGCACTTGAAACATGCGTGCTGAGAACATCTACTGGTTGAAGTTGTGTAAATGCAACAAAAACATTATTGTTCTCTGGTGTGGACGCAAATATAGTTATCGTTGTGTTTATAGTTGTCGTTATCGTTCTTGGTTTGAACAGGCCTTAAATGATTAGTTCACTTCCGGAGCAAAAAATGTACAGATAATGTACTCACCCCCTTGTCCTTCTTTGTTCAGTCGTAAAGAAATTATGTTTTTTGAGGAAAACATTTCAGGATTTCTCTCCATATAATGGACTGAAATGGTGCCCCTGAGTTTGAACTTCCATAAAGCAGTTTAAATGCAGCTTCAAAGGGCTCTAAACGATCGCAGCCATTATTTTTGAAACAAATTGACCATTTCTATGCTTTTTAACCTCAAATGCTCATGTTGTCTCGACTGCGGTGCGCATGCGTAGTCTGTGTGATCCGGGCTAGTACAGTTAGGGTATGTCCAAAAACTCCCATCTCGTTTTCTTCCTCAACTTTAAAATCATCCTACATCGCTGTAAAAGTACCAACCCAGTGTTTACAAAGTGAACATATAAAGAAGATCAAACAGACTACAGAAGCGCATCATAGAGAAGAGACAAGACCAGCATTTGAGGTTAAAAAGTATGGTAACACTTTAGAATAGGGAACACTTATTGACTATTAACAACGACTTTTCCCTCAATAAATTCCTAATTTTCTGCTTATTAATAGTTAGTAAGGTAGTTGTTAAGTTTAGGTATTAGGGATGTAGATTGAGGTCATGTAGAATAAGGCATTAATATGTGCTTAATTAGTACTAATAAATGCCTAATATTCCAGTAATATGCATGCTAATAAGCAACTAGTTAAGAAACCGTAAAATAAAGTGTTACCAAAAAGTATATAAATTGTCAATTTGTTTAGAAAATAACTGGTCGTTTTGCTAGATAAGACTCTTCTTCATCGGCTGGGATCGTTTAGAGCCATTTGTAGCTGGATTTAAACTGCATTTTGGAAGTTCAAGATCAGGAGCACCATTCATATCCACTATATGGAGAAAAATGTTTTCCTCAAAAATCATAATTTCTTTGCAACTGAAGAAAGAAAGACATGAACATCTTGGATGACAAGGGGGTGAGCACATTATCTGTACATTTTTGTTCTGAAAGTGAACTAATCCTTTAAGACTGCTAAATATATATTTTACCACTTTTTTGTGTTACAAATTACGTAGGAAACGTTATTTATGACAAGAGTGCACCTCAGAAATCTACATCATAACAGGAGTTCGGACCTTTTTCAGGAAAAGACTTTGTTGCCTTTTCCCCCATCACACTTTAGAACTCATAAGAAATGATATATCAGTGGAAAACTTGAAAACCATTTTAAAATCAGACATTGTGTTTTAGTTTTTTTTCCTAGAGTACACTACGTGGGATGGTGTGTTTGATAAATTCACTACACAAAATTTATCTTGCGAAGTGAAACGCACGCACTGCAAATACATTGTTTAGTAACCAACAAACATCCTTTCTATCAGGACTGCTTCACTACACTGTAAAAAACTATTTGTTGAGTCAACTTAAAATAATTTGTTACCTGGCTGCCTTAATTTTACGTTCAGTCAACTCAAAAAAAGTTTAGTCAACTTGAAATTAGGGCTGTGCAATATGGACAAAATAATCATATTGCGATTTTTTTTTTTTTTTTTTTTTTTTTTAATGAATATTGCGATTGCGATTTTATTTGCGATTTTGGCAATTGTTTTTGCTTTTTCAAACATGCTACATACTTTCTAAATGTATTCAGAAGTGCACAATAAAACATTTCACAATGAAATAACATGGTATTAATAGTTTAATAAACAAAACTGTAGTAAAATTGTCTTTAAAACAGACAACATAAAATAAATTAAGATTAACTCAACTAAATTCCAGTCATAATAAATAAACCTCAAAACTTTTTTCCAGTGCACACACTTCACAATGAAATAACACACTGTACAGTAGGACTAACTGCTTGATAAACAAAACTGTGATAAATTGTCTTAAAAACAGACATGAAATAAATTAAGATTAACTAACCTCAACTCCAATAACAATAACAATAAATAAAAACTAACATAAATCAAAACCAAAAAACAGATTGTGTGCGTGAGAATGTATTCTTAATAAACATATAAATAAATTAATAGATAAAATTGCAGCCTTATGCGATTTAGAAATTGCATGTGCTTAAATCGCGATATTTTTTGCGATTAATTGCACAGCCCTACTTGAAATGTTACGTTTTACTAAGTGACAACTTAGATATTTGAGTTGATTCAACTTACAATTTTAAGGCAGCAGAGTAACAAACACAGCTGTTAAGTTTAACAAACTAATTTTTAGTTTAGTCAACTCAAATATCTAAGTTGTCATTTAGTACAACTTAACATTTCAACTTGAATCAACTTAGAGTTGACTTAAAACTTAAAATTTGAAGGAAGCAGGATAAATTTTAAGTTGACTCAACAAATTGTGTTTTTGTGTCAATAAAATTATTTAATATATACCTGTTTACAATAAGCACTTATTCACGCATACACAGGACAAAGTTTGAGGGCACACAAGTAATATCTGATGGAGCGCAGAGCCACAATCTCCATATAGGAGAGCAAGCTCATACTGGCGCCCTCTCGGATTACAATAATGCACTCTTGACATTTGCCATTAAAATAATGCCAATCCCTGAGAAATAAAGTCATACACAAATACACTTCTTATTGGTTACAGTGTACTGAGAATATCTTGTGTTTTTGCGTTGGTGCTCGAACCCCTGAGTGGGATCTGAGCCTATGCTTCATATAATTATATGACACCTAGTTTTGTAACTTCATCTCCTTTTGGAGAAAAGTTCAATCTGAGTAGTGGCATATTTGAAAGGTTTTACCAAGTTCAGTCCAAAATGCACTTAATTTAATTTTTTCTCCCTGGGAAACAAGTGAAAGTAGACTCTTCTTAAATCAAGAGTATTTTATTTAACCCCACTGGCAGATCATTTTACTGATTTTAAGCAAACTGCACTTAATTTAGTTTTAATTTACGGCTTGTTTAGTAAATGCATCTTAATTTAAGAATTTTTAGATATTTTGACTAGAAAAAGGCAAAAATGCTCTTAGATAAGCCTTTTTTTGCTGTGTGAAGGGTTGAATGTGCCGTTTGTGGTGTTTTGTGTGCAGAATCTACTTCTTGGAGTGAAAAGCAAATGTGATTTGTCATGATTGGGCAATACAGTATGTTTAACAGCAACGGATAAATCGGAGAGAAATGTAATTTATGTAGGAGCATTGGGAAAGTGTTCTGTGATGAAATGGCTTTGTATTGAATCATGGCAAGCAGAGGCTTTACAGTCCTGGAGACAGACGGATCTGTTCAGACAAGCCTGACAGGCGGACAGACGGTTAATCAGCAGAAAGACACCGCAGGCTATGAAACAATGCAAAACCAGCAGAATTCAGTCAGACGCCGCTCTCTGCTCAGAGGGTTAAAACGAGCCCTTTAACAGCATCTTTGCAAACCTGTTCATATTCAGAAAAACTATTCTCTTAGATGGCAGTAAAAGTTTTCTCTTCAAACCTATTCACAAAGCTGCTGAGACAAACTTTTACTAAGGAATGGAGAGAAGTCTTAAGCTAAGAGTATAAGGGTGGGGTTGACCTCGTTGCTGTGGATGATGTCAGCACGCTCATTAGCTATGCACACAGTGATTGGCTGATAGGGGAGGGGTCTCTGTCAGAGATTTATTCATATTATGTTGCCATGTTCAAATAAAGGTTTAAAAATAAATTCAAATGCAGATTTTAACTAATTAAACATATATATTCAGCTAATTGTCAGCCTCTTACATGTGCGCCTCTTATAAACAGTTAGCGGATAGAAATATAAACAGCATTTTAAGTAACAAAGTGAAATAATCATGGCTGATAGTAAGACATGCAAACATAAAAGAAAACCAAACTGGACACAAGAACAGCTGTTACTTCTTGCCCTACTACTTAATGAAATCAAGGATGTAATCAAAGGACAATTGGGAGCTGGGATAACCTCCAAAACCCAAAGGGATGCCTGGGAAAATGTGTGCAGATAAATGCAGGGTGTTTCTAAAATGTTTATGGTCTGAGGCAGATTGCCGGCAACAGCCATTTTAGTCCTGCTGAAGAAAACTATAGAAACCATCACAGAATTTGCAATACTTTTACAGGTTATAATAGGAGTTGTACTGGTTTTAATGGTAACTGTAATGGCGCCTGTTGGTCTCTACTGGCAATTGGTCGCTTTCAATTGTTGGCTTGTTAAAACCACTAAATCCTAATGGGCATGTCCCAAAACACACTTCAGTAAACTATTTTTTAATGGTTTTTAATGTTTGTAATGGTATTTGTAGAAGTTCTGTGGTGGTTTGTATTGTTTTTTTCAGTAGGGACAGTTAGTTTGTAGTGACTAGGAGTCCTAAATTTAGGATTAACGCTCGTTATTAAGATTTTCTCTTAAATTGGCAAGTTACTTTTAGCCCTTAGATGTTTTTGTGAATGTGGGCCCAGATGTTCAGCTAGTTTGCAATGTTTGGAGTCAGTCAGTAGTACTTTGATGTTCTGAGGAGTGAAACGCTTTAAGAACATCAATGTGTTCATTTGAGCCAATCACATTAGTTTGGGGGCGGGGCCATCTGTCTGACTGACCAATGGCGGATGAGGGGTAGAGCCCTCAAAACATGACATTGGAAACACTGAGATCTAGATCAGGTTTGTTTGTTTGGGCATTTTTTAAATTGTGATTTACCATTGAATTATTGTGATTCTGTTTAGTGCTGCTGGTGGTATTTTTACAGAAACCATGTAAATAGACGTGTAACTAAATAGACCATCTCTTCTTGGAGGATGGAGAAACAGAAGACCACTGAAAAGCCTTGCGTGAAATGCGTCTGTCTCTTGCATAATATTAGTGAGTCCAAGAATAGAAACACCTCAGTTCTTTCATCGTCAAACTAGAGCTCATGCTTTTTATTTTTAAACTGTATTTATATCACAGTTGGCGTTAGATCTAAGGGTGTTGTTAGAGCTTTGGAAGGCCTGCTGGGAAAATTATCTATATTGGCACGGCTGTAGAATGAGCTCTAGATTCCTAATGAAATGTTCAGTATTTACCACTTTGCCTTTTCACTCCGCAGTTATTTATATTACACTCTCGTATGTCTCTGTGCTTTGGTGTCAGGTCTGCAGGGCTTCTGTTGTGTCATTTGCATGTTCTGTCTATTAGCTCATCCCAAAAGAGTTTAAAGACTCACATTTTTTCTAGTGCTGTCAAGCGATTAATCGCGATTAATCGAATCCAAAATAAAAGTTTGTCTACATACTATATATTTGTGTACTGTGTATATTTATTATGTATAAATAAATACAGACACATGCATGTATATATTAAGGAAAATATTTTAGATTTACATCTAAAATATTTATTTTTATTTCTAATCTAAATTGTATACAGGTATAAATATATATACATATAAATATTTAGTTTTAATATATACATGCATGTGTATGCATTTATATGTACATAATAAATATACAAAGTAAACACACATATAGTATGTAAACATAAACTTTTATTTTTGGATGCGATTAGCCCTAATTTTCTCTCCATTGCCTTTCATATTGAGATGTATAGGGTGTTTGTTTTATGATGTTAGTTTGTAATTTGTATAAGCTCGTATTTTTTGCATTTATTTGCATTAAACAGTGCTTTTGTACGATGTCTGTTGTTTTTACATGTTAATGTTAAATAAAAGGACCTTGACCGTCAGTCATCCTCTTCATCAGCGTCTTCCGAGTGTTTTGTCACCTGAGATGAATGGCGAGAGGGCTTTCCGGGGCTTTTGTGTAGATGCATGCTGTTTATGAATATTTAATGGGAACATTTTGGAACTGTTGTTTTACTTCCTGCCTTTACATAACAGCCAAACGACACACCGAGAGTGCTTCAAACGCATAAGTGTGTGCAGTAATGGATCTTGAGTGTTGAGTTGGGAATCCTAACCAAGCTTCACTTCACCTTTCTTCTGTTTTCCTTCCACAGCTTAGAGGAGCAGACCGAGGAAGATAGCAGTGATGCCGTAAACTTCGATGCCAAAGAGTGCTCGGAGGACAAAAGACGATATGATCTGGCCTGTCCTCCTGTAGTGACTTACGGCACGTACCGTGGATTGAGGGAAGCCAGGAAACCAAAGAAGAAGCATCGCGTCGAGCTTCATTCGCCCATCTCTGAGGGAGAAGAGGCTGCGCAACCCGACGGCCATGAGGACAAAGAGATTTCCTCTTTCGCTGTGAACAACATGAGCTCTGACAGCCAGGAAAATCCCACTGCCGCAAATCAAGCATCTCCTTCTCGGACACAGCAGATAGAGGACGCATTGGTTCCCGCTGTTGAATCTGAACTAACTCCAGCCCAACAACTCCCTGATGCTGCAGACTCCGGTCCGTTGCACACCTGCATAGAGACAGACTTGGTCTTCAAAAAAACTCAAGCAGAACAGAGTCCGCCGAGTGACCCAGTGAAGTTCGGACAGGAGCCTCTCGCTCAGACTGGCACGCTAGAGACGTTATCAGGGGACAGTGATGATCTTATAGTTTCAGACACGGTTCCCGCTCCGGAGAAGAGCTCAAAGCAACAAAAGCCATCTTTAATTGTAGACAGAACAGATGATCCAGCCCCAGATTCTCAGACCTCCTGGACTCTGGAGGACTTTCAGCTGAAACGGGTTGGGGCGGATGAAGAGATCCTGCAGATGGAGTCTAAAAAGATGGTGGATAGCATCCTGACAAATGCCCTCGCTGCCCTGCACAAGATGGACACATCTGAGACCGAACGAGTCCTGTTAACCTGCGAACCTGATAAAGCCTCAGAGGCACTGCTGTTTGAAGGATTAGATGGTCGTGGAGATGGAGGGACTAACGCAGAGCATCAGTATCGCGTGTTGTTGACGGACCACACGCTGTCTGTTGCTCTCGAGGAAACGCTAGCGGGGAGTTGCAGCCATGTGGACTGCAGCAGGTCGCCGCCCTCCTCAGGGTACGAGTCCATCGCTGGCTCCGACACGGACATCAGGTGCATCGTGGGCGTGGCTTCTGACGTCACCGCTACCAGTGCACCAATCAGCTCTCAGAATGAGAATCAGGCCATTCTTGAACATCTTTTAGAAGAAAAGGAGGAGGATGGAACTGCTTTCCATAAGAGCAGTGGGAGAAACTCTCTGCTCAGTGCTGCTGCTGATGAGCCATTATCCCCAAATCTCCACAGTCAAGAGGATGATCTTTATAGAACAGACGTCAAGCTCTTGTCAGAGGAGTCTCTCTGGGATGAGCAGCCCACGGGTGACAACTCCATATGCGAAGCGGAGTGGTTTGGAGGGGAAAAGAGACCTCAGGATACAGCCAAAGACAATGCAACGAGCAATAACTGTAGACTCAGCCTGAATGGTACTTGTGGCACTGCTCCATCAGTCCATCAGGAGAGTCCTCAACAAAGCCAAACTCTCAGTGTAATGGGAAACCCCATTAGAGACACTCTTGCACCTGATACGACCGCTCGGGATATGATGTCAGAAACCACCCAGCAGCCACCAGATACCCAAAGCCATAAATCTGAGCAATCTTCAGGCAGTCATGAGCAGGTCTGCCAAGTTTCTCAGGCTGGAATAGATTCACCTGTCCTGCTATCCGTGGCTGAAGCCCAGTGCTCTGGAGAGCTCAATCCTTCTCAGTGGGCCTCGGTCCGAGCGGTCCGCCTCGAAGTCATGGATGAGCCGCTGAGCCCCGAGGAGTGTTTCAAGACGGAGCTCAGCATGAATCGAGCAGATGCTGGCACATCAGTCGTGTCCGTTTCAGCCCGTAGAATTCACCTTGACCCCGTGGACAGTTCCAGCAGAACCGCGGCTGTCGTTCCCCAACACTCGCGATTTCACGATCTTGACCTCCACCAGGTCGACGGAGGCTTCGCCATCATCAGCGAGGAGGAAGAGAACGACATGGTGTTCGTGAACGACACCGGGCCCTTGCACAGTCCCAGCACGCGGCGAGCCAAGGCATACCCCTTCTCCCTGTCCCCCATCTACGAGGAGGAGTTTGGCCGTGAGGAGGCTTCAGGGCAGGAGACACTGCAGGTTCCTCCAGCGACAGAAGAGGAGCAGAGGAGCGTGGAGCAGCCGGCCTCGTCCATCCTCTCCCTCCTGCAGTCGGTCAGCGAGAAGCTGCAGTCCAGTGTGATCTGCAGTTCAGTCGAGGAGTCCTTCCACGCCCCGTCGAGCGACCGCTGCTCCCGCGGAGACGACAGTGAGGACGACGATGAGGACTCCGGCATCCCACAGAGCCGCCAGCTCACTGAGGCCAAACCTGAGTGTGAGACCGCTGATGACACTCTGGATGGATTACAGGAGGAACGGAGGAACGACTGGGACGGCATGATGGGTGAAGTTGGAAAGAACGCCGATACGCCTTTTTATCAGTACTTAAAGTCTGGAATAATGCCATCAGGTGATGAAGAACCCAAAGACACTGAACACATTGTGTGTCCTAGTGCAGGCAACACAATGGCCACGGTAAGCGGAGTCTCATTCTTAGGGTGCTTTCGCATTTGGTTTGATTGCCTGGTCCGAACCCGAGTTCGATTGCTCCCCCCCCCCTGCCCCTGCTGGTCCGAACTGTGGTTCGTTTGCGTCATCAAGCGAGCAGCTGTTTACTCTGTTGCCTAGTAACGGTGGCGCCGGGGACTGCGGCAAAATGCATAACATTGCTCTCTTTACTTATATACAGGGGTTGGACAATGAAACTGAAACACTTGGTTTTAGAGCACAGTTAGTTCGGTGTTGGGCCTCCTTTTGTGGCCAATGCAGTATCATTTGGTTTTGGGATTGACAAATACATGTCCTGCACAGTATCCAGAGGGATTTTGAGCCGTTCCTTTTCTAGAACAGTGGCCAGGTCTCTATGTGATTCTGCTGTAGGAAAACGTTTCCTGACTCGCTCCTCCAAAACATCCCAAAGCGCCTCAATAATAATCAGATCTGCTGACTGTGCAGGCCATGGGAGATGTTCAGCTTTACTTTCATGTTCATCAAAGCTCTCTGTCACCAGTCTTGCTGTGTGTATGAGTGCATTACCATCCTTATACACTACCGTTCAAAAGTTTGGGGTCAGTAAGACTTGCAATTTTTTTTTTAATGAAGTCAAGGCTGCATTTATTTTATCAAAAATACAGAAAATAAACTGTAATATTACAAAATGTTATTACAATAGAAAATAATGGTTTTTATTTTCATATACTTTAAAATATAATTTATTCCTGTGATGCAATGCTGATTTTTCATCAGCTGTTACTCAGTTTCCCAGGCTTAAGTGTCACATGATCTCTCAGAAATCATTCTGATATTCTCAATTATTAGTAGAATTATCAGTTTTGGAAACACTTTTTATTAATGTAACAATTTATTAATTTCTTTCAAAAAAAAAAAAAGAATGAATAAACATTTACTGACCCCAAACATTTGAACGGTAGTGTACATGGCAGCACCTTTAGGGTACAATGTCTGAACCATTGGGTGCACATAGTCAACCTTCACACACCGCTCTTACTGCTGGAATGCGCAATAAGTGAAGATTGGCCACCAAATATAGCCATGAAACCTCCAACACTATATTGGCCAGTGTTTCACTTTTCATTGTCCAACCCCTGCCTAGACCAGGGGTGCCCAAACTCGGTCCTGGAGGCCAGGTGTCCTGCAGAGTTTAGCTCCAACTCCAATTAAGCCGCATTTCCACCAAAATTACCAGGAACTATTTGTCCCAGTAACTTTTTTTTCCCTAAATTTTTTTCCCCCAGACCTGTTGCTGTCTGCGTTTCCATCGTGATCTAAAGCACGACACCAAAGATTACCTTTTAGAATTACCCAAAATGAATTCTGTTTCATGTTTAATCACTACAGACACATCAGAGCCAGCAGTAAATGTCAGAAGGACTAGCCGAGGAGAGGGTTTCTCTGCGGGATACATGAGCACTGAGCACCTGGGCTTTAACTCGCACCTCCGAAATCGCCAAAGTACATTTTGAAATAGGCGCTGTCTTTATTAATAAACTGCAAATTTGAGTTTTAAACCTGAAATACTCTTAAAACTACATTTTGTGACACAATAACAGTAATATTTTGAAAATTATGCGAATAAATGGTGGTTGAAATACATTGCTGCATGAACTCAACCAATCAGCTTGTTCAGTGCCGAAGTCCCATCCCCAAAAGTTCCAGAACTTTGATAAAGTACTACCTCGTGAGCAGGGACTTTCTGAGGGCCAAATTTCTACTTGGAACTTTATTTAGATCCTGGTTCCTGTGATGGAAACGCATCGAGTACCACCCCAAAGACCCTAGTTCCTGGGTAAAGTTCCTGCAGTGGAAACGGGGCTTTTGACGCACCTGAACCAGCTTATTAAGATCTTACTAGGCAAGCTGGAGCTAAACTCTGCAGGACAATGGCTAGGTTTACATGCACCCAAATAATCCATTTGTAATCAGATTGACGGCTCAATTGGATTGAAAAACGTTCATGTAAACACCTTAATCGATCTGATTGAGCTCGATCGGAATGAAATTTCGATCGGATTGAAAGGGGTGGTTTATTCCTTTTCTAATCCGATCCAACAGCAAAAAATGACCATGTAAACGCTTGAATCTGACTACTTTCTCAGTCGTATTCAGAAGTCTCTGGGGCACATGCGCAGTGCAATGTTGACGTCTTCTTTAGATCACAAAAAAAACGTTGCTGGTTTATGAATGTGTATGCCAACATGGCAAAAATAATGCTGATCTCTGTCACGTCCATGGCCGTCTCCACAAGTGTGATTGATATGACATCACAGGCAGAGCGCCTGCGCAAAAGTTTTAATCGGAATGTATATAAAACACATATAAACTGATATTTGAATCAGATTGCATGTTAAGAGTACATGTAAACAGACCTGCAATCGGATTCAATTCATTCGGATTGACGAAAATTGGTGCATGTAAATGTAGCCATTGACCCTCTTGGACTTTAGGAGTTTGGTTTCTGGTAAAGAACCTAGGTCTTCAGTCTTCAAGTCTCCAAGTTTATTTCCAACCTGCTCCAGCACACCTGGCCTGATCCTGATGAGCTGCTTCAGGTGTGCTTGATGAGGGTTGGAGCTAAACTCTGCAGGACAGTGGGTCCCCAGAATGAAGGTTGTCCTTCAAGTCCTTTGGTCTAGAATGGGATATGCTTACATTTATGTTAACAAGCTTTCATGTCTCACAGGGAGAGATCGGAGGGTTTGGAAAGGTCAACCCTAGACCTACAGCAGTAAGTTTACATTTACATTTACATTTAGGCATTTAGCATTTAGTTCAACTCAACTTCTCAGCGTCTCATACGAATGGCTGTCTGTTTAGTTTGACAGGGTGTCTGCGGGCCCTTAAATAGTCTTAAAATGTCCTAAATAACGTTTTCCAAATATAAGGCCTTAGAAAGTCTTAAAATGTCTTAAATTCAGATTCGATGGGTCTTAAATTATTTTGGTCACATTAGCGCTAAAATATCTTCAGTCTGACAGACCTAATGACTGTTTACAATCATTGGACAGACTGAAGATTGACTAAAAATAAATAAAAATAACCAGCGAAGCATCAAAACGCAAGAATGATTCTTCTTATTTTAGTACTTTCCACATAAACAGCGTTTGATAATGGATAGTGTATCTCTGGTATTAAAATTGTGTTGCCTGTCTCTTAGTAAGAGACTTAAAAACAAATGAGAGAAACAGCACACATAAAGAATCTCACTGAGGTAAAAACACAAAATGTGTAGTTTATTTCTAACATGATATCGTTCAGTACCATACCAGCGGAGCTTTGCTGAATATGATCACGATTGCAAATGTTACATTGATTTTCAGTAAACAAGTAATTAGTCAAGTAGTTATTAAGTTAAGTTAAACACAATATTTAAACAATAATGTTTTGTTCCATTTCTTCACTGAAAATAGTTCGGATCACAGCAGCACAACTCAGCGGTGTTTTGTTACTAAATGATTCAGCGTTTTGAATGAATTTGTTGAAATGACTAACTTTATATTGACTCGCTCATTAAGTGACTTTCCGCTGCCTGCTGGTAATTTAGTAAAAGTATGCATTTCCCCCCAACATTTCTTATTTGTATATTCATAAATGCGTTTAAAACATTAATCTCATAACAGTGTTTATTGCAGTGTAAATGATTTAATCTGGTTACAGCCCTATAGAATTTATTGATAAATTGTAATAATTTGACATGAAAGGTGATGCATACATTTCAAAGTTAAAAAATAGGCTTTATAAAGGTAAATAAAAATATGCAGATTAAATATGTAAAAGCTGATGAAAATATTGCTTCAGAATAAATAGCGTACACCACCAAAAATCAGTGATGTGGTACTTTTATGGGGATATTTTGTGTGAAATATTGTCTGCTGATATGAAAAGTTCACATATAATGTATAACTGCATGAAATTTAGTTTTCTTTTTACATTAAGCACATTAACTATTAGATGCATGTATGCAATATAATTATTTCCATTTGCAATTTAGGTATTAAATTATATATAAGGTGGTAAATTTCAGTTGTTCATATCTGCAGAAGTGCACCTGAGAACTTTTTAAACAGCGTTTCGCATTTCCTTCGCATTTCCCGGTGGGGCATTGGGCCAGGGCTTTAATTCTTTCGAACGCTAAATCATATTTGCAACGCATATCTTGCACTGCAATAACATAAATCTATTCCACTCTCAGCCTGCTAATGTAGTGCTCTATATCTTCACAGTCATGTCCTCATTGCCTTTGTTTGTTCAGATTGTATCAGTGTGTTAGTTTCAGGAGTATAATGGTATCCTGTCGCTGATGTCTCCATATGAACACAGGTGCTCATCTACGAGAGTCTGTCGCCGAGCGGAGAGAGGAGACAGATCTGTGATGACGTGGAAGATGCTGGGAGGGATCTGTTTGCTCACAGAGGAACGCTTCATGCGCTGAGAGGATGGTAATCACGTTTACTGTCAGCAGATAATACGCCTCACTCGCTTACACAACACACACAGCTGGCAGTCAGTACGTTTCCTGGTCAGAGCTGAGGTCAGTTGCTGATGATTTTTTATGGATGTGAGCTGTAGCAGTACAGTTGTGCTGTTGTACAAGAAATGAGCTCATCATTTTGTGCCTGAGTGAACTCCCATTGGCTCTCAGAGAGACACAGAGTTTGTAAAAGAGTGCTGTAGCTCATGTCTAATAGATGAAGTCATTGTGCCTCCATTTTTCGGAGCGCTGAAAGCTTATGCGATGTCGTTTTGCTAATGCATGTCCACGGATTCGCCTGCGCTCTCCATTATTCAGCAGCACTCAAATACTGAACTTGTCCAGTGAAATTGTACAGCTGCAGTGGACAGGAGGCTGATTTGATCCAGAAAACAATGGCTGAGATGTTTAAGGTCTTTGACAAAACATTTTACATGAAATTTGTGAGCCTGAAGCACAAAACCAGTCTTAAGTAGCACAGGTATATTTGTATTAGTGCTGTCAAACGATTAATCGCATCCAAAATAAAAGTTTATGTTTACATACTATATATTTGTGTACTGTGTATATTTATTATGTTTATATAAATACACACACATGCATGTATATATTAAGGAAAAATATTTTAGATTTATATCTAAAATATTTATATTTATTTATAATCTGAATTATATACAGGTATAAATATATATACATATAAAAATTTTGTTTTAATATATGCATGTATGTGTGTGTATTTATATGTACATAATAAATATACAAAGTAAACACACATCTAGTATCTAAACATAAACTTTTATTTTGGATGTGATTAATCACGATTAATGTTTTGACAGCAGTAATTTGTAGCAAAAGCCAACAGTACATTCTATGGGTGAAAGTGATCAGTTTTTATTAATATGTTATTTTTAGTAATATGCATTGCTAAGAACTTCATTTGGACAACTTGTTAAAGTCCGAACAAACCATACATCAAAGGAAAGCGTATTTATTCAGCTGTCAGATTTAAAAAATGGACCCTTATGACTGATTTTGTGGTCTAGGGTCACAGAGTTGTTCATCTTATTTTGCGGTGAGTTCTGCGTTGCTCCTGTCCTCTGTGTGTTTCTTATTGCTTTGTGTTCAATCACTTTCCGTTCAGTTCCTTCAGACAGAAAGTCTCTGCCGGTCTCCGCAGCAATGTCCTTGTAAATCTGTGTGTGAGGGATGTTTTGCTGCTCTCACACACTCACATCTGTCGTGTTTGCTTGTTAAGTTGGTGATGGATGTTGAACCTGTGTGTGTGTAGTTGGCTGCTGTATGTGGATCCGTGGTTCCGCGGCTCATGCGTTCTTCTGGAAGAGGGTCAGACTGTGACGACCGGCGGAGGATCTCAGGAGGACCTGAAGGAGACCAGAGAGTGCAGCAGGCCTGATCTCAGTGATGCGCTGTCTGTGGGCTCCATCCGGACGCTGCTGAAGGTATCAGGAGCTGTGTGTCACTCACTTCATATACCTTTCTGGAGATGTTTCTATGCTCTGAAACACTGCTGTGATCTGCAGGCGTCTTGTGGTGTGTGTCGTGTGAGATATCTGTCAGAACAAGCTATGCCCACCAACAGACTTCAGTGAATGCAAATGAATAGCTTATTGCACCACCTTGTGGCGGATTCTCTCAAAAATTGATACCTGAATAGTCACCTTGTATGTGCATTGCAGCTCAAAAGTTTGGGGTCAGTAAAACTTGCAATGTTTTTTAGAGAAGTCTCTTATGCTCATCAAGGCTGCATTTATTTGATCAAAAATACAGAAAAAAGTAATATTGCAGATCTTCATTGCAATATAAAATAATGTTTTTTTTTTATAATTTATTCTTGCAAAGCTGCAAAGCTGCATTTTCATCAGCCGTTACTTCAGTTTCAGTGTCACATAATCCTTCAGAAATCATTCTAATATACTGATTTATTATTAGAATTATCAATGTTAATAAATATTTTTTTGGAACCTGTGATTGTTTTTTCAGGATTCTTTGAATAACTAGTTAAAAAACAGCATTTATTTAAAATATACATCTTTTCTAACAATGTAAATGTGTGCCATCGCTTTTTATTAATTTAACACATCCTTGATGAATAAAAGTATTAATTTCTTTCAAAAAATGAAAAATAAAAATTGACTGACCCCACACTTTTGAACAATAATGTATATTGTTAGAAAACAAACTATTTTAAATAAGTGCTGTTCTTTTTAACCTTTTATTGATCAAAGAATTGTGAAAAAAAAGTTCACAGGTTCCAAAAAAATACTAAGCAGCGCAACTGTTTCCAACACTGATGATAAATCTGAAAATAATGATTTTAAAAATGCAGCTTTACTCAGAGAAATAAATTACATTTTAAAATATATCCACATAGAAAACAGTTATTTTAAATTGAAATAATATTGCACAGTATATATTTTTCCTGTATTTTTGATCAAATGAACAAACTTGATAAGCATAAGAAATGTTTTTAAAAACCATTACAAATCTTTTGAGCGGCAGTGTATGCTAAATCTGAACAGACATATCTGTATTTCTATAGTGCTTAATACAGTACAGATGGTTAGTAATAAACAGGAAAAGAACAATTAATGGTGCAAACATCATCAAATACAAATCAAAATACAGCACATAAGTTAACGTCATTGTACACTGCAAGTGAATATTTAATGAGGCAAGTGGTGTTCAGTTTATTATTGGTTGGTTGTTTGTTGCTAAACACTTGGCTGTTATATTTTAGCACCGTTTCTGTATAGCTGTATAGTATGGCACCAAAAGACAGATTAACCCAGCTAAAAGCAGTGCTAATTCTGTGTAGGAGCGCTAACCAGACACTAAGCAGAGGTTAAATGCAGCAGAGGGGAGAAAATATAACATGCCACAACATTTTGTTTTTGTAGATGAAAATGCAGCATCCTACCTAATTATAAGCCTTGTCTTTTGACCCAAGAAGACATTTGAACTATTTAACCCTTTTAAATGTTAATTGTATGAAGTTACCTACGTTATTTTGGAGTTGAAGCTATCATTTAAGCTTTGTCTCAGCGGGGCTGTGCCTGTGGTTATATCTGTAAAAATATTTCTTTTGATTTGTTTGTCTTGTGTTGGTCCATATTTGCCTCATCTTGTGAGAATTGGTCCAGCAGCCCAGGAGGGGTCGGAAAAGCAGGGTTTTTTTTATTTTTTTAGAAGGAAATATACTGTAAAGCATACATAATTTCCATTTATCTCCATGTTTCCTGCACTTCTTCTCGTGCTGCTGCTGTGTCAGTGTGCGGGATGCGTGTTCACTCTGTGTTCATGAGTGTTGCTGGTGTTTTCTTTAGTCAGCAGCACAGTGAAGCGTCTTGTGGTTTTGTGTGCAGGATGACGGTGTTCCAGAGGTCCATCTGTGTCCCAGCTCCTCTCAGACGCTCCGTCTGTATTCTGCGACTGACCTGATGCAGCGGGGCGGCCCTGTGCTCCTCTCTGAGCTCCGCGTCAGGACCGGATGGTAGGAGCAGTTTGCTCATCTGCAATACGTCTGTTGGACGTTTCCTATCAGATGTCAAATAGACGTTTATTAGATGTCTTTAAGATGTTTATGATTTAGAATGGATGTAAAACTGACATCTTACAGATGTCTGCCAGACGTTTGCACACAGCAGATGCTTTCGAGATCTTTAACAGACATCTTGCAGATGTAAGTGTGCTAGGTAACACTTTACTTGAAGGGGTGTGGATAAGACTGACATGACACCTTCATAATCATGACACGACACATGTCATGAATATGAATAAGGTTTTCTGTATGCTTATGACAACTGTCATTGAGTGTCATTTACTCAGTTATGTCATTTATAATGCAAAGGTGACATTATTTGAGATGTCTTTCTTATGACAACTTTACATAAACCAACACATAAACTGTCAGTGTCTTTGTCATTACCAAGACAACACAACCTGTCATGAACATGACATAGCAGATTAATTATCAAACTTTAGAAACTACTTACCTTAATGGGTTACCATTACATTAAACAGTCATGTGGTTGGTTTTGACATTAGCTGTCATGAGGCTATTATAATTGTCATGGATATTTTTCTGACCACTTTTTTTTCAGTGGTACAAATTGAATTTGTCATTATAATGTCATTAAGTGTTAATACTCGGTCAAATAGTTTCATAACTCTGTCATTAATATTTTTCCTGACCTCAACTACAGTGGTACAAATTAAATTTGTCATTAAAATGTCATTAAGTGTTAATATTCTGTCAAATAGTTTTTACTCTGTCATTAATATTTTTTGTATGTGCCTACGTAAGCAAGACTTCACTTTAACCCCTTAAAATAAATAACATTTAGTCAATTGTTTAACCATTAATGTAATATTTACTTTGTTTGCCATTGGCCACTAAATGTGTTTTCCCTGACATGCTGTGTGTAACAACAGAACCATAAAATGATGTGAAACCAAAATCAAACAATTTTATTTGTGTGCTGCAAACCAAATCTTCAGAATCTATATGACTGCGAGGAACAGACCCGAATTAAAGCCTTTATCCGGCGCAGCACAGCCCGCGCTGCCTGACGCGCTCTTTGCAAATGTGAATGTTGCCGCTTCAGACGACGGTTTTACGGCAGGATAATCGAATGCTCATTGGCTCTCGCATGTATTCGTCAAAGATTACGACATGCCGTATTTCTGGTGTTGTGTATTTGAATGATGCGCGGGCGCCTTAACGGAATAAATCTGGATAATAATCTGGAAAATATTATCAGCATTTAACAAATTTTCGTCTCTGCACTTCACACAAACCTACTGTATACTGCTAGAGAGGACTGCGGTAAATGTTACGTATTAATGTCTAATGTTACATATAAACAATGAGACTAGGCTGGATCTTCTGTTGGGGGAAACTTTAACAAAAATATGAAAAGAAAAATCTCCATGACATTGTTATAAAATAATTTGACAGATTATTAACACTTAATGACATTTAATGACAAATTTAATTTGTACCACTGTAGTTGAGGTCAGGAAAAATATTAATGACAGAGTTATGAAACTATTTGACCGAGTATTAACACTTAATGATATTTTAATGACAAATTCAATTTGTACCACTGAAAAAAAAAGTGGTCAGAAAAATATCCATGACACAATTATAATTGACAGCTAATGTCAAAACCAACCACATGACTGTTTAATGTAATGGTAACCCATTAAGGTAAGTAGTTTCTAAAGTTTGATCATTAATCTGCTATGTCATGTTCATGACAGGTTGTGTTGTCTTGGTAATGTCAAGTTGCCATGACAAAGACACTGACAGTTTATGATGTGTTGGTTTATGTAAAGTTGTCATAAGAAAGACATCTCAAATAATGTCACCTTTGCATTATAAATGACATAACTGAGTAAATGACACTCAATGACAGTTGTCATAAGCATACAGAAAACCTCATTCATATTCATGAAATGTGTCGTGTCATGATTATGAAGGTGTCATGTCAGTCTTATGCACACCCCTTCAAGTAAAGTGTTACCGTGTGCTATCTGAGTAAGCTATAGTAAATACAGAATACAAACGTCAAGCTAAAATGAATAAATGAGTAAAGCGAAACTAAACATCAATGGGCTCACAAGCCTCTTTCTCATCGACACCCAAATGTTTACATTTTTTTTTCTATGTAACATTTGGTTGCTAAACTTATCCATGATGTAAACACGACTTTGTACTTCACTTGTGTCCCAATATCCACATAAATCAAATAACCTTTTAAATTATGTTTGGTTTAGTCTGATTATTGGCTGAAATGTCAAGTTAGCAATACTGAAATGTTGCGCATTCGCGTGAGGCGTCTGCGCGATCAGTTACATTTAATAAAGTAAAGTAAAGATATAAAGAAAGCAAATAAAATGCATTAGTTTCACAAAAATGAAAGTGGCCTGTACTTGTAGCAGATTTTTTTTTCTTTTGTTAATCTGTTAATTATTTAAGAGAAATATTTAGTGTAGGCTAGAACTCTTTATTTTTCTTCTATAATTTCTGTTTTTCTGATGTGTGAATCCTCATGGTCTGTTTATGCTGCTATTTGTGCATATACAGCGGGGAAAATAAGTATTTGACACATCAGCATTTTTATCAGTAAGGGGATTTCTAAGTGGGCTATTGACACAAAATTTCCACCAGATGTAGCCATCAAGCCAAATATTGAATTCATACAAAGAAATCAGAACATTTAAGTATACAAGTTGAGTCATAATAAATAAAGTGAAATGACACAGGGAATAAGTATTGAACACATGAAGATAACAAGGTGCAAAATGGCATAGAAAGCCAGGAAATCTGTCAGTATTGAGAGAGAAACCCTGCCCCCTATCAGTACTAATTGATATCAGCTGCTTTAGTCGTAACTGATGGCCTATAAAGGCTTCTCATTACCCAGGAGTCAAAGCAAAGAACTCTCTCAAGATCTTCGTAATCTTATCGTTGAAAAGCATTTTGATGGGAATGGTTATAGGCGCATTTCCAGAATGCTGAATGTTCCTGTGAGCGCTGTGGGGGCCATTATCTGGAAATGGAAAGAGCATCAGTTCACCATAAACCGGCCACGATCAGGTGCTCCATGTAAGATCCCTGTCCGAGGAGTCCAAAGAATAATCAGGAGAGTTCTCCAAGAGCCAAGAACCACTCGGGCAGAACTTCAGGAAGACCTTGCATCAGCAGGTGCTGTTGTTTCAAAGAAAACTATAAGCAATGCACTGAACCGCCATGGCATCCATGCAGCTCACCACGCAAGACTCCATTGCTGAACAAAACGCATGTTGAGGCTCGGGTAAAGTTTGCCAAACAGCATTTGGAGAAGCCTGTGGATTATTGGGAGACTATAGTATGGTCAGATGAAAGACTTTTTGGCAGTCATTCAGAGAAGAAATGGCACTGCCCACCGCCCCAACAACACCAGACCAACAGTTAAGTTTGGGGGCGGAAGCATCATGGTTTAGGGCTGCTTTTCAGCAAGGGGCACTGGTAGACTTCATATTATTGAAGGCAGGATGAATGGAGAAATGTACCAGGACATTCTGGATAAAAATCTGCTGCCATCTACCAGAAAGCTGAAAATGAAAAGAGGGTGGAGATTTCAGCAAGACAGTGATCCCAAACACAAGTCCAAGGAAACAATGAAGTGGTTTCAAAGAAAGAAAATCAAGTTGCTTGAATGGCCCAGTCAATCACCTGACCTAAATCCCATAGAAGATCTATGGAGAGAACTGAAGATCAAAGTTCAGGAAGGAACCTTCAAGATTTAAAGAGCGTTTGTGTGGAAGAATGGGCCAGAATCACTCCTGAGCAATGCAGACAACTGGTCTCTCCATACAAGAGGCGTCTAGAAGGTGTAATCACCAACAAAGGCTTTTCTACAAAGTATTAAAGTGTGTTCAGTACTTCTTCCCTGTGTCATTGCACTTTATTTATTATGACTCAACTTGTGTACTTAAATGTCCTGATTTCTTTGTATGAATTCAATATTTGGCTTGATGGCTACATCTGGTGGAAATTTTGTGTCAATAGCCCACTTAGAAATCCCCTTACTGATAGAAATGCTGGTGTGTCAAATACTTATTTTCCCCGCTGTAAATCTAACGCCCTAAAAGAATAAAAAAAGCTTCGTTTGTCGGCCAGAAAAATGCTGTCATTATACAATTCTCTGAAATTCTCTATGCTGCACAAATTCAAGCTCAAAAACTTGCGTACACGAGCTCAGACCTGATGAGAGATTAGATCATAGGCACCTCTCATGTCCATATTGATACGTTTTTTTTGTAGAAATGACCGTACAACCAATTTTCTGTTTCATAAATGAGGCCCAATGTGCCTAACTGATGAAAATAATTCATTTTTACCCATTCGGTCAAATACTGCACTGCAAAGAGCAACACTAGTTTGAACTTGTCTATAAATTTGCAAATGACCATGGAATAAGCGGATAATCAATGGTTTGCTGTGCTTTAAAGGATTTTAAATGCATGATGTGAAGGCTAATGACTAATGCGAAGTGTATTTAATGTATTGTGCCCAAAATTGAATGACATTTTTTACAATATATGAAAAGATTGTAACACGGTTGCTACTTGTGCATTCAGCTGATCAGCAGTTTCTAGCCATGCAGCCTTTCTCTTAGGATTTATGACCGCTGTGCCTTTAGTAGGCCATTAAAACTTTACAGTCTAAAATTGCACTTTAAAGCATTGAAAACGCTAAATTAAAAGTTAAAATCACTTGAGTTGAAAATGACAATAAATAATAGAAACATTTGAACTGGTAAGAGGAATACACAGCTATTAATTAGGGCTGTGTTAGCTAGCTTACATTTACACTAACTGCTATCATAAAAATACACTTATAGGTAGGATTCAAATGTAATGTCCAACAATAAATATTTTAGCAAAATGTATATTTTACTCAAAATGTATTATTATTTTATTGCATTCCGTCTGTTTAGTGTGCATCAGTGATTGTTCACTCGCTCACTCCTGACAGCAAACCTGATTTATTTGACTTTCTAACATTTACAGATGAAGAATATAACTGTGACATGGCCATTATGCACTGGGGAAAACACAACGTCTTAAATGCATTAAACATCACGCATATATGTGCTGTTTGTCATGGTGGATTGATCTGATCCATGATCGACATTAAGGGCTGACATTACCTTGACTCACTGAACCTGGATCTAATTAGAGAGATTGCATGAACCTATATTGTCACTTATGAAACCGCTTTAGGCCTGATTGATTTGTTAGGTTATTTCAAGTTACATTCTGGACTTTTCTTAGCGTCTCTTATGAAACAGTCCATTGGACTAAAGCCATCAAAAATTGTGTTTTGAGTTTATTGACTTGGATTTACTTTTTTTTTTCTTGAAGGATAAGTTCACTTCAAGCATAAAAATTTCCTGATAATTTACTCAAGCCCATGTCATCCAAGATATTCATGTCTTTCTTTCTTCAGGCCCAAAGAAATTGAGTTTTTTGAGGAAAACGTTCCAGGATTTTTCTCCATATAATGGACTTCAGTGATAGCCAATGAATTGAAGGTTAAAAATGCATTTTAAATGCAGCTTTAAAGGGCTCTGAATGATCCCAGTCAAGGAAGAAGAGTCTTATCTAGCCAAACGATCAGTTATTTCATAAAAAAAAAATATTATACTTTTTTTTTTTTACCACAAATGCTCTGTGATGCGCACATTATGTAATCACGTTGGAAAGGTCACACACGGTTATCTCATTTTCTCCTCCAACTTCAAAATCATCCAGCATTGTTTTGTCTTTTTGGTAAAGAGCGTTTGTGTTTTTTTGCATGTTCGTGTTGTAAACACTGGGCTGGTATTTCAGTCTACATCACACATGATCTTTCCAACACATTGTGAAGATGCAAAAGCAAGATGACCATTTGTGGTTAGAAAGTGTATAAACATGACTTTTTTTCAGAAAATGTTGCTAGATAAGACTATTCCTCGACTGGGATCATGTTAAAGCTGCAGTCAAACTATATTTTTAACCTCCAAATCACTGGCCACAATATGGAGAAAAATCCTGGAATGTCCTTAAAAATGTAATTTCTTTGCGAGGAAGAAAGAAAGACATGAACGTCTTGGATCGCATGGGGCTGGATTGTTTTTATTCTGTAAGTGAGCCTTTAATGTCTTGTGCTTGGATTGATTTTGATCTTTCTTTCTCTTCAACCAGTTTATTTTCGTTGATGAATAATTTTCGTCAGCAATGAAAAGATACGTTTAAAACATTCAAAAATGTCATATGGATGTGGATAAAATTTGACGATGCAGGAGAGAACTCAATTTCAGCAGACACTGAAGCAAACACACAGAAAGCACATCTCACACTCTTTCACGTCGCATGAACTGAGAAATACACACAAAATGATCTGGAATTGTCCGTTTTGATGAGTATTCATGTAAACACAGCTGATTTCATCTTAAATGAATGTAAACAGTAGAGAGAAAGTGTATCAGTGCATTGCATTGGGTTTTAAAGGGACAGCAGCCACATTTAGTGTCTATTGTCCGAGTCACTGATGTTCATCAAGAGACAAAAGAAAGACAGAAAACCACTCACTGCTCTTGACTGAATCACTTACACAGCCCTAAAGATGAATCTAAATTCATTTACAGAAATAAACATGTCTGTTTGAAAGAGTGAAGAATATGGTAAACAAGTGACTATAAAGAATGCATCATTAGCCGATATAACCATTGAGATTACATTCAGAAGAAGACCATGTTCTTTATGAGAAGTGGTTTTATTTCATTTTAATATTAAGGCATGTTGTGTATCACCGCAGTTAAATCATGATTAAACCTTAATATTAAACCTATTTAATGAGTTCGGACATTTTTGAGAAATGCTTAATAAATGCTTAAAAATGCATAAATGCTTAAATTTTAGCTGACTAAATTTACTGTAGATTTAGTCGACTAAATATCATAAGATTGACTAAAACTAGACTAGACTAAAACTAAAAACAAATCAGATGACTAAAATATGAGTCTTAAAGTCTTAAAATGTCTTAAATAATGTTTTCCAAATATAAGGCCTTAAAAAGTCTTAAAAAGTCTCGTAGTCTTAAATTATTTTGGTCACGTTAGTGCTAAAATGTCTTCAGTCTGACGGACCTATCATTGGACAGACCAAAGGTTGACTAAAAATAAATAAATAAAAATAACCAGCGAAGCATCGCAGTGCAAGAGTGATTCTTCTTTTTTAAATACATTTAACGCAAACAGCGTTTGATGATGGATAGTGGATTTCTGGTATCAAAATCACATTGCCTGCTTAAAAATGCATAAATGCTTAAATTTGACTAAATTTACTGTAGATTTAGTCGACTAAAATCTTATGATATTTAGTCGACCACAACTAGACTAAAACTAAAAACAATTCAGATGACTAAAATATGACTAAAACTAAATGACACTTTAGTCAAAAGACTATGACTAAAACTAAATCAAAATCTGTCTTCAGCAAGTCGTTGTAAGCATCTGTTGTGCTGGCAGTGGTTCATTGTGTTCCCTAAATGTGTGTGCAGCTGGTTGGTTTATGAGCAGCATGGATTCAGCGGCAGATCCGCCGTTCTGGAAGCGGACGGGAGAGTCACAGCTCTGCTGCAGGACGCCCTCGTGTCCCGCGTGAAGAGTCTCCGGCCGCTGACAATGGTACGTAAGCAGCGCTCAGCCCAGTTTGATCTGAATCGAGCGTTTCGTGGTCTTCATTTAACGTCTGCTGTGTTTGTGACGCAGGGAGGGCTGCGGGTGACCAGGCCGCTGGACCCAAAGGTGAGACGGCTGGACGAGCGCGCTGGTGTTCAGAGCTGTTCTGGGGTCAGTGGATGTGATCGCTGTGTTTGTCGTGTAGATGCTGTTGTTCCAGGAGCCGCGGTTCAGGGGTCCGTTCAGGGAGCTGCTGGATCACGAGCCCCGTCTGATGAACGCCGCTGCGTCTCTGAGCGTCACGGGTGGGATGTGCGTGTCTTTGCACAAAATAACTTTTTCTACATCATTTGTAACACAAAAAAGTGGTAAAATATCTATTTAGGAGTCTGAAAGGATTAGTTCACTTCCAGAACAAAAATGTACAGATAATGTACTCACCCCCTTGTCAAGATGTTCATATCTTTCTTTCTTCAGTCGTCAAGAAATAGTTTTTTGAGGAAAACATTTCAGGATTTCTCTCCGTATAGTGGACTTCTATGGTGTCCGTGAGTTTGATCTTCCAAAATGCAGTTTAAATGCAGCTTCAAATGACTCTAAACGATCCCAGCCGATGAAGAAGGGTCTTATCTAGCCAAACAATGTTTTTTTTTTAACAAATTGACAATTTATATACTTTTAACACTCAAGTTCTCTGTAGGGTGATTTTTGAAGTTGTATTTATTTATTTATTTGTTTACAGGGGCAATGCACATTAATAAACATAACTGTAAATGTGCCAGAATTAGCCAAAAAGGCTCTTTTTCATCTGTAGACCCTTGACAGAATGTTAAAGTCACCCTAAAAGCAAATACATAGAATCATTACATACAAATCCAAAAAAAATAATAGCTAAAAAATTACAAATAAAATACTTTGAAGAAGAAAGTTTTTAGACATTAAGAACATAGACCACAATGTAATTAACACAATCAACGTCCAGAAACGTAGCAAGGAGTTCGGTAATTATGAAATAAAGTTATTATTTTTGTTTTCTTCATGTGGAAAAAGTATTCTCGTAGCTTTGTGAAATTACGGTTGAACCCCAGGGTTCCCACAGATCATGGAATTTCTGGAATATCAGGGAATTTTAAAAGGTCTATTCCAGACATTGAAAGTTAGGGAATTTTATGTTTATTTTGTCCAAGTCACGGAATATCAGGGATTTTTGTTTATTTCCATTTATCAAAATGTAATTTTTTTTAAATTAAATTTAAATTTAATGTTTTATTGCGTTGTTTCACATGTTGTGCCTATTGTTATGGTTAGGTTATGGTTCTGAAAGCATGAAAACCATAAATTAATTTCTGTAGAAATAGTACAGAAAAATATTTAAAAGGTAAAAGCAAAAAAAATAGTGTATATGTGTGTTTTGTACTTAAAACGTCTGTAAGTAAAGCTTGCAAATGGATGGATTCATTCATTATATGTGACCCTGGACCACAAAACCAGTCATAAGTGTCAGTTTTCTGAAATTGAGATTTATACATCACCTGAAAGCTGAATAAATAAGCTTTTCATTGATGCATGGTTTGTTATGATAGGACAACATTTGGCTGAGATACAACTATTTAAAATCTGCAATCTGAGGGTGCAAAAAAGTAAAACTATTGAGAAAATCACCTTTAAAGTTCAAATGAAGTTCTTAGCAATGAAAATTAAGTTTTGATATATTTACAGTAGGAAGTGTACAAAATATCTTCATGGAACATGATCTTAATATCCTAATGATTTTTGGCATAAAAGAAAAATCAATCATTTTGACCCATACTATGTATTTTTGTCTATTGCTACAAATATACCCCAGCGACTTTAGACTGGTTTTGTGCTCCAGGGTTACAAATGTAATGGAAATTCATTTTTTTAGTCAGTGAAAGTCAGGGAAAAGTCATTTGAAGGGAATTTGAGATTTGGCTGAGAGTGGGAAACCTGAACCCCTGATGTGACGTGGATTATTTGACTGATCTCCTTGCTATGTTTCTGGATGTTGATGGTGTTAATTACATTGCTTTCTCTGGGAGGGTCAGAGAGTCTAACAGACGGATGGCTTTATCAGCATGAAATTGTTCTGACAGTTTAACTCTGACTTCTTGTCATAGTTTATTACCATTTTCTAAACTATAGTCACCATTATTTATATAGCACTTTTAACAATACAGGTTTGTGTCAAAGCAGCTTCACAGTATTAAATATAGGACAGTAGTGTGTCAATAATGCAAAACAACAGTAAACAATCAGTTTTTAGTTAAAAGCTAGTATAAGTATACGATATCGCTGGAAATGATATGTCCCTGACCAAGCAATCCAGAGCTGACAGTGGCAAGGACTAAAGTAAATAAACTGCAATAATGTGAGAAATATTGATGGTGTCTGATTAATTTTGGCTTGACTGATCAATAAAATATAAATATAATAAAATGTACTAAAAAGCAAAATCACTTCCTCTATATTCTCTAAAATAAGGAACAATGGTACGTTTTTTTCTCATACACAGACTATATTCAAGCCACAGAAAGTCAAAGCTTTTGCTGAAAAATGCACAAACCTCCAGTTTAGAGTGAAGTCATTATGTGCATTAACACTGATTTAGGGACAAATGTGAGTCTGGAACATAAAACCAGTGTTAAGTAGCACAGGTATATCTGTAGCAATAGCCAACAATACATTGTATGGGTCAAAATTATGGGTTTTTCCTTTATACAAAAAATCATAAGGATATTAAGTAAAGATCATGTTTCATGGAGATATTGTAAATTTCCTACCATAAACGTATCAAACTATTGCTAAGAACTTCATTTTATACAACTGTAAAGGTGATTTTCTTAATATTTAAATTTTGATTTTCAAATTTAGATTTTTCAAATTTGCAAATAGTTGTGTCTCAGCCAAATATTGTCCTGTACATCAATAGAAAGCTTATTTAAGCTTTCAGCTTTCAGATGATGTATAAATCTTAATTGACCCTTCTGACTGGTTTTGTGGTCCAGGGTCACAAATATACTATAATGCAGCGGCTCTCAAACTTTTTACACCAAAGTACCGCCTCAGAAAATATTTGTCTCTTCAAGTACCACCACAACGACCAGCATTAAAATACAGTGGCCTGATTATTCAGATATAGCTATGCACAGTTCAAAAATGAGAATATTTATTATTGTCAGTCACTTTAACGATTGTAAATGCAGTTTGAACATTAACACTGCGCTGTGTGCACATACAGGTAAATAATAAACTTACATGATGAAATTAAAAGAAAAAGTTACATAAAAAATGTTCTGTACTCCAAAAAATCTAAAAAAACTGTACTGTACTTAAATGTAAATTTAAAAAAAAGTACAGTAGGCCTACTTGATCAAACTATAAAACTAAAAAAAATAACAGACATCATTTAGACACCTTGCAAACTTTTTAAAGGTGTTTTAACATTAAAGGGTTACTCCACCCCAAAATAAAAATGTTGTCATTAATTACTTACCTCCATTTCGTTCCAAACACATAAAAGCTTCATTCATCTTTGAAACATAAATTAAGATATTTTTGATACATTTTGGAGCGTATCCTTTGACCGCATGAGCGAAGCTTTACAGGTTTGTAATGAAATGGGTTTAAGTAATTCATGACATTTTCATTTTGGAGTGCAGTAACCCTTTAAGTTACATTTAATTCAGTAATTGCTCTGTGCACTGATCATCAAAATCTAAATATAATAAAAAAAAACCTAACCCTAACCATTATTTATATAGCGCTTTTAACTATACAGGTTTGTGTCAAAGCAGCTTCACAGTATTAAATATAGCACAGTAGTGTGTCAATAATGCAAAACAACAGTAAACAATCAGTTTTCAGTTAAAGGAAGCTCAGTTCAGTTCAAATAGTATACGATATCACTGGAAATGATATGTCCCTGACCAAGCAATCCAGAGCTGACAGTGGCAAGGACTAAAGGAAATAAACTCTAATAACGTGAGAAATATTGAAGGTGTCTGAATACATTTTGGCTTGACTGATCATTAAAATATGCATATAATAAAATGTACTAAATAACAAAATCACTTCCTCTATATTCTCTAAAATAAGGAACAATGGGAAATTTTTTCTCATACACAGACTATATTCAAGCCACAGAAAAATGCACAAATCTCCAGTTTAGAGTGCAGTCATTATGTGCATCAACTGCTTCACACTTTGAGGACCAGTGCTATAATGTAATAAAAACTGTGAGGTTTGAGTCGCTCTGAAAACAGTGTGTTTGAATATTAAGTGTGTCGCAGCACTTCAGACTGATGTGTGTGTGTTTTAGTTGGGTGGCGTTCTCCAGCGAAGGGTTCAGAGGTCATCAGTGTGTGCTGGAGGAGGGTGAATATGCCGACTGTAGACGACTGTTCGGTGAGACGGAGCTGTCCATCCAGTCGCTGCGCTGCGTTCAGACTGTGAGTCGTCCTCGTCCCTCCGTCTCTTCTCTGCTTCAGCTTCATGCACTGTTTGTCATGTCTGTTTGGGCAGCTGCTTCATAAAAGACACGAAGAAAAGCAGGGATTAAAGTCCAAAACCTGATTTAAAATAACCAAATCAACCGAAAATTTCAGTTCATGCGATCTCACTCATTTTATTCAGGTTCAATGTGCATGCTTATTCTTAAGCAGCGCTTAATGCCGTTTAATGCATTATTGCATAATGGACATGTCACAGTTATATTCTTCATCTATAAATGTTAGAAAGTCATGCAAATAAATCAGTTTTGCTGTCAGCAGTGGCTGAGGCTTGCACACTAAACAGACCAAACGCATTAGAGTAGCAAAATCATTTTGATTAAAACATACACTACCGTTCAAAAGTTTGGAGTCAGTAAATGTTTATTCATTCTTTTTTTTTTTGAAAGAAATGAATAATTTGTTACATTAATAAAAAGTGACATAATAGATTTACATTGCTAGAAAAGATTTATAGTTTGAATAAATGTTGTTCTTGAAAGAAAAAAAAACAGGTAACATTTTTCAAAATAAAAAACATTGGCGGAACAACTGTTTCCAAAACTGATAATTCTACTAATAATTGAGAATATCAGAATGATTTCTGAGAGATCATGTGACACTTAAGCCTGGGAAACTGAGTAACAGCTGATGAAAAATCAGCATTGCATCACAGGAATAAATTATATTTTAAAGTATATGAAAATAAAAACCATTATTTTCTATTGTAATAACATTTTGTAATATTACAGTTTATTTTCTGTATTTTTGATCAAATAAATGCAGCCTTGACTTCATAAAAAAAAATTGCAAGTCTTACTGACCCCAAACTTTTGAACGGTAGTGTACATTTTGCTAACATATTTGTTTTTGGACATTAAATGTGACATATGCAGAATTTTAATCCTAATTTAATCCTACATATAAGTATTTTTATGATAGCAGTAAATGTAGATCAGATGTAAGCTGGCTAACACAGCCCTAGCTCAAATGTGAGCCTGGAGCACAAAACCAGTCATAAGTCGCTGGGGTTTATTTGCAGCAATAGCCAAAAATACATAGTATGAGTCAGAATTATAGATTTTTCTTTTATGCCAAAAATTATTAGGATATTAAGTAAAGATCATGTTCCATGAAGATATTTTGTAAATTTCCAATTGTAAATATATCAAAACATATTTTTTTTTATAAGTAATACGCATTGCTAAAACTTCATTTGGACAACTTTAAAGGCGATTTTCTCAATATTTTTATTTTTGTCCCATCATAACAAACCATACATCAATGGAAAGCTTATTTGTTCAGATTTCAGGTGATGTATAAATCGCAGTTTTCAAAAATGGACACTTCTGACTGGTTTTGTGCTCCAGGGTCACAAATGAGTTCATGTGTATTTCTCTTATCAGTTAATATTTTCTTTATCCATTATTTATTTTCATTTTTAACTCAAATGAGTCTAATGCTTTAAAGAGCAATGTTAGATTGTAATGTTTTAATGTGCTACTATAACCATAACGATACAGCTGTCATGAAACCCGAGAGAAAGGCTGCATGGCTAGAAACTGATCGACTGAATGTGCAAGTAGCAGCTATGTTCAGATGTTTTCATATATCTTTAAAATTGGGCACAATACGTTAAATACAGTCAGCTGTAGCCTAGGCCTCGTTTTAAGTTGCATTTGCTGTATACTTTTATTTTTGGACTGATAATAAAGTCAAATATGTGATGAGTAATATCAGTGCGTTCCTATTGGTCAGTGTTATAGGAACTTGGCTTAGCCTGCTCTGGATCAGGTTAGTTTCCTGATGACAGCGACTGAGCTTGAGCTGTGCTGAATTTGCTTCCTAAAAACCAAATCAAGTGACAAAGACTAACTGCAATAAGCCTGGCTTATTTGGTGAACTTGTTTTGTGTTCATCTTTCCCACAGGATTTCCTGGAGTCAGCAGTGAGTCTGAAGATCTCTGGTGAGGAAACCAACGTTCATCAGGAGATCCCTGATCTGCAGGAGACCGACGGCATCTGCGTGAAGAGCGGAGCGTGAGCCACATTTCATTCAGCCGATGAGAACCACAGCGAGTTCACACCAGGAGCCATAACTATATTAGCACATCATGACTCTGGTTATTACAAGCGTACTGCAGTTTTGCAGCCTGTCGCTTTAAACGCTCAAGCTCACTGCAGTCAAGTGGATTCTGATTGGCTGCCAGTGTTTTTATCATTTATCAAAATACGAAAAATGTTTCCGACAGTATAGTGATTGTTATCGTTGTGCTGTGGGCTCCACTGTTCTTTTCGACTTTAAGGAACACTCCACTTTTTTTGCAAATAGGCTCATTTTCCAGCTCCCCCAGAGTTAAACAGATGAGTTTTACTGCTATTGAATGCATTCAGCCGATCTCCAGGTGTGGTGTTAGCACTTTTAGCATAGCTTAGCATAAATCACTGAATCAGATTAGACATCTCACATTAGCATCTCATTTAAAAATGACCAAATATTTTTGATATTTTTCCTATTTAAAACTTGACTCTTCTGTAGTTGCATCGTGTACTAAGACCGGCAGAAAATGAAAAGTTGTTAATTTCCAGACTATGGATAGGAACTATACTCTTGTTCTGGCGTAATAATCAGGGAACTTTGCTGTCAAACTATGAATTCAACAGGTGCAATGATATTACACAGCGCCTGAATATAGGGGAGTTGGAAAATGAGCCTATTTTCAAAAAGAGTGGCTTGCAGAGCATGTGAGCGAAGCAGCACTCCGCTCTGGGGGCGTGGCTCCGCTCAGTCGCTCACGGCCAAAGCAAAACGTTCCGCTAATGTTCCGCTCACGCTCAAATCCCGCTCAGACATAAAATTTCTCTAGTAGGCCTAATTGTTTACTGTTTGTACCAAAATTCTTGGATAATTGTCTAAAATTAAGCATGCATGTTTCAGAGCAAAATTCTTACATTCTTCTTAATTGTATTAATTAAAATGTAGGCTATTAAATACACAAATAACCTTAGCAAACCTACCTAAAATGCAAAAACTTGTATTTGATTTTGGTTAACTTTATTTCCGTGAATAGCTGCCGTTGTTGTGCAATAGAACATTTAAAACACAAACGGACACACATGAGATGAACTGTGCGCAGATCTTTACAAAATTCACCTGTATTATAAAGCCTGTTAAAGGAAACACACGGACACGGGGAACTGGGGAAAAAAATATTTATCTCCCTTTGGCCTTTTGCAGTTTTTTTTTGTAAAGAACAAATCTGTGTGCGTTATATTAGATTATAAATGACTGATGCATATAGCCCATCTAGACTACATTCTGTAGGTCTACCTATTATTTATTAATTTTAAGCAATAATTATTTTAATAAGTAGGCCTAATTACGAAATATAGCCTAATAATTTGTTCCAAAATTTAAGCCAAATCTAGGGAAGGAACGAATTAACGAACGAATGGCAGGCTGGCAGCTAAGCCTAAACAAGAGAACGAATGCTTAATTCGTGGCCATAATTTAGACTAAACGAAAAAATGAATTTAATTCGCATAAAAAAGAGAGAACTGTTCTAAATTCGTGGCCGTGATTTTGTCTGCATGCCGTGATGACCGAATATAACCTTAGCCTACACCATGTTTGCGTAGCACTTTACATTTATGTATAAGGCTTGCAACTTCGTTGAAACAATATCTGAACTCCATAACTGCTCTACTGTTCTTGATCTCTACAGCTTCTCGATCGCGAACAAGTAAATCACCAAAGGGTATTCTGGGCTGAGCGAGCGGAGCGTATTGAGCGAGCGGAGCGGCATCTTCAGAAAGGCGCTCTGCACTCTTAAGGAAATATTACCGCTCACGCTCCGCTCACATGCTCTGGTGGCGTGTTCCTTTAAAGTGATCTATGAAAACATAATAGTTTGTTATAGTTGTGATGAGGACTTCACTATTCTCTTTATCGAGTGACTTTAAAACGTTATAGTTAGGGATATGTGTCAGATGTTCATGTTACGATTAATTGCTAATATTTTTATCATGGTATACGGTATTGTCACGAGATTGAAATTTAGTTGCAAAAAAGTGATGCCATAATACAGTATAACGGGTTTTTCCAGAAATTGTTGGGTTTTGTTAATAACAAAAATGTCTGAACATTAAAACACAATAAAGCAATACACAAAAACATTTATAAAGTTAAAAATTGTACACAGATTAAAGTGCAAAAAAATTAAAAGACCAATAGATATCACTTTACAGTAAGATCTTACCTTAACCATTAACTTTAGTTAATGTATTAGGATTAAGCGTTATAGTTGGGGTGTGAACGAGTTTGGTGTGTTTCAGGTGGGTTGCGTACAGCGAGAGGTGTTTCACAGGACAGCAGTATGTTCTGGAGAAAGGCCGTTATCCGGGGCCGCTGGATTGGGGCGACAGACGAGGCTTGATTCGCTCTCTGAGGCCCGTTCGCAGGGTGAGTGTCATCAGCTGAGCGCACTTGTTTGAGTTCGTGACACAGTGTCATTGATGCGTCTTATTTTCACCGCAGGACGTCTGCCGGACGCTGGAACCAAAGTTTTTGGTATGTTTGCGTTTCACGTGCCGCTAACATACGAGCGTGGAGTTTTCGGGGCGTGTGCCGCTAATGTGTTTGTCTTTGAGCGCAGCTGCGTGTCTACAGCCAGACGCGGTTCGGCGGCCAGAGCCGAGAGTTTGAGAGCGGCGTTCCCGACTGTGGCGATGCAGTCGAGTCGGTGCGGGCGATCCGGGGAAGGTGAGTGCAGTGCTGACGATTCCCAGCCCAAAAGCTCACCAAAACCCACCCACTTCAACAAAAATCAGCAAAAATTGTAACTGCCAAAATAATGTGATCGAATTTTATTGCCATGTCAGTCAAGGTTGATAAAGACCATTTTTTATCTCTTTAAAAAACATAATGATGACAAAATAAAATAAAGATAATCAATTTCACAGAAATATGGGTCAAAACAGGACAAATACATTAAAGGGAGTCCTTTAATGAAAATATGCTGAAAATGTCCAGAAATCTTTTCAAAGTGGCAATCAAGAGTTTAACCGATGACTTTAGCCAACAGTAAAATGTCCACAGTAAAAATAAGCACATTTTTGTGAAAAGTGACAATAAAGTGATCAGAAAGCAATGTAATTTAGCTGGCATTTACTCCTGTTCATGTGCACATCATGACAGCTAGAAATGTTATTCATTGATACATATGATAATCGAACAGCAAAAATAAAATAATAAAAATAACAATAATGCACTTACCTTTGTCTTGTGCGTTATCGAACAGAAATAACACGTATTTCACTAAGTGCACATTTTATAACATAATGTAGAACAAAACTGTTCAAGTCCAGCTGTCAATGCCAAGTACACCAGAGTCTGGACGATTTAAAAGATGTTCAGATGCAGCACAGCATCATATACTAGTCCCATATTCAGTTTTGATTATTAAACTGTTCATTCAACTGTTCTCTTATTTCAGATACACTTATATTTCTAAGCCTTCTGTTCATCTCTCACCACGTATAATCACGAGTCACTTAGACTTTTTATCGTGTAACTTATATTTAGGCCACTTTGCCATCGCAGTCACTTAAATAAAATTACTGAATGAATGAATAAATAGCTGCACATTTAAAATCTTGCCCTTTCTAGCTCCAAAACCCCATCACTCAGGAATCATCACATCTCACCAACATAAAAGACGGTAAATTGATTGGCAGCTCTCTGTTAAACTAAACCATGGGTTGTGTTAAGGAAAAAAAAAAGAGTTGATGACTGCACTAGACATTATTTTACTGTGATACTTTGAGCTCGGACATATTAAAATAACATGACCTGAATAACAGAAGCGAAGAAAAAGCAGCTGATTGGGCGGTTTTCATGTTTTCAAAGCAGCCCAAATTTTTACCATATAAAAGCTGGGTTCAAGCCCTTTCCAAAACTATATTTTCTGTCCATCTCTTCTATCTATCTCTTGCGCTGCGCCATCTCACCATATCTATAAATAAACACATAAATAAAACACGTTGCTTGCTGTAGTTTGCACAGGACGGGTGGGGAAAGTGCATTGATACACCTTTATTAAATATGTTATGTGGTTTATTTTGATCGGTTAAGTGTTTTTGTGGTGTTTAGAGAAAGCACCTCTGCAGCGCGTTCTTAACTTTAGAGAAAGACACTTTCATTTCTGCTTGCTGCAATAAATCCCAATTTTACTGCACTAAACAAGTGAATTTTGCCAAGATCTTTTCAGGGATGATAGACAAGATCATATAGAATAATAATTTAATGAAAACATAATTTTGACAAAAAATTGACGTTCAACCTATTTTTGTCTACCCGCCCAATGCGTTATTCTCCGGTCCAAGACTATCAAAAGAAGCCCACCCAATCTGGCAACACTGGGAGAGTGTATGGAAACACCTGTGAGGTAGCTGTATGCTGACTGGCTGAACACTCGCCATATTTATAAAGCCGTGTGAAACGCACAGTTTGCGTATGCTAACTCCACACACAGACTGATTGGATTATTGCGAATTTGTCTTTCAAAGGTGTGTTTTGCACTGCAGTTCGATTAGTTCCTGTGCATCTGTTGCGCTCGCAGTAAATGGTGAACGGAAGAGAGAGAATTCCTTCTCAAGTTCGTTGAAGACCTGGGAGCGATTCTGAAAGCTGGGTTATCCTGCGAAAGCTGTGTCGCCCACAGATCTAGTTTCATCTCAAATGCACGAATGCAAACATTATATTCAGTTACGACTTTGTTGCGTCCTTGCGCCTTAGTATTGAGAGCATTTAAGTGCTCGGTTATGCCACCATAAAAGCAAGATCATGAATCCACTCGGGGTCATCCAGCTCAGTCACCGGTTTTCGCTTGTCTTTCATGAACTGACTGATTTCTGAGCGCAGTTCAGTGAAGTGTTTGTGCACGGCTCTCCTGCTCAACCAGCGCACTTCCGTGTGGTAGACTGTGAGAAATATTTTTTTCAGATAAAAAGGCCTCAAATTGCTGATGGCTCTGATGAAATTAACAGTTTTTATTACCACATTCATAATATTGTCCATCTTTAGGGTTTTGCTACACAACGCTTCCTGGTGTAAGATACAATGAAAATTCCAGAATTTTTGGGTTGGGTTCTCTTTTTGAATTCTCTCTGTTAATTTTGTCACAACGCCTGCCTTTTTCCCGACCATAGGTGGAGCGCCCTCCGTTGCCATTCCATTATCGCGGTGTTGTTAAAATGTGGTGGAAATGTTCAAAAAGTACTGACACATAAACATTTCACCAACTTTTGTATTCAAAAAGTTATGCATATCAACAAAAATTAAATAAAATTGCTTTTTGTTTGCATAAACACTAAAACAATGACATTAGCTATGTCCATGGCTGTTTTCTAAAAACAGTCAGAACTTTCAGAGGCTTAGCATTCTTTTAAAAGCTTGCATCTTTTCACCACGCTTTCACACAGTATTTATTTATCCTTAGTTGTTCAAATCACAGTTATCGGATATGGTTTTAATGATTATTAAAATATGAAACGGTAATACTGACCGTGGAGGGTTTTTATCACGATTTATCATTAAACCGGTAATTGTTCCATCCCTACCATACACTTCTTGACGAATTCTCCCTCTGAAAATGGCTTTGATGCCACTGCGATTTCATTGGCAATCAAATAGCTGGCCTTTACAGCTTCATCAGTTCCTGCTCTTTTTGTGAACATTGATGGCTTTTTTTCAAAGCTGAGGCGTGTATGTCGTAGTGCCGTTTAATGTTGTACTCATTTTGCACAGCCACAGCTTGTGAGCAGATTAAACATACCGTACAGAAGAAATACTTCTCTCTCCATTTCTCAAAATTCAGTTTTTTCTTTTTTGGACATTTTTAATTAGCCGACGTGTTCGAAATTAGATTTAGGCGCCGCTGTAGAATGCGCATGAGTGTTAGAGGCTCCGACAGAAGCACAATTAAATGATCAATAAAATAAAAAAATGAATAAAACCAAACACAATGTTGCAGCGAATACTACTACTAATGATAAAGATAATAAAAAATATTTAATATTATTTATTCAAATCATCCAGCGGGCCGTATTGGATGCCTTAGTGGGCCGTGTGTTTGACACCCCTGATTTAGATGTTTGAAAACCACCAAATAAGCCCAAACCAGCTCAAATTTTGTCCACCTACACAAATTCAAAACAATCTGGCAACACTTTCTTTCTTTCTTTCTTTCTTTTTCTTTCTTTCTTTCTTTCTTTCTTTCTTTCTCTCTCTCTCTCTCTCTCTCTCTCTCTCTCTCATAGTTGGCTGCTGTTCGATAAGGAGCGTTACTGTGGTAACCAGTACATCCTGGAGGAGGGACATTACCCTGATCTCACTTCCTGTGGCTGCGCATCAACAGCCATCAAGTCTTTAAAGCCCATTCCCTACGTGAGTCGATGAGAATGAACGACCAGCACAACATTTCAGACACAAGAAATAAACACATGCCTAGAGACATCAGTGCACAGGTTTTCTTAAATGGGTCTTTTAAAAGAGATTAAAGGGGTCATATGATGTTGCTTAAAAGAACATTATTTTGTGTAATGCAATGTGTTAACGCGGTTTCAGGCTCAAAACACATTATTCGTTTGGTTTGAGAAAGCCAATCTACTGATTGAACTGTATTAGCGCTGATAGATGTGCTTTGTGTTTATGCTCTGGAGGAGCTGAGAGAACGCTGTGTTGCAGTGTTGCCATGTATTTACACGCGCTTTTAGGCATGTTGTTTGGTTTTAGCTCATGAATCCAGGCACTTTATGGAGTTAACAAAGTAGTCTTTTGCAAATATGAGATATATAATTTTCTTTTGTGTTATACAACAAACTATTTGGATTCTCTAGTGTTTTTTGTGCTGGTCATGTTTATAGTTTTTTTTTCTAAGAAGATCTGGCAACACTGACACTTTACTGCAGGTTAAGACTTCTTTCACTGTTAATTTCTTGCATCTCACATACAGACGAAGCCACATTTCTGATGTGTGTTTAAATACGCCATTAACAACTAATTGTTCAGTTCGGTTTCATACACACTGCATACAGTTTCTGTAAATGCGGTTGTCACTAACTGGATTTTTCAGGAGTAAATCCTCTAAAAAATATATATATATATATTTTTTTAAATGTATGTACATATAATTAATTTGTAAATTAAATAACAATAATTTGTATTATATTACCTTTGCATCAAAACACAAAAAACACAAAACACTAATGCGCAGGTGTTTCTAATGCAGCATCTATAGGAGGGATGGTACATTTGGATTTTGTTGTCCGCTCTCTTCTTAAAAAGAGAAAAAGAAAGGACATATTGTGTCCATCCAATTATAAGATATAGAGAGCAAGATCTTCCCACAGCCTGATGTAGATTTGTGGGGGTGCGTTTCAGAAAGCTGTGGTCGAGTCTTAACTTTAATAAAGAATATCTTTTTCCGTTTGAGATTTTAATCTTTGCAACTTTACAGATCTTATATAAGCACAAGCAGTTCGTAACACTCCAAAGAAAATGAGGAAAAGATGAAATCGCATCATGAGACCCCTTTAAATGTTGCATGAACTGCAAAAACATGAATCTCTTTAGTATTTTTGTTTTGTTTTCCAGTACAAATCAAAATGCAAAATGAAGATATGCAGTCTTGTTTTCTGAGGAACTGATCAAAATGTTTATGCTTTTATGATTAAAGCAGGAACAAATATCTGTCAGTGGAATGAAAACTTGTTTTCCCCTTAAATTCAATCGGTTTGGATGTAGGGTTGCCAAATATGCATTTGTCCACAAAATTGGGTTGATTTTCTCCTGTGGGTTAAAAGTTTGAAATATTGCATAAATTTAATTTGACTGAAATGCTTGTATTGAAACATTTTGCATTGTACCTGTGATAAAACTGTGGTAGATATTAGTTTAGTGAAGGATGGCCACTGTGGTAGGAAGCTTTTTAGCTGTGTTTATGATCAATCTGCATAACGGTGACTGTAAAATATATAGTTTTGGTATGGAAATGACATATTTTGATACCAAAACTAATTATTTATTTTTTCTGAGCGCACTGGTTGATATTTGCCTTTTGTTTTAATCATGAATTTGCTTGATTTTAATCAGTTTTCCATAAAATATGACTTTATATCTGAGGTTATTTTGCGTCTCCAATAAATGAATCTTTAAACACTGGGAAACAAAACAGTTTCAGTTTTCCTTCATAAAACCCTGAGATGGTGTTTCTTTGTCGTTCGTTCAGAGTTGGGCAGAGCCGTCCGTGAGCCTGTTCTCTCTCAGTGGTTTTGAGGGCCTTGAGGAAACCTTGTGTTCAGACGCAGAGAACCTGAGCCATTTCTTCCTCCAGTCTGTGCGAGTCCACAGCGGCCTGTAAGAGCTCATTATCACTCGCTGTTCCTGCATACACATCCTGAGAGTCAGTGATGAACGCCGCTGTCGTCTCACAGGTGGGTGGCGTACGAATACACGCGCTTTAAGGGCCGCCAGACGCTGGTGAAGCCGGGAGAATATCCCGTTTGGACGGACCACAGCGGCTGGGATTCGATCGGATCGCTGAAGCCTCTCAAACAGGTCAGTCTTCAGTTCATCGCCAGTTCAGCCTGAAATAATCCACTCAGCTAATCAAGCTGATTACAGCTTCTGTATCGATCAATGCATTTTCCAATTGACAGCAGAGAAGAAATCCACTCTCATCAATTACTTTTTTCGAGTAACTAGTAAAGTAACGCATTACTTTTTCATTTACAACAAAATATCTGAGTTACTTTTTCAAAAAACTAACACCAGTTACTTTATTTCCTTGTTTTTAATCCCATTTTATTAACCAATGACTTTGCTGCTGACCTTTGATCCAATTCAACCGTACACTGCAAACATTTTTTTGTCTTAAATGAAGTCTTAAATTCTTAAATGAAGAAGGATTTTCTAGACAAGTAAATAATTATTTTCTTTTTTGAAAAAAAGTACAATTTTAAGTTTTTGCTTAGAACAAGCAAAATAATCTGCCAATGGGGTAAGCAAAAAAAAAATCTTATTTCAAACAGAAAACATTTTGCTTACCCCATTGGGAGATTATTTAGCTTTCAAGCTAAAACACACTTAATTTTGACTTGCTTTCTGAAAAAACAAGACAATAATTTTGAATGGTCTAGAAAATCCTTTTTGATTTAAGAATTTTTAGATATTTTAGATATAAATGGAATGCTGTTGGCTGTTTTAAAAAGTGGGCGGGGCTGTTAGATATGGCTTGCCCTGTTTCCAGTTTCAGTTGAAATCACGTCACCACATGCATGTTTCAAGGAACTTCAATGGACCTTTAAATGTTAAAATCTGTGTGCTTTCAGGGTGCTTTCACATCTGTAGATCGATTGCTTTGTTCTGAAATGGGGATTAAAATTATTACGTTGCATTTTATTCTTGGCGTGGTTCACGTTCACACGGCAACGTTTCTAAACTACAGTTATAAAAACAAAACAAAGAAAAAAGTACACACAAATACAAATCGCTTAAGAAAATTAACTGTAATTTTACTATAGTAAAAGTGCAGTAAACTTCATAATACTTTGCATGTGCTTCACTTTATTTTAGCCATTTCTTATTGGTATATTTATCTATTTTTTCTCTTTTTTAATTTGAAATAGAAGACATTGTTTGATTAAGTGAGATCTTTGATTAAAGTCCTTAAAAATCAAAAAAGCAGTGCTTGAAAAGTCCTGTAATTTCATTTTACAGTATCTGTGTGAACCCCGGTTTTGTCAAGCTTCTGTAGTTTAGATGAGATGTGTTGATGTGTTAACAGCTTTTGTCCTGTATGAGATCTTAAACGAAATTGGCAAACAACAAGCAGATAAAATAGGATTCTAATGTCTTTCTGTCAGACGGCCCATTCCTGTGTCTGCACATATATGTGTTTCTCCTCAGCCCAAAGCGTACATCCAGCTGCGGAGCCGCGCTCTGGGTTCAGTTCTGACCAGCGAGAGCGTTTCGGACGGGTCCTTTCCGGCCAAACTCTTCCTGAGTGCCGCCGATCGATCGCTGGACACGCAGCGCTGGATCTTCACCGACGGCCTCCTGAAGAACATGGTCAGTGAGGAGAACATGCTCCACGTCTGTCAAATGAAATGCACTTCTGTCATAAATCAGAAGATTAAATCATCAACTAAAACATGAGCTGAACTTTAAGGTCTCCTTAGATATTTGTAGAATACATTACAGCCGGTTTCTCTTCTAGATGTCATTATTAGGGGCCAAGCACTGAATAATTGAAACCGTAGGCTTTTTTATTAGTCTGCTGCTGCTTCTTCTTCTGCCATTGAGTCTATGGCCGCCCATAGTACCGCTTGCAGGAAAGTTATGAAATTTGGCAAACTGATAGAGGACAGTCTCAACATTAACTATAGCAAATTTGGAGTCTCTAACTCAAACTCTCTAGCGCCACCACTATTTTTATGCCAATAACTTGTCATGCTGTGTCAATGGACACCAAAATGTAAAAATCGTAAGGTTTCATTTTTTCCCTATTTTTAATTGTTTGTAAAATCGTAAAAAAGCTTTTTCGAACTCGTCCTAGATAATTTGTCTGATTTTGACCAAAATTGGCTCAGATCATCTTCACACCATGCTGGCAAAAAGTTATGGAATTTAAGTTGATTCGTCAAACCGTTTTTGAAAACCGTGTGAATGAATTCTACAAAACGCACGCAAAAATAGATGTGATGCGATATCTCCACAGCGGTTTGAGACCAAAATTGGTGTGTGTGAGTTATAACAATCATGACCTGAGGCTAACTGCTATTTTAGCTTATAACTTGTGAATGGTTTTGGTTTTGAGCATCAGATATTTAGAATTTGTAGTAAAAAGCTGTATTTTATGAACGCATTGATGTATCGTTATGAAACTCGGTATGGGTCATCAGCACGATGCCCTGAAGGAGCCTGAGAAGTTTTGAGCCAGCGCCACCTAGTGGTAAAATCAAATATTCACATGCTTATAACTTTGGGTGTGGTCAACTTTTTTTCACAGGAGTCACCTTTTTAGACTCCTGAATCCTTGCTGAGTCCAGCGATACCAAACATGCCAGGTTTTGCCTAATAGTTTGTGCAACGTTGCATTTTAGCGCTTAAAAACATTTGCCAATATCTTAGAAACCGTTACTCCTATCAACACAAAACCACCGTAGGAAATTCAGATACATAGCATGCTGGCTATATGCTAATGCCCAACTGACAAAATCTTGATAGTAATAGGCAAAAAAATGCAAACAAAGTCAGACATCTGTAATTTTTTCTCTTCTCATATATAAAAATGTCTATAACTCCAAAACAAAATGAGATATTTTCAGCAAATTTGGTGCACATATGTAAGGGCACACTCTAATGACACATAAAGAATTTGGTGGGATTGTGCCTCTTGGTGGCGCTATAATTGAACAAAACATGAAATTGCCATTGACTACAATAGAGTATTATGAAATAAAATGGTTTTCATGATTTTCCACTCATTTGGACTAACATGACCTTCAAATGGCTTTAATAACTCATCGCTCTGGTTGGTCTGATGCTTCCCTTGCCTAGTGCTCGGCCCCATAGCTATATTTTCACATTGTCATCATAGTTTTCAGAAAACAAGTTCTTTGTCGAGTCACTGATGGTTTTAAAGCTGCGTCGCAGTGACAGATTCTGCTGTAGCGCAGAGTCATTATTCAGCTCAAGACAGATCAGCGCTGCTTCAGTTCAGGAACCTTTAATGTTCATCGACTGAAGACTGTAGACGCAGACAGTGATGATGGGTGTGTGTTTCTTCAGGCGCAGGGGGGCTGTCTGTCTGTGATCGGGGCCAAGGCCTGTGCCGGAGCGCCAGTGGCATTATGGGAAGAGCATGGGCGCGTCAACCAGCGCTGGAGCCTCAATGAGGACGGAAACATCTGCTCTCATTTAAATCGCAGCCTGGTGCTGGACCTCAAAGGTATCCCCGTCTTTATTTCTGTAGTGCTTTCTGCAGGTCTTAAAGAGATCTTAACTCACCCTTACTCAAATGAAGGCCTTAAAAAGCCTTAAATCAGAGCAGAAATTCATGAGATCATGGCATTAAATGCTGCATACACTGCAAAAAAATTAATAATAGTAACGAAATAATTATAAATAATGGAGAAATACAATTGAATATTCTTGTGTTCCAATACAAATTTCTAAACCATCCATAAATTTACTTAAGGTGCAAATTAAACATTTTCTAAGAAACTAAACAAAATGTAAGAGCAAATGTCTGTCGATGAGGAATGAATGAATTTGATTTTGACTCTGTATGTTCTTTTTATCAGATACATTTCTCAGAAACTAGATCTCCTATACACTGCTGCTCACAAGTTTGGAATCAGTAATGTTTTTAAAGAAGTCCCTTCAAGGCTTCATTTATTTGACCCAAAATACAGAAAAAACAGTAATGTTGCTAAATGTTATTACAATATAAAAATAATGTTTTTACTTTAAAATATCATTTATTCCTGTGATGCAAAGCTGAATATTCAGCAGCTGTTACTCCAGTCTTCAGTGTCACATGATCCTTCAGAAATTATTCTGATTTATTACTTTTATTATCAATGTTGGCAATAGTTGTGCTGCCGAATGTTTCTTTGGAAACTGTGATATTTTTTCAGGTATCTTGGTGAAGAACAAGTTAAAAAGATCAGCATTTATTCAAAATATAAATCTTTTCTAACAATGTAAATCTATGCCATCACTTCTTTATTAATATAACACATCCTTGATGAATAAAACTATTAATTTCTTTTCCAGTGGTGTATATTGTTAGAAAACCTTTCTATTTTAAATAAATGCTGCTCTTTTTTAACCTTTTATTGATCAAAGAATCCTGAAAAAAGTATCACAGGTTCCAAAAAAAAAATATTAAGCAGCACAACTGTTTCCAGCACTGAAAATAAATCAGTATATTAGAATGATTTCTGAAGGATCATGTGACACTGAAGACTGGATTAGTGATGTTGAAAATTCAGATATAAATGAAATTTTATTGTATATTAATATAGAAAATGTATTTTTACATTGTAATATTTCACAGTATTATTTTTTTCTGTATTTTTGATCAAATGAACACAGCCTTGATGAGCATAAGAAACTTCTTCAAAAAGTCATAAAATCTTACTGATGCCAAACTTTGAAGCAGTAGTGTATGTCATTTTTGCATCTTGATTTTAGAATGTGCAAAGGAGAATTTGCACACTTGCACTGGAAAACAAGACCAAAACACTGAGATAGAACATGTTTTTTTTTTTTTGCAGTGTGATCAGATGCTACAGAAAAGTATAGTTTCCATATTCCAGTGTTTGGAGTCAGAGGGTCTCAAGCGTTTTTTATAAAAATGAATTAAAAAGTAATTTCAGGTCTGTAGGATGTTGTTGTAATCTTTGAAATGCCGCTAATAAACTCGTTGTGCTCCCTAGACATTTACATTTATTCAATATATTCCTTACATTTACTTTAATTAAATAAATTGGTCTTAAAAAGGTCTTTAAAAATTCAGAAAACCTGCAGAAACAGGAAAATAACCAAATTCATCTGAACGTCATCAAATATGTGACCCTGGAGCACAAAACCAGTCTTAAGCTGCACAGGTGTATTTGTAGCAATAGCCAACAATACATTGTATGGGTCAAAATGATATATTTTTCTTTTATGCCAAAAATCATTTGGATATTAAGTAAAGACCATGTTTCATGAAGATGTCACTGTCCTACCGTAAATATATCAAAACTTAATTTTTGATTAGTAATATGCATTGCTAAGAAACTTCATTTGGACAACTTTAAAGGTGATTTTCTCAATATTTAATTTTTTTGCATCCTCAGATTGCAGATTTTCAAATAGTTGTATCTCGGCCAAATATTGTCCTGTCATAACAAACCATACAATTATTTATTCATCTTTCATATGATGTATAAATCTCATTTTCAAAAAATTTACCCTTATGACTGGTTTTGTGGTCCTGGGCCATGTATGAGACAAATTAGATTTTTGGGGATTTTTTTTATTTTTTTTGTTGATAATTAATGTTTTTTTTTTTATTCTGGTTTAGGTCTGTCATTCATAAATTAATAAAAAATGCCACTAAAACCACCAGTAGGTGGCAGCAAGTGTGTTAATGAGTGATTCATTGAATCATACTGAAAAAATGTGACTGATATTAACAGTTTTTTTTTTAACTGCTGTATAAAATCAATATCACACATATGATCACACTCAGAAATCAAATATTCAGAAAAAACACTCTTGCTTGTGATCATGTCTTATAAACATAAAAAAGACAGATTTACAGGGGATATCTTTTGCATTCATAACTTTATAGTATAGGGAAGATGAAACTGCAGGCTAACAGGCTTCATCACACGATGAATGCTTTTGAAAGTAAAGAGTTCAGATGCAAAAGCCTCTAAATCCATCTGACATCTTTCTTTAAAAAATGCATTTTATCAGGCTCAGATGTTTAGGTTTCTATGTAAGTGCTGGTTCTTCTGATTGGGCTGAGGCTGGGATTTTAGTGAGTTTGAAGTAAAAGTATTTGATGGATGTATAATATGTGTCCAGAATCATTATCTGATTTTTGACCGAGATGACTTTAGCTGGTTTGCATCTGAACTCTTCAAGTGTCTTTTAAAAGTGTGTCAGAACTGAAGGTCTGGTGTTTCTCAGGTGGATGCGGCGCTGACCGAGATCATCTGATCCTGAGAGAGCTTCACGTCAGCAACGGCACTCAGACGTGGGACATAGACGTGCTGTGATATGGACAGGATCACACACATCAGGGACTGAAGCCAAACTGACATCAGAGCTGATCGTTTAGCGACCCGCAGACGAGCTCCTCAGCTGTTCTCCTGTTTTAAACTGCACTGTGAAAGAGGAGGAACCGGAGGAGTCTGTTTTTATCCGTGAAGCACATTTGCACTAGCAGAAACCTCACGCGTGTTCTGCAGATGTTCAGGTGGATTCGCCCTTTAATCGATCGCAGATACTTTTCGGGCGGCGAAAGCGCTCTGCGTTAAACGTAGTCATTTCACTGGAGTCCTTGAGGAACGCTGATGTGCTCAGAGTCACGCGTGTCGTGTGTGCGGCGGCGCTCACGAGCAGCGTTTTTAAAAGAACCTCAACAATAAATATAAACTCTACAATGCTTTACATGTTTGTTTGAATTTTTACACAGAGGCCCGTCACGAGAACTTCTTGTTGTGCGATATATTGCCCCAGAAATAATTGTGATAGCTGATATTATTGTCATTTTAAGAATGTCACCGAATATATAATAAAGAATAATATAACATGATACAAGAAGGCCTACACGCTTTGTGTTGGGGATAATGCATTACTAGTTACTTGGAAAAAGTAATATTATGTAACTTGCATTACTTTTTTATTTCCAAGAAAATACCTGTTACTTTTCCAAAAAAGTAATGCTAGTTACTTTTTGTTTCCTTTATGTATTTAATCCCATTTTGTATTGCTGCTGACCTTTGATCCAATGGACATTTTTTGTCTTGTTTCCAGCCAAAATAAACAAAAAACCTCTTAAATCTTGATTTAAGTAAAAACTATTTTTTGTTTTCAGAAAAAAAAGTCAAAATAGGGTATTTCATACAGAAAACGATTATTTTGCTTGCCCCATTGGGAGATTATTTTCAAGCACAGCAAAAACACTTAATTTTGACTTGTTTTCATAAAAAAACAAGACAATTTTACTTGTCTAGAAAATCCTTCTTGATTAAATTTTTAGATATTTTGGCTGGAAACAAGCAAAAAAATCTAAGAAAAGCATTTTTTGCAGTGTACTAAGCAAAACTTTATATTAACTAACATTTGTGCTTTTTTTCTCTTTGCTGAAGAGTGTTTCTTTCTTTTCCTGCAGTTCTACTGTACAGACGACAATTTACTTTTCCTTTAGCCTTAGGCTTATTCACTTCATTTTGGTGTGAAAGGGCTTTTACATTTGATAAGAAACAAACATTTTTATATTGAAAACAAAGCAAGCCCTGCCCAGATTTAAACAGAAATGAAAAAGTAACGTAATTAGTTACTTTGTTAGGGAGTAACGCAATATTGCAATGCATTACTTTTAAAAGTAACTTTCCTCAACACTGCATGCTTTCAAATGACAACTGTCAATTCTTAGGAATTTTCAGATCATCGTGTCAAAATCTGAACGAGCGCCTCATGACTAAACGAGAAGCTGCCAAAGACACAGGTGCAAATGGAATGCAAAAAACATGGTGATGTTCATTTTTATGTAAATATATTGTCACCAAGAATAATTGAGGCCATGTGGTATAAGTCGACGACAACTGATGCTTTATTCATCTGCAATTAGCCATAACTGATAACCGCTCCTGATGAAGATGGCCGCTGTAGAGCTGCAGCTTCGTTCTCTAGGCTGACGAATGTGATCAGCTGATGTTCAAGGCGTTTGGACCTGCAGCAGTCCTTCGCTCCACAGACCCAGCAGCAGCCCCACTTTATCTGCATCCTGCAGGAGCTGCAGCTGCGCAGCCGGGACGCCATCGCCACGCAGCAGCTGCTTCAGAGCGGCCAGATGAGACGACGGGAAACGCAGACCCTGAAGCGGAAGAAGCTCAGTGTGAGAACGACACGACTGCACAAATGAGCACCGCTAGTCGGAGAAATGCAACGAGGCCTGACGGACCTGCGAGACGATCTCTTCTTCCTCATCTTCATCTTCATCTTCATCCTCATCAGAGGTTCCCATCATGTGTGTTTCTCTCTTGTTCCTTAAAGAATGCAGCACAAACACAACCAGCTCTGTGGCCTCGTCCTGATCAGAGAGATGGACAGTTAGAACTCGCTAACACTTCATTACAAACACAAAAATCACAGACAGCACAACTGATTTCAACATTAATGATGATTTCTGAAGGATCATGTGACACTGATGACTGGAGTAGTGATGTTGCAAATTCACCTTTGATCACAGGAATAAATTACATACAAAATATTTAACTGTTATAACACACATATATGATATACAACCATTTTAGTATATCTTCTCAAGGGACAATTCTATAGAAATTAAACTTGGATATATGTGACCCTGGACCACAAAACCAGTCATAAGTGTCATTTTTTCAAAATTGAGATTTATATATTCTCTGAAAGTTTAATAAATAAACTTTCCATTGATGTATGGTTTGTTAGGATAGGACACTATTTGTCTGAGATACAACTATTTGAAATCTATAATCTGATGGTGCAAAAAAATCAAAATATTGAGAAAATCGCCTTTAAAGTTGTCCAAATTAAGTTCTTAGCAATGCATATTACTTATCAAAAATTACGTTTTGATACATTTACAATATGAAATTTACAAAATATCTTAATGGAACATGATTTTTACTTTTGACATGATTTTTGGCATACTTTTTTTTTTATATAATTTTGACTTAAGCGACTTCAGACTGGTTTTGTGCTCCAGTGTCACACACATGCATACATACACACTCACTCATATACAGTAGTCAACATTTGAAGTGGATCAAAACCTTTCATCAAAGTTATCCTAAAACCAAAACAATTCCTGTTCTTGTCCTAAGACAATTTTGCTGAACGTTTTTGATCCACTTCATATATATAAAGGTGTGTGAGACTCTTACAGTGTTGTCTTGACTGGGCTCCAGCGTTAAAAGAAGATGCTCTTTAAACCGGATGCACACTGTGTCCTCTAGCGACGGCGGTTTCCCAGCTGGAAGACAAAGCCAATCATTGGTGACAAACGTCTGCAGTACATCAAACCCACCACAGCAGGCAGAGACTCACCGGGTTCGAGTTGGGCCTGGTCCAGCAGGAACGGTGGCAGTCTGTGGGAGATGAAGTCTCGTTTCATAGCAGTGGAGCGCAACTCATGATCGTCCCGCTCGAGTCCGTCTGCCAGACGCCGCAGAAACGCACACACCTGCTTATTAATGTCAGGACCCCAACTGGGAGCCTAACGCATTGGGGACAAGAAAACACACACACACACACACACACACACACACACACGCTGTTAGAGCCACAGTCCCTGTCAGTGTTGAGGAAAGTTACTTTTAAAAGTAATGCGTTACAATATTGCGTTACTCCCTAAAAAAAGTTACTAATTACGTTACTTAGTTACTTTTTATGCAAAGTAATGCGTTACAATATTGCGTCGCTCCCTAAAAAAGTTACTAATTACGTTACTTTTGCATTGCTTTTTAAATCTAGGCAGGGCTTGCTTGTTTGTTTTGTATATAAAATCGTTAGATTGTTAGCAAATGTAAAAGCCCTTTCACACCAAAATGAAATGATATGAATAAGCCTAAGGCTAAAGGAAATTTTAATTTATGCTTGTACAACTAGTAGAACTGTAGGAAAAGAAAGTTCAACACTCTTCAGCAATGAGAGAAAAAAAACACACAAATGTTAGTTCATCTAAAGGAAGTTTTGCTTATTAGTACACTGCAAAAAATGCTTTTCTTACTTAGATTTTTTTGTCTTGTTTTCAGCCAAAATATCTAAAAATTCTTAAATCAAGAAGGATTTTCTAGACAAGTAAAAATTATTGTCTTGTTTTTCTGAAAACAAGACAAAATTGTGTTTTTGCTTGAAACAAGCAAAATAATCAATGGGGTAAGCTAAATAATCTTGCTTTCTGTTCAAAATAAGAATTTTTTTGCTTACCCCATTGGCAGATTATTTAGCTTGTTCTAAGCAAAAACTCACTTAATTTGCACTTGTTTTTTTCTGAAAACAAGAAAATAATTATTTACTTGTCTAAAAAAGTCCTTGATTTAAGAATTGTTTGATATTTTGTCTAAACAAGACAAAAAATGTAAGTAAGAACAGTATTTTTGCAGTGTACGGTTGAATTGGAACAAAGGTCAGCAGCAAAGTCATTGGTTAATAAAATGGGATTAAATACATAAACGAAACAAAAAGTAACTGGCGTTAGTTATTTTTGAAAAAGTAACTCAGATATTTTCTTGTAAATGAAAAAGTAATGCGTTACTTTACTAGTTACTTGAACAAAGTCATATTATTCTGTAACTTGCGTTACTTGTAATGCGTTCCTCCTAACACTGCTGGTGAAGTGCTGCGCTCACCGTTAGGAGGTTGCGAGGCAGTCCGGATCGCATCTGGAGGTCTCGGCTCATGCAGTCGAACACGCAGCCGGGAATCACGTCCAGCATGAAGTCGCCCCACGACCTGAAACACAAGCAGTTCACATCTGAACCGCACTGCCGACTGTCTTGTTTCGACTTGCCAGAAATACCAGCAAAGAAATGCACAATGTCTTGATGGCAGACATTTCTGAGTGTAATTTGGCTTGGAATCGTTCTTAATCTTGATGTTGCGAGCACATTGTTTGGCCGATTGAGCTTTAGGATAACAAGTGCTTTCCCACACTACCTCAGTTTAACATGTTCCAATAATATATCATATTCTCTCACGTTTCTTTTAACTTGTGAGAACTATTAATGTTGAAGGTTCACTGTTTTTACCGGTTTGTTTTTCCAGGTAAATTTAAGACTTTTTAAAATGGAAGATCCTTAAATCAAGATACATTTACTGTAGATGGAAAGTGACATTAGAAACATGATGCATTGCATGCTTGTTTTCTAAGAAATGTATCAAAAAGTGTTTATAACAAGATTAAAACAATAATATCTGCCAAATCAACTACATTCAAAGAGAAAAGGTTATTTTCTGACCCCACTGACGGATATTTGTTCTTGTTTTAATCATAAACTCATGAACTGATTTTGTTCAGTTTCTCAGAAAACAAGACTTCACAGCTTCATTTTGCATCTCCAGTAAATGTTTAGATATTTGTACTGGGAAACAAGTCAAAAATACTCATTTTTTTGTGCAGTGTGTGTAACATTTAATGGCATGATGTTATGGATTTAAGATCTGCTCTGATTTAGGACTTTTTAAGGCTTTAATTTCTAATTAAAAATTAAGACCCACAGAAACCCTATTTCTCATAATGTGACTTCTGCTGAATTGTACCGAATCTAATGAGGGTGAATCAAGCCCTTGAGAACACAAGGATTAATCGAGCGCTTTCACAGCTGTGTGGAGACACGTGTGATGGAGACATACGTGTTTTGGTAGGTGCTGAGCGTGAGGTGAGTGGACCGCTCCACTCCGGCCGGTGTGTCCGCCTGATGAATGGTTCCTCTGGGGAAATACAGCAGGTCTCCAGGCTACAAGAACAACAGCAGATTCATGTATTCAAACACAGGAGACATTGACCTGTCCCCAAACCTGTCCCCACATCTCGTCTCTGTTTCAGTCACAAACCTGCAGGATGAAGTCGTGTGTCGGGGGCCCGATGCGGTCCTCGGGCTCCAGGCTGTACTCGCGGGCCAAAGGAACGGTGGGCTGGTAAAGCCTCCAGTGTTTCTTTCCCTCCAGCTGAAGGATCAGCACCTGAACAGACACCAGCAAAACATATAAAAGGTCAGTCGTAACGACAGACGCCCCGCTGGAGGGTCACATTAATGTTTTCTTTAGACTATAAACAGCATAAAATCTCATCTCAACACTTCTGTCATTTCACTGGAATATCAACATTTGCTCGATTCAGTCAAAACACTAGATGTTAACTGACAGAATTTTGTGTCTGAGGAAAATAGTTTTTGTCTAGTGTTTGTCTAACAGAATTTGTGTTTCTCTGACAGGACTAGTGTTACTAACTAGTGTTTGTCTGACAGGACTAGTGTTACTAACTAGTGTTTGTCTGACAGGAATAGTGTTACTAACTAGTGTTTCTCTGACAGGACTAGTGTTACTAACTAGTGTTTGTCTGACAGGACTAGTGTTACTAACTAGTGTTTGTCTGACAGGAATAGTGTTACTAACTAGTGTTTGTCTGACAGGAATAGTGTTACTAACTAGTGTTTCTCTGACAGGACTAGTGTTACTAACTAGTGTTTGTCTGACAGGACTAGTGTTACTAACTAGTGTTTGTCTGACAGGAATAGTGTTACTAACTAGTGTTTCTCTGACAGGACTAGTGTTACTAACTAGTGTTTGTCTGACAGGACTAGTGTTACTAACTAGTGTTTGTCTGACAGGACTAGTGTTACTAACTAGTGTTTCTCTGACAGGACTAGTGTTACTAACTAGTGTTTGTCTGACAGGACTAGTGTTACTAACTAGTGTTTGTCTGACAGGAATAGTGTTACTAACTAGTGTTTCTCTGACAGGACTAGAGTTAGTGAACTAGTGTTTGTCTGACAGGACTAGTGTTACTAACTAGTGTTTGTCTGACAGGAATAGTGTTACTAACTAGTGTTTCTCTGACAGGACTAGAGTTACTAACTAGTGTTTCTCTGACAGGACTAGTGTTACTAACTAGTGTTTGTCTGACAGGAATAGTGTTACTAACTAGTGTTTCTCTGACAGGACTAGTGTTACTAACTAGTGTTTCTCTGACAGGACTAGTGTTACTAACTAGTGTTTGTCTGACAGGAATAGTGTTACTAACTAGTGTTTCTCTGACAGGACTAGAGTTAGTGAACTAGTGTTTGTCTGACAGGACTAGTGTTACTAACTAGTGTTTGTCTGACAGGAATAGTGTTACTAACTAGTGTTTCTCTGACAGGACTAGAGTTAGTGAACTAGTGTTTGTCTGACAGGACTAGAGTTAGTGAACTAGTGTTTGTCTGACAGGACTAGTGTTACTAACTAGTGTTTCTCTGACAGGACTAGAGTTAGTGAACTAGTGTTTGTCTGACAGGACTAGAGTTAGTGAACTAGTGTTTGTCTGACAGGACTAGTGTTACTAACTAGTGTTTCTCTGACAGGTCTTTGACAAACACCAGTTCACTAACACTAGTCCTGTCACAGAAACACAAGTTAGTAACATTAGTCCTGTCAGACTAGCCCAGGTTCACAAACACTAGTTCACTAACACTAGTTTACTAACATTAGTCCTGTCAGACTAGCCCAGGTTCACAAACACTAGTTCACTAACACAGGTTCACAAACACTAGTTCACAAACACTAGTTTACTAACACTAGTCCTGTCAGACTAGCCCAGGTTCACAAACACTAGTTCACTAACACTAGTTTACTAACATTAGTCCTGTCAGACTAGCCCAGGTTCACAAACACTAGTTCACAAACACTAGTTCACAAACACTAGTTTACTAACACTAGTCCTGTCAGACTAGCCCAGGTTCACAAACACTAGTTCACTAACACAGGTTCACAAACACTAGTTCACTAACATTAGTCCTGTCAGACTAGCCCAGGTTCACAAACACTAGTTCACTAACACAGGTTCACAAACACTAGTTCACAAACACTAGTTTACTAACACTAGTCCTGTCAGACTAGCCCAGGTTCACAAACACTAGTTCACTAACACAGGTTCACAAACACTAGTTCACAAACACTAGTTTACTAACACTAGTCCTGTCAGACTAGCCCAGGTTCACAAACACTAGTTCACTAACACAGGTTCACAAACACTAGTTCACTAACACTAGTTTACTAACACTAGTCCTGTCAGACTAGCCCAGGTTCACAAACACTAGTTCACTAACACAGGTTCACTAGTGCGTGTGAGTGATCGGAGTACAGACCTCCACATCATCGTAGTGTGGAGGGAGGCCCTGTGAGGCCTGAGGAGTGATGTAGATGTTGGATCCGACCAGCGAGCCGAAGAAACACTCCAGCCGCTCCTGAATGCGCCACAGCTCATCCTGCGAACACATGAAGATCACGTCAGCTCCCTGACAAACGCAGCGGCTCAGGCGTCCTCTCTGCCCGTCTGACCTTAAACCTCTGCGGCTGGTGCAGCTGTATGGTGGCTCTCCTCTCCTCCAAGTCCTTCTTCAGCTGGCTGAACTTCACTTTCCCTGCTTTATTCAGCACCTTCTTCTTGCCGTCGACGCAGCGGCACACGTTGAGGTCCGTGGCGTATCTCAGACCGCGAGCGCAGAGCTGCTTCACGTCCGACAGCTGGAACAGAGAGCCGTAATAAGAGGCCAGATCCGGATCGGACCGGTGCAGGACTAACGGCTTCTGCTCCCAGTAGTGCTGGAAAAACTCGTCCAGCCCGACCGGACTGATCAGACTCTGGAAGAAATCACGCGGCGAGTCGAAGCACAGCGGGACGGAGCCGTTCACGACCTTCATCTGCTTGACAGGCACATCCTCCTCCTCTTCCTCCTGTCCATCACGCTGCTTCACTCTTCTGCCTTTATTTGGCATCTCTGTGGAGGAAACTGTTTGATGGAAGGATGGTGTTTTAATTAATACAATTACACTTTTTTTTTGTGAAACCTTACTACGTATATGGAATAACCGTTTTATAAAAACAATAAGTTTAAGTGAGTTTATAACAGCTAAGAGGGTTTCTGCTTCACGGCGCGCCTAACAATGCTCCTTAGCTGTTATAAATTCACTGTAAACCATGGCTTCACTGGGCTTATTGCTTTGATTTCCCAGATAGCACAGATACGTCTGCAAGATGTCTGTTAAAGAGCTCTTGATCTGGAAAGCATCTGCTGTGTGCAAACGTCTGGCAGACATCTGTGAGATGTCAGTTTTACATCCACTCTAAATCATAAACATCTTAAAGACATCTATTTGACATCTGATAGGAAACGCCCAATAGACGTATTGCAGATGAGCAAACTATGTCTTGTAGATGAAAATGCAGATCTCAAATAGACGTCTCCAAGATGTACTTGTGCGACATCTATCCCTATCAATGATCAGGGTTATTCTTGATCCCAAAAATATGAAAACTATTATTATTATTATTATATGAAAATAACTTTTCCTGTACCCTTTGATGGCACTGGCCAAAAGTGCTGTTCTGTTCTGATATACCAGACAGAAATACTGAGCAAGATATATATTTAGCACTGTATGAAACATTTAATGCCATGACTTTTTGAATTTAAGACCTGCAATATTTTTAAGGCCTTCATCTGTGGAAGGAAAGATCTGCTGAACATAAGTATGACCTTTGATGAGATGATTGGCACATCATTGTGGCTTCTTCGAGTTGAACACTTTTTGTTGTACCTTTGCATTTAAACTTTGAGAAGTGGATTTTGCAAACATTTATTTCAAGATTGATTTTTGGCCAACTCTGCTTTTAACCATTCGAGCTATTCTTTATATATTAAATGACATTTGACAACGCATTTAATGTTAGTTATGGGGAAAAAGGCCAACACATTAAAGTATTCGTGGTAGAGAAGGACAAATGTATATTTATGTACAAAAATTAAAAAAATGTATTTTTAAAAGGCATCGTCAAACTAAGTTACAAAATGCAACTGATTCGACATTTTATCACTACAATCAGGGCAACACTTCCAATATAAACTTAATAATATATAAACTAATTTCTTGTACAAAGCACCGATTCAAAATAATGGCAAGTTTAGATTTCTTTTTAAAAGCAGAGTTAGAAAAACAGACATGTTTAATATTCAAACTCTGCCCAAGAGAATTTCTCAAAACAATAGTGAAGACAACTATGTTAGCATATATATATGAAATGAACTGAAGATTCTAGACATGATCGCCATCATATAAACTACATGCGACAAAATAACGCATCGGTTAAACATTCGCGATTCTGCTAAACATGCAGTGACTTACCGACACAAACACACGTGCACCGACTCCTGTGTCACATTTAAAGCGCTCCGGGTGAAAAGCGTTCCGGGCTCTGCACGAGATTTCAGACGAGCCTCTGGAGCCAGTTGCTCAAAAGTAATCTGATTCTGATCAGACTGGATCAAATCTTGAAAATGAGTTGTTCAAAAGAAAAAAAAAGATTACATATTCGGATTAGATCACAAAATCCAATCTTGGTTTTGATCTGGATTAAATCCTCAATTTGTGTTGTTCAAAACATTTAAGTTAGATTGGGATACTTTCGATAAAAAAGGATTCCTCTGATCCCAGTGGAACAAATATGTAATAAAAACGGGTACTAAAAACACAGCATTTAAAATTGTAATATATCCCCAAATAGCTGTATTTAATTTAAAGATTTTTTTTGAACTACATTAGCACAATTATCAGAGATGAACCAGACAGAAGTAGTTATTTGTCTAAAAGCAATGCAAAACTAGAATGAAAAACACTGGCATTTCCCCATTTTTCCCATCAGGTTTTCAATGATCATATTACCAACAGTGTTGGGGAAAGTTACTTTTAAACGTAATGCGTTACAATATTGTATTACTCCCTAAAAAAGTTACTAATTATGTTACTCAGTTACTTTTTATGGAAAGTAATGCGTTACGTTACATTTGCGTTACTTTTTAAATCTGGGCAGGGCTTGTTTGTTTTTAATATAAAAAGATTTATTCTTAGCAAATGTAAAAGCCCTTTCACACCAAAATGAAATGAAGTGAATAAACCTAAGGCTGAAGGAAAACTGTAGGAAAAGAAAGATCAACACTCTGCAGCAATGAGAAAAATAAGCACAAATGTTAGCTCATCTAAAGTAAGTTTTGCTTATTAGTACACTGCAAAAAAATGCTGTTCTTACTTAGATTTTGTGTCTTGCTTCCAGCCAAAATATCTAAAGATTGTTAAATCAAGAAGGATTTTCTAGACAAGTAGAAATTATTGTCTTATTTCTTCTGAAAACAAGTCAAAATTAAGTGTTTTTGCTTGAAACTAGCTAAATACTATTGTTTTCTGTTTGAAATAAGATTTTTTTTTGCTCACCCTATTGGCAGATTATTTTGCTTGTTTAAGCAAAAACTCACTTAATTTTGACTTGTTTTTCTCAAAACAAAAAATAATTATTTACTTGTCTAGAAAATCCTTTTTGATTTAAGAATTTTTTATATTTTGGCTGTAAACAAGACAAAAAATCTAAGTAAGAACAGTATTTTTGCAGTGTATGGTTGAATTGGATCAAAGGTCAGCAGCAAAGTCATTGGTTAATAAAATGGGATTAAATACATAAAGAAAACAAAAAGTAACTCGCCAATTTTCTTGGAAATTAAAAAGTAATGCATTACTTTACTAGTTACTTGAAAAAAGTAATATTATTATGTAACTTGTGTTATCTGTAATGCGTTACCCCCAGCACTGGCGATACGTCTATCGGACGTTTCCTATCAGATGTCAAATAGACGTCTGTTAGATGTCTTTAAGATGTTTATGGTTTAGAATAGATGTACTAGACGTTTGCACACTGTAGATGTTTTCCAGATCAAGAGATCTTTAACAGATATCCTGCAGATGTACATGTGCTGTCTGGCTACATAACATAACAGTGGAAAACGAATGTGTCTCACATCTATGTTCCGCAAAAATCACATCTATGTCCCGCAACAGAACTACTGCCAGATGGTCACCCTTTTTGTAAACCTGAAAAAGTGTGTATCTGGATCATGGTGATCCCAGTCCAAGTTTGCTTTGAAAAACCAGCAAAAAAGTAATATGAGTAGCCTGATCCTGGATAGCAAAACATCCAGAATCCAAATCCAGATTAAATTTTATGAGCAACTGGCCCCCCATGACAGTTTTTCTCGATTGCTAACACACAGTTCATTAAAAAAAACACTCTTTTGTCAAGAGTATAAGCACAACGTCTGACCATCATGTCAAAATAAACACATTCTCTTCTGTTATCATCAAACTTTAACCTCAGATGACAAAAATAAACAATCGAAATACACAGAAGGACATAATGAGACCAGTTCAAACCTCTTACTGGGAATCAGGGGCGGTTTTAGGGCGAGTGGATATTCGGGGCTTAGCCCAGACAGCCTTCAAATGAAGACCCAGCTTCATATTCAGGCTTTAGCCTATAGGCCAGGATTAGGCCATAGTTCAATTAAGACATTTAAGTCATTTTTTATAAATGTGCCTTAGAAAAAAACATTACTGCATGCATCTTGAGACAGAACAAAGGCCCAGATATATTTTAAGACCATTCAGTGCAAGTTTCTTTCAGTTGATACGGCAGATTTACATTTTAGTCTAGAACTAGGCTTAAGCCGTGTCTAAAACCAGGGGAAAATGTTTCAAAGTTAAATCAGCTTAAAGTGGCATTTTTTTAAAAGAACAATCATTAGGGCTCAATAGCGGATAAATATTTTAAGGAGCTACTGCATGCACTTACACATTACATAAATAATGTTACGAGATTAATGTTTTAAATATAAAGTTACTGAGTCGTTGTCATTTATTCAATTGGTTCAAAACGACTGATTCATTCAAAAACGAAGAAACTGCTTTTATTAATGGGTCAGTGAATCATTGATTAAAAACGTGTTTGCAGTTTGCAGAGAGACACAACATGGCTTTGCTTAGAACTAGAGCAAAAAGACAATATTTTCTCTACAATTTAAATCACTTAATAAAAAGATTTAATTATTAAGTGCCCTGACACTTAGTAAAGTCTGCCACTGACCATCCACAAACGCTAATCATGCAATTATTAGCTCTAGATGCAGTGTCCTAGAAAGTCTGCGACAATAATAAGCACAGACGATGATCGCCATTTTGAAGTTTTTTTAGATTTTATGTCTTGTTTCTAGCCAAAATCTCTCTTAATATATTTATAATATATATTTCATAAATCAAGAAAGTTTTTTCTCTTGTTTTTGTCTGAAAACAAGTCAAAATTAAGTGTGCTTTTGCTTGAAACAAGCAAAATAATCTTGCTTTCTGTTTGAAATCAAATATTTTTTGCTCGCCCCATTGGCAGATTATTTAGCTTGTTTCAAGCAAAAACACACTTCATTTTGTCTTGTTTTCTGAAAACAAAAAATTATTATCTACTAGAAAATCCTTGTTGATTTAAGTTTTTTTTCGTATTTTGGCTGGAAACAAGACCAAAAAAATGTAAGTAAGAACAGTATTTTTGCAGTGTACTGATGTATTGGATCAACAAAGGTCAGCAGCAAAGACATTGGTTAATAAAATGGGATTAAATGATGATTGTATTTTGAAGTTATAGGCTGAAGCAGCTGCATTTAATAGAATGGTTTAATAGAAATGATTTTACTGCGCATGAAAACTCTTGATGCGCAAAAGGCCTGGTGTGGAAGACATGGGCTGCTGTGGATCAGGAATGAGTTTACAGCTCAGAGCACAGTGCAGGAGCCAGCGCTTGAGGAAAACACACTGGGAGAGAGGTTTGCGAAACTGTGCCAAATGGCTCCGTTACAGCGTTAGCCATCGAGAAGAACTCAACTGTAATCTGACACATTTCCGAATCCAGCAGCATCATTTGAAGGACTTTAATGAAATAATCTTCCCAGTGACAGCCAGACCACACAAGCATCACATTGAGAAACGTACAGCATTCAGCATTAGTGTCTGAGCCGGAGCTCCGCGGCGGACGCCCGAGACGGGACGAGACGCTCTGCTCCGCTGACGCTCCACGGCCCCGGGTTCGAGTCTTTAGCGCGCTCTGCTCCGGCTCGCGTCACTCCGAGGATCCCGCCTGCGCCGCTCTCTCCGGAAACTCCAGCTTCTCGCACTCCATGAGTTTGAGCGGCAGGTGCTGGGCGATTTCATTGGGGTCTGTGTAAACGGCTGGAGGAATGTGCTGCAGACACAACAAAAGACCAATCACAGACTGGCACTCAAACACCACTCATTTATTATTATTATTTTAAGAAATGAATGAACTATGATGATTATTTTAATTAGTATCCCACCTGTGGACCCCAGGTGCGCTTTTTTTCCATTGTAGTTCTTCTCCATCACATATTTCTCTAACCATCATGAACATCATTAGAAGCTTAAAACCTCAAAATTCACGCTGTGAAAACCATTTTAACCCTTTAATTGTCACTCCCATTTTTGAAAATGCAGTATTTCAATTAATTTTTGTAATTCATGAACAAAAACATTTTGTGATATGATTTTGATGTGCATTTAAAAACGGTTTTCAAAGGATGAATTTTGATATTTTAAGTTTTCTACTGATATATCATTTATTATGCTTTCTAAAGTGTGATAGGGGAAAAGCAACAAAAAAAAGTATTTTTGTGATAAAGGTCTGAACACCTGTTATGATGTAGATTTCTACTTTTCCTACATAATTTGTAACACAAAAAAAGGTAAAATATCTATTTAAGGAGTCTTAGACCTTTCCAAAGATGTATAGTTTGTCATGATTAAATTAGGATTTATTTGTAAAATGGTGAAGTAAACGTAGGCGTCCCACAGGATTGGGACAGTGACAATTATGGGGTTAAATCAGATGTTTCCTCTCTTAATCTTTTAGTGGGCAGTGCCACATTACAAAGGGTGTTTTACAATCCAAACAAAATACATCTCGACAGAAAGATCTCAAAAAAGGTCTCAAGATTACATATTTGGTGTTTTTTGTGACAGAAGTAATATTGACAGATATGGTGACAGAAAGGTTGATTAAAAACTTCAATGGAGTTTGACGGCACCCAGTGGCTGTTAAAATCTCACAGGAACCTCAATCTTTTTCAAAATTCATAACTTATTTAGACATAAGGCTTTAATTGTACAGCAATTTTGGTTTCAAAACAGTACAAATATTTTGTAAATATTTATTGTAGATAAAAAAGGTACAATGCATTTTTTTTTTTACAATAAATGTAAACTTCTGTAACTTTGATACCACTTTAGTTCTGTATTCCAAGGAGTGACTTTTTTTTAAACTACTGTGTGACATAATGTCCTATGGTGTGACTCACATAAAGCTTTGTTTTTTAGCTCAAAATATCTTACAGTTGAGTACCTCAGCAGAGGAGAACCTTAAACATCTTAAAATGGTATAATTTTCAGCAGTTGTGAAAGGATGACAGTGGTGGACTGGGGCTGAAAAATGGACTTTTTGGCACACGCCACACACCACTCCATAAACACACAAACTACAAAGTACAGAAATAAGATGCTAAACCTATTTTAATAAACTTTTTTTTTTAATTAATAATGATTGGCATACTTTTTTAGAATTAGTCTTTCCTGGTGTACATGACAAACAGTAAACAAATCAGAAGAATTTTTACACATCTGTTTTAGTTTAATATCACTAAAGTTAAACACCGACCATAATATCAGTCCATATGTCCATTTAACATTTCTGACTGTGTTGAAAGAAGTTGTGACGGTTCATATTTTTATGGAAAATGTGATACAATTCAGCCTAGGGTAATATTAAAACTATAAATAAAGTAATATTTTATTCAACAAGGTTGCATTTAATCAATTTAAGTGACAGTGAAGATATTTTACAAATCATTTATATTTCAAATAAATGCTGTTCTATAAATCTGTATCCATCAAATAATCCTGAAAAAGTTAAAGTATCACAGATTTTCGGTTTTGATGAAAATGAGAAACATAATTGATCATAAATAATAAAGGATAATAATTAATCAGCAAAAGGGAATCAGAATAATTTCTGAAGAGCCACGTGACACTGAAGACTGAAGTAATGACGCTGAAATCACCATTAATTCAATCACAGAAATACAAGAATTTAAAATACATTATTATTTTTACTGTATTATGGTCAAATAAATTCAGCCTTTTAAAAAATAAATAAAAAGTCTTGGTTATTTTAAACAATTGACTAGTTTGTATATCAAATAATTCATGTTTAATAGCAAATTATATTTTAATATGCGTCACTTTCACGGCACTTGAAAGTGACAGTCTTCAGATTTACAATGTTCTAGAGTAGTTTGAGAATGATACTTTAGGGCTTATGTGTTTTTATTTTTGTACATTTTTGTATGCACATGAATAATGTAAAAAGTTTACTGTTATGAAACACTAACATAATGAAATAATCTTTTACAAAAGATGTTTTACTCTAAAGCTGGATGAAATCTAAAGTTGTGAGGTTGAGATTTCAAAAAATAGTTTGTAGAAAACAATAGCAAACGTTTCACTCGCTTCCAAAGCGGTCATTTTTGACTAAGTGTGCCTCTTTTTTTCAGAAACACTTTATCTTTTTACATGAGGATAACAAAGTTTCATACCAATCCCATTAGAGGCGGACAGTAGAAGTGTTTTTACTTTTCAAGTGTCGTTATCAGAGTGTGTTTCTTTAGAAAACTACTTCACAACAGTCCAAAGAATAATATTGTACCTTTGCTGCACTACATTTCATGTTAAATATAATTTAATTTAATCTTAGTTACATTAGGAGTCTATTACTTTCTTTTATTCAAGTAAAAGTAATACAAAGATTTACTGGAGTACAAGAAAGTACTACATTTTTAATGTTCTTGAGTATTAAAGGTAAAACAAACAATGCTTATTTAAGAAATATTGTACACATGTATGTCATTATGCTTTGGAAAGGAAAACACTCAAGGGCTTTTCACACTGTTGCATTTAATTTTAAGTGACAGTGAAGATATTTTACAAATTATTTATATTTATGTAACCCTGCTCCAGAGCATTGCATTGTGGGGCTGTTTGTTCAGTGTGAATGGAGCGGTGTTTGCTTGTTGCTGCTGGACACAGCACAGCGGAAACACAAACCCACAAGTCAGAGCTGTTTACATCACATTATTGGAAATATTTCTGTTTTAAACCATGCAGGCGGGCCAACGGATATCACACAAGCAGCGTGCAAACTTTGTGCAATAGTTATGGCAGTGAACATCTGAATCTCATCCACTATACCAAAAGTGAAACAAAAACACAGAGCTTTCTAATGCTGCATTAATGGCACTCTCTGATTCGACGAAAGACGAATCTACTTCAACAAATGCTGATAACGGTATATAACTGTCTTACATTATTCCCTTAACATTTCTCTTGTGGCCCTATAGAACGTGAGAAGAAATGTATTCCGCATTAAACAGGTTGTTCTTGAAAATCGGTGCAATAATTTTAATTATAGGTATACAATTAATTGTATAAATGAATAAACCTGTTTAAAAAAAATGTAAACTATTTTAATAAGGAGTAAGTTAGGGCCAGAGCCGTTGAGAAACAGAGTTGGGACACTCCTATAGTCTTCCATAGGAACTGAGGAATGTGGAAGTAGAGCGTTTAATGGAGGGCCAATAGTTACAAAAAAACAACTTTCCAACATTAAAGCCCATTCATTTCAGCGCTTCTCAAGCACAGTCGCTGGTAAAGTGAAGAAATGACTGCATTTTTTGACATTTTAACACATCAGTTGATCTTGGAAATCTGGCCAGTAGTGGTATTTTACGAAGCGTGTTATAGTTCATGTTTATCTTTAGATAATAAACAGTTATACTATAATTTCAGCTAGATAACGTGAGAAACACTGTAATATTGACTATAATCAGATGCTAGTTGTCATATTTGTAAGTTTTTAGTCTTTCTGCAATCTTTCTCTCCCATAGGATGTTCAATGAGTTTCAGTAAAGACTGCATTCAAGAAATACAAGAAAAATGTATGCTGAATGCAGTTGGTTGCCTTGTGTTTTTTTATTACATTATTTTAAACTTTTCTATTATGTTAAATGCCATATTCACTTGCATTTTTGTAATATTCACTTATGCTGTATATGCGAATATCACAAAATAACACAAATTAACTTTTTTGTTTAACATTAAATCGTTAAATCAAAACTTATAAGGAATGAGTGTTTGATCATGTCCAAATGCGTTTAACCCTAAATACTACACTAACCATAATATAAATACTATATTAGAAAATGTTATCTTTTAAATGGTCAGGATCATTATTGCACACATTGTTTAGTAGCCTACTCCTTAAAAAATTAAATAACTTCACTAAATAGAACTGAACTAGGCTATGTGTTACAATTATTTAACTGAATAAAGCTACACTTGAGGTGTTTGGTCAGATTTGACTGTCAGTGAGTGTGAGAGCATATTAATGCTGTCTCTTTATCACTCCCCAGAATAAAATGCGATTGTAAAACATATTCAGAAAAGATATCAACACACAATCAATGCACATCATGTGTCAATAATTACTCCAAATCGCTGCAAATATATTGAAACTGCCGTCTATCCTGCATAAACCCATTCAAACACATTGAGAGCGCAGGGATGTTGGAAATATAGGGAGCTCCATGAGCCACATGAGGGTTAACGTCTCACCTGCAGGGCTGACATCTGACTTTCACGTGTGCTGAACTCTCGAAGCATGTGGTTTTTTCCTGCCTGTTTAAAAGCAGTGCAGAGCAACGAGGTTAAGATACGATCAAAATCATACGCCATTCACCGTTTCTGCAAAGGGGCACTTGCCTCGTGATACAGACGCGTGTCGTTTATCCGGATCAGCACCCCATCCACTCGCAAGAAGAACCGCAGCAGGAGGAAGAAACTGGTGGGCATCACTCTCTGAAAGCAGAAAACAGCATCTTTCACACAAAACCAGAAGACCAATCACTCAGACGAAACTGGGGACGCACAATATCATCAGACTGATATCTGAACCGGTCCATAATGGCTTTAAATGTAAACACGAGGAATAGCTCAGATGTGCTCAGGGTGTGCTAGCGGTGTGGCTCACTCTTCAAGCAAAGTTTTGCCTAAATGATGATTAGATTGACTGCTTCGCATCTGTTGCCTTTAATCTGAGAACGCACAGAATGATGTATTCACTGTGTGACAGTAAACAGGAATAGCAGCGGCAGCCTTCATCGGGTCCTAATGCCCATTCGGTAAGGAGTTTTAACCCATAGAGGACTACTTTTAATAAAATGAAAGTAAAATACACAAATAACACAAACATGACACTTGTAAATTCAATAACTTTATATATACTGATTTATTCATTAATGTGTAATACGTTATTTTTTTGTAAACAAATTATGAGCTCTAAAATGTTAAATCTACAAATGTTAAATGTTAACATAAAATGTTAAGGTTGCCACTGCATCTTTCAAAAATAAAAAATAATAATGCTGAATAATATAATATGACAGCTGGATAAATAAGCTTTCTATTGATTAGGACTGGACAATATTTGGTTGAGATACATCTATTTGAAAATCTGCAATCTGAGGGTGCAAAAAAATAAAAATGAAAATCACCTTTAAAGTTGTCCAAATTAAGTTCTTAGCAATGCATATTACTAATCAAAAATGAAGTTTTGATATATTTACGGTAGGAAATGTATTAAATATCTTCATGGAACATGATCTTTACTTAATATCCTAATGATTTTTGGCATAATTTTGACCCATACAATGTATTTTTTTGGCTATTGCTACTTAAGACTGGTTTTGTGGTCAGGGTAGCATATAGTTTATTTCTAGTTATTTTCGAAGCTCGTCATTATAAAAGAACTTCATTATTGTTTATTTGTAACCCTGGAGCACAAAACCAGTCTTAAGTAGCACAGATATATTTGTAGCAATAGGCAACAATACATTGTATGGGATAAAAAAAAAAAAAAAAAAAAAAAAATCAAGATATTACATAAAGATCATAGCGTAAATTTCCTAACGTAAATATGTCAAAACTTAATTTCTGATTAGAACCAAGAACTTCATTTGGACAACTTTAAAGGTGATTTTCTTAATATTTAGATCCTTTTTTTTACACCCTCAGATTTTCAAATAGTTGTATCTCGGGCAATTATTGTCCTGACAAAACATACATCAATGGAAGCTTGTTTATTAATCTTTCTGATGACCCTTATGACTGGTTTTGTGGTCCAGGGTCACGTTTAATTCTTCTAGTTCTTATTAGAAACTAACAAAAATGAAAAATGATTTGTTTCTGCACAGGGGAGACTTAGTGTTGTTTCTAGACAATCAGAAATATATTGTCTATCGGCCAAAACGAGCAGGAAAATGTGCACAAATCCAGTGTCGTGCATCTGTAGATGAAACTCACGATTTTGACGCTGATCATAGAGACGCCGTGATCATGCAGCTCGTCCTCGAACAGCAGCACCTCCTCGAAGAACTTGATCTGTTCTCGCGCTCTCAGCTTCTCCATGTCAATGCGTTCGGTGGTGGGACTCACCTGCGCACAAGTTCATTCGGTCAGTCCGAGAGATCGAACAGTTAAAGCGCACAATACTAGGGATGTCACAGTTATGAAATCTGGCTGATGATTCACTGTCGAAGAAATCACTGTGATTATGGCGATTAATTGTCTGTTTTATGGCTTTGACATACATTTTTATGCACTTTGTTCAATAAATTGTTTCAAAGGACTATGATTAGAGACAAAATAACATTGTTTCTGAAAACCAGTGTTACCTTCAGAAACACATTCATATAAACCCCCCACAACAATATTTAGATTTTCCTTCAATTTGCTGTGCCCTTTCAGTATGTTTTGCTATATGTCTATTCTGTCTCCTCTGTTCTGGCCACAAACACACTGCATATAAATTTGGTTGTACAGCTAACGTTAGTGACAGAAATGCTTTGCTGTGAAAAGCACTGCATTTTATCTTTTTCACCACCCAATTTCAACGGGCCTGTTTAAGGCTTCACCTTATTTTTATATTTTTTTACATACATCAGTTATCATCTATCAGTTATGCGCTGGTGGAAACGACACGAGACTTTCGCTTTCACTCTTGTGCCTTCAGCGCAGCTGGAAGAAATCCGCGTTCAAGTGCACTCAAAAGGCTGAAACTTGCCACAAAGCACCGGCAAAAGTAATTACAATGAATGTGTCGGGGAAATAAGGAGAAATTTAAATTATTAATACTAATGTATTCTGAGTCAGTGTCGCAAAGATCCTGACTCGCAATTTCCTCTTTGGACGCGCTTTTAGAAAGAAATTTTGTTTGTGTTTGTAATGTTTTGTTGATATTGTGAATGCACACAAATAAAAGTAGACCCTTACAGTTCAGAATTATGCTTTACTCTTATCTTTGTGAGCAAAAATGACAGATCATTTTAAACTGTTTCCACTGAAAAAAATTCAAGTGTTTGCGCTCTCTGCTCAAACGATCAGATATGCGCCTAATAGCGCACATTTATCTAAGTTTAACGTTTAAACTAATATTGCTTTATACTTGAACTGTTTTATATCTATAGATTTTATTTTAGGCAAGTCATGATGATTTGAGAAGGCAAATTGATCAAACAGAAGTCTTCCTCTGGCCGCTTTTTACTTTAAAAAACAAAAACTTATATTTTATGAACAAAAAAAAAAAAAAAAAGTTCTGAATGTTTTTCGGAATTAACTTCACCATTAAATACAAAACAGAACTATTTTAATAGCTGGAACTGTAGTATACACCGTTTTGGGAGAAGGGGGAAAAAGACAGGCTCGGGTCGGACTCTGGCTCTAATGCATTGTGTGCAAAACTGAACTGAACAACTAGTTGTTAATGAGGTTTTTAATGTGATAGATGCGTCTATTCTTCTGTAGTAGGCTATGTGTGGTGCATCCATGAGTGAATCACAGGGAAAGCAGTACAGAAATTTACAGTATGTATTTGTACACTGCCTTTTTTGCTAAAGCAGCGCGATAATCGCGGTTGTCTGAATTGACCTCGGTTAAACGAAACAATCACGATCAGGCGGTTATTCAGTAATGGTGACAGGCCTACACTTTCATTCATTCATTTATTATTTATTGCCATATCAGCTGCAATGGCTCATGGCAAAACAGATAACAATTTTAAAAATGATTAATAAATAACATATTTATATAAAACACTTACATAAATAAAAACATAGATAACAACAAAAATATAGAATATAAAATGCAAAATTACATCAAAGAAGGTTTTTTAAATTCACTTTAGTTAAAAACTCTGACAGGCCTACACAGTACCTTGATGTGCGTGTGTTCTCCGAGTAAAGTGCCCCTGTAGTCTGTGGTGTAGGTCCAGTCGTAGCGTTTCACCACCTCTTTGGGAGCCTCCGACTCGGCCCTGCGCAGACACCGCTCAGAGCATCTGTCCAGCTTACGGTCAACAACACCACGATTCAAGAGCATTTACCTGCTTTCCTGCCACTCCTGCGCACAAGCCACTTTCACCGAGTCTTGCATGTTGTTGACGCGTTTGAGAGCGTCGATGGCGTTGAACTCGATCCCGAAACCGTCGTTGTGCCGAATGCGCAGCACGTTGTCTCCGAACAGCATCTCTGGCAGAGCAGGCATGTTCATGGTCTCTGCTAACCTGCCACACAATCAAAGCCACACTGATGATGAATATTTATTTATTTATTGTCTTTTTTACGCTATGCCAGCACCAGGGCTATCTTCACGGCGATTATAAAAATGTACAATAATAACAAAAATCCATTTACCAAAAAATTACAAAAGACATTTCAAATGAATACAAGATAAAAAACTTAAAATACAATCCGGTAAGACATTTTTAAATAAATTATGTAAACATGTTTCTGAGTAAAACCGTTGCCTATTTATATTATCACTGATGATGAACGAGCAATTACAGGAACACTTGAAGTTTTACAAGCCATCGAGAAAGGTTATCTAGTGCTTAAGATTTACGAGGTTTGGCATTTTCCACAGAGATCGGTCTGTTTTGTGATTACGTGAAAACATTTGTGCAGTTAAAACAGCACCCCCTCGGATGTGAACACTGAAGCCGAAAAAAGGGCATATATCGAAGACTATCATAAAAAAGAGGGGATTAAACTTGATGCTGAAAAGTTTGTTTATGATCCTGCTCAACGGTCGGTTACAAAGTTGTGGCTTAACAGCCTTTGGGGACGCTTCTGCTTATGCTGCAATCTCCTCACATCTAAACTTCTGAAAAATCCTGAAGATTTTGCTGATTTCATCTTTGGATGTCAGTATGACGTTAAGTACTTTACATTTTTGTCTGACAATGTCGCGCTTCGAAACCGTCTCCGAACAGCATTTCTGGGAGAGCAGGCATCATCATCAGGCTCATTTCTGACTGAAAAAAGCTCACATTTTGGCTTTTTACTTCATCGGAATGATACAAAACTGCAGTCACTTGCTATTGGAACATGGAAAAAATATTTATTTGCACTACCAGGCAAAAGCTTTTAAACAGTATGCTTTTTACATTTTCTAAAGAAGTCTCTTCTGCTCACCAAGCCTGCATTTATTTGATTCAAAGTGCAGCAAAAGCTGTAATATTGTGAAATATTTTTACTGTTCAAAAGAACTGCTTTCTATATGAATATATTTTAAAATGTAATTATTCCTGTGATTTCAAAGCTGATTTTTCAGCATCATTACTCCAGTCACATGATCCTTCAGAAAACATTCTAATATGCTGATTTGCTGCTCCAAAAAAAAATTTTTTTACTATTATTATCAATATTGAGAGAAAGAAATGATCGAAAGTAATACAGGATGCTTTACACTGATCAAAAGTGATGGTAAAGGCATTTATAATGTTACACAAGATTTCTATTTCAGACAAATGCTGTTCTTCTGGATTTCTATTCAACTAAAAAAACCTGAAAAGCCGTTTTCAACATCATCATAATAATAATCAGGGGTAGTTCTAGCATGAGTGGATATCTGGGGCTTAGCCCAGATGGCCTTCAAATAAAATCTTTCAAAATTATATCAAGTGGCTATTTTTTTTCAAAGAACATTTATAATTAAACACACAGGGCTCTGTAGCTTATACACATATTTTTAAGGAGCTCCTGCATGCATTTACACTGCATTTTCAAATTGCATAAAGAATATTATGAAATTAATGTTTTAAATATAAAATTTAGAACACAGAAATATGAAAAGATAGAAACAGAATGACACTTTTAAATGCGAGACTAAAATTGCCAGCATGGCAGTAAGCCACTGTCTTAATGACTGAGCCGCTGTCATTTATTCAATCGATTCAAAACGGCTGATTCTTTAAAAAATTAAGAAAGAAACTGTTTTTATGAATTATTGTGAATTATTGATTTAAAAAAAACATGTTTCAATTAATTCTGTACCGTAACCTGATGATAATAATAATAATAATAAAACATTTTTGAGCAGAAAGACTTCTAAAGGATCATGTGACACTGAAGACTACAGTAATGACGCTGAAAATTCAGTTTTGAAACCACAGGAATAAATTACATTTTGAAATATGTTCAAATAGAAAGCAGTTATTTTAAACAGTAAAAATATTTCAAAACTTTACTGCTTTTGCTGTGCTTTGGATCAAACAAATGCAGGCTTTTAAAACATGAGATGACACTAAAAGATGATAAAGTAACTTTATTTTTATTATTATTATTATTATTTTTTACTTTTTCACTTCAGGACTAATCTGTCAAGCATCTGCGCTCCAGAGCATTCAATATTCACGACAATTTAAGTTGGAAATTGTATTTTTAGGGCTATTCTGAAAAAGTGGTTAACAGGTAAGAGATGCATTATATATAAGTCCCTTTAAGTCTTAATAAGTCTTGGCTGGTAACTACTTCAGAAATGTAATTCAGCACCACAAAATCCCCTATAAACACACAGCATGAGATGATAACAGCATTCAGTGTTTACCTCTCGATGTCTTTCGACTTCATGATGTGAGTCTTGGCCGCGGTCACAGTCCAGGGCCCGAAACTAAAGTCCTGATTACTGCTCTGAAACCCGTGAGAAATCAACGAAGACATGCTGCAGGACAACTCCACACCTGAGAAACAACACAGAAAGCACAACACAAGGGCAAACACTCGTACTTCAGCTGTTCATCTACAATTCAGCAGACAGAAACAAACACAGTCAGTGTTTATACTGAGGGCTCCAGACGCGCTCGGCTCAGCTGTCTTTTGTTGGTGAAAAGAGTCCAAAACTGGCGCACATAAGTTACATCAGTGGCTTCAAAGCACAGGAGTTAAAATTAATGCTGAACACAAACATCAACAAATCTCACCTCGAACCCGTTTCCATGTATTTACGGCGCGCAACCTCCAATTCCTCCCGACCCCGAGCGAGCAGTTCCTGCCGATAGTTCCGCCTGCTGTGTTTTATTTTTTATTATACACTAGAACAATTACAAATACAAGACAAAATAGGAACAAAAAGACGGTGAGGCTTACATATATTAATCCAAAGCATATTATATTAGCTTAGAAGATTCACACTATACAAAAGTCTTACTAGTGATGGCCGCTTGATGAAGCTTCGAAACTTTTGTGAATCGATTGATTCGAAACAGTGAATCATTTTGCGAAGCAATTGGCTCAATTGATTCGAAGCTTTGAAAAGCTTTTTTTAATGCTTAAATAGGCAGTACAAAAACAACAAAGCCATGGATCACATACAAATCCATAAAATAATGACCAATAGTTGTAAATTAAACATACGGCAAAGACAAATGCATACACATTAATAATAATTCGCGCTGTATTTTATGTATAATCATTTTTATTCCTTTATTAATTTAATTTTTAAATAATTTTAAATGATTTTATTGTTGTGATTATTAGTTTTAACACATCCTATGTTTTTATGATTTTATTATTTCCTATAAATAAAATAACACCCAGTTTGTAATGACAATCAGTATTACAAGGAAATAATCAGTGTTGGAGAAAGTTACTTTTCAAAGTAATGCGTTACAATATTGCATTACTCCCTTCTTACTTGTGTAGAAAATCCTTTTTTAAGAATTTTTGATATTTTGCTGGAAACAAGACAAAAAATGTAAGTAAGAAAAGTATTTCTGCAGTGTACCGTTGAATTGGATCAACAAAGGAAAGCAAATGGTTCAATAGATTCAAAGCTTTGAAAAGCTTCATTTCTCCCATCACTAAGTCTTACATGCAATAGAATTCTTAGAGTTTTTAAGAGAATAGTTCATCTCTGAGACGTCTACATATTCATCTACAAGACATAGTTTGCTCATCTGCAATACGTCTATTGAACGTTTCCTATCAGTTGTCAAATAGATGTCTATTAGATGTCTTTAAGATGTTTATGATTTAGAGTGGATGTTAAACTGACATCTTACAGATGTCTGCCAGATGTTTGCACACAGCAGATGCTTTCCAGATCAAGAGATCTTTAACAAATAGTTTAATATTTACAGTGTGTTATACCTTAAGTACTGTAGGGTAGACCGAGTACAGTTGATAGACTTTTTTGCTTTCCCTGCTGAAAAACAAAACATGCTGATTAGGTAGGTTTTGATGCTGTATGCTGGTTTTTGCTGGTTTAAGCTGGTCCTTTGCTGGTTTATGCTGGTGCAGGACCAGCACATGACCAGCATACCTACCTAACCAGCATATGCTGTTTTTTTCAGCAGGGTTTTCCTTTACCACACCAAAACTAGTGAATGAAAAGAAGTGATTTTTCATATGACATTTCCTTACTTGTCTGCTAAAACATTAATATTTATTAACATCCATTAGTAGGTCATATTTGCCACAATTAGCTCATAAACACAAGAAGCTTTTTTTGTTCCAGCTGTACCCATGTGGGCTAACCAGTACAGTTGAGACACCCATCTGTAATGCTGGAAAGATGCCTAAACAATTCACTGCAAACATGAAATACCTTTAAAAATGAGAATTAAACATTTTTCATTTCCATTTAGTATTTTATTTGATTATTTGTTAAGTTACAAGTAGTTATTTTGTAAAACACTGTATTGTAATGACAAACAGCGATACAATGTTTTACAGTGTTTAATTATAACAGCAAACAGCAATAATAAAACAGATCGGATGCAAACAACCTAATAAACATAACAATGAACATAATAAATAAAAATAATAACAATGGCCTAATAACCTTATAAACCATATTGCATTAACTTGCATCTTGTGTTGCATTGTGCAACTAAACTGCAATAGGATTCTAGGGCAGGTACATTTGGTACATTGTGTCTCAACTGTTCTCCGCTGACCATCTAGAACATTTCTAAAGATTTTATGAAGATCTTGAATAAGACAAAGTCATGCAATATGTCAGTTTGTAGTGCACAGATTAAAATGTAAGTGAACTTTAACAGTCATGTAAGGATGAGAAGCTATTCAATGTGGAAGAGATGTGGTGAAGTGAAAAACTGACCTTGGAAAAAAACTTTTGCAGATATCTTTAGACTGGAGAAGGGCACATACTTCAAATTTCCCATGCTCAAAGAGGATGCTAATGCGCATATGTGAAGCAAATATCACACATCAGACTTGTTGCACATGCAAGTTATTTAAGGTGTTTCAACTGTACCCAGTCTACCCTACTCTATGAGCTAAAGTGAACTGTACAGTGATTGAATGACATTTACTGCATCAGTGTACACACAGACTTTTATGTGCCTTTGTAATTTTCACTGGCCTCAAAAGATTACTTTTTTGTTTGTTTGTTTTTAGCATATTTTATATTAGCCAAAAAGTTATTTAACTTTTATGTTAAATCTAGTGTCATCTAGCAAGTTAGCACTGCCTTGGTAAAAGATCTAGCCGAACTTTGCAGCAGCTGAAGCGGTTCATTAGATACATTATATTGTAAATGACTTTACACCTAATATTATTATACTGAGAAAACACACACACACACACACACACACACGGTTCAATCAATAAGGAAAAAATTGATTAATTTTCAACAGATCACAAGAAAATATTATTGTCAAAGCACTGATACTTCCAGATGATTTAGAAAACAAAATGTAGGTGTTTGCCCTACTTTAGCCCATAGATGTGACTTGGATACAAAGTGCTGCCTTGAAAAAAACAAATAGGTGCATAAGATGCAGGTTAATGTACAGTTGAAGACAAAATTAAATGCTAAGGTCAATATTATTAGCCCCCTTAAGAAATGATTAGTTTGATTAGCTATAGAACAAACCACTGTTGTCCAATGACTTTCCAAATGAACCTAATTTGCCTGATTAACCTAATTAACCTAGTTAAGCCTTTAAATTGCTCTTTTAGTATCTTGTGAAACAACTAGTAAAATAATATGCACTGTCATCATGGCAAAGACAAAAGAAATTAATTGAGAGACTTGAGAGAAAGAATTGTTAATGCTCATAAAGATGGAGAAGGATACACACGTTTATCAAAGCGTTTTCAAGCGTCAAGAAATGCATTATCAAGAAGTTTAAAGAGACCAACACAGTGGAGAACAAGACTCCAAAAGATTTCTCCAAAAGAATCTGGGAATCTCATCAGGGTTGAAGGAAACGTGAAAAAGGAAGACTACAAGAAGATTTTTAAAGACAACCTCAGACAGTTTGCAAGAAAACTTGGTTTGGGTCCACATTTTGTCCTCCGGCATGATAACGACCCAAAGCACACCTCACTTCTGATGAAGAAATACCTCCAAGTGAGCAAAGTGAGTGTCCTTGACTGGCCTGCACAAAGCCCAGACTTAAGAAATCATCTTTCTGTTAAACAACACTTGGGAGTTATTTGAAAAATAATGAAATATTTAATAGGGGGCTAATAATTTTGTCTTCAGCTGTATGTAGATATTATAACAACCAAAAAATCTTAACAAGCTAAAGAAAGTTTTATGGGTTAAATTGTCAAATCCTGCAATGCTTGAACAAAATACATTACAAGGTTAACATCAGATACTTTTGATGCATTTTCAGATATATCCTCTAGTCATTTAGAAAAATAGCTAATTGCTTTTGTAGCAGAAGACAATCGAGTCAGACGAGCTCTTAGGTTGCTGTGCCTTCTACTGACACCAGAGGATCTGACTTTTCCAATAATTTCCTAATGTCAGCAGACAGGAGCCGAGCTGCAACATGTAAAAGGTGATCATCAGGGGCAGCTGGTCAGCCAATCTCTGCACCACAATCTGAAAGAAAACAATTAGGGACATTACATCCTCACACCACAAGCACAGTGCTCATTAGATCATTATTAGTTCATCCCCTTCACCTGTCTGTATCTTGTTTACCACCCTTCTTAAGTTTGATTCTGTTCAGTGTTCGGTGGTCCGTTCTTGTCCATGTGTGCGTGTATCCTTGCCTGTCATATTTGGATAATCAGTCGTAGATTTATTAAAGACTTGTTTTTGCACCCGAACTTCATCCTCCGCTCCTTCCTTTGCTCCATCCGCTCCTTCCTCATCCTTCATCCACCCAACCATAACAAAAATGGCTTTTCCTGTTGGTTAAGCTGAATGCCGTTTTGTCCTATAGAATCAAGTAAAACAGTACAAAGGAAAGAAAACTTGATCAAACTGGATTAAAAAAATCAACCATCTTTGCAAGATTTGAAGAGCAATGTGTATTGTTTACCTTAGTGATGTTTTGAAGGATATTATAGTTCTGGAAACACTCACTTGCCACGTCAGTGAATTGCCTAATGATGATATCTTCAGAAGAAAAAAAAATCAAAAATCAAAATGACAAATAGCCATTCAATAGCAATTCAGATATGCTAAAACTGCTAGTCATTCAGTTCTTCATCTAATCGTTTGGTTTTATAGTGTAGGCTCTTCCACAACGACCAGAAAGTCTTTTAATACAAATATGTGTGATGATACCTTTTATGACACTGAGTAAGTCCTTAAGTTAGGCCACATGGTCCTGCAGAATCTTCTTAAAAATGATGTAGTTGCTGAAGCCAGGCAGTTGTTACTTGTGAAAATTGCACCAAAAAAAAACTAAACAATTTTTTGGAGGCACTTGTTTGTAATGTATGTGTTTGAGAGAAAGAGCAACGATTTGAATATAATATTGATATAATAAGAATTATTAACAATCTCAAGAGCAGTTAACACTGTAATCTTTGCTGGTCAGTTGAACTTGTTCTAGTTTACTGTATGTGTGCATTCACAGGCACTATTTTGTTATATACTGCCCTCTTGTGGTGTAAAGGTGTTACTATGAGTGCACTGTTATTTCAACATGATCTCTGCTTCAGCTACTAACTCAAATATTTCGTTATTTAGTACATTTAGTTGCCAAAGGAGATCCAGGGACAGTTTCACAGACAGGGCTTCGACTAAGTCATAGTTCAATTAGCCCATTAAAGTAATTTTTATAAACATGCCTTACAAAAAAATTAGGCCTCCTGGTGTGCATCTTGAGACAAAAGGGCACTGACATATTTCAAAACCATTTAGTCCAAGTTTCTTTTGATTGAAACAGCTTAGACTTACATTTTAGACTGGGACTACGCTTAAGCCTTCAAGATGGTCTCTCAGTTTGGTTCACTAGGCTACACAATCATGAGGAAGACTGCTGATCTGACAGTGGTCCAGAAGACAATCACTGACACCCTTCACAAGGAGGGTAAGCCACAAACATTCATTGCCAAAAAAGCTGGCTGTTCACCGAGTGCTGTATCCAAGCATGTAAAGTCAAGTCAAGTCAGTTTTATTTATATAGCGCTTTACAATACAAATTGTGTCAAAGCAACTTTACAGTATCAAATGGGAAAGTAATAATTCAATAATTCAAAAAGAAACTGTAAACAATTTTAGTTTGAGGAAATTGATCAATAGTTCCAAATTAATCAATTGTTTGTCCCCAATTTAGTTGTTGTCCCCAACTGAGCAAGCCATAGGCGACAGCGGCAAGGAGCCAAAACTCCATCTGTGACACTGATGGAGAAAAAAAAACCTTGGGAGAAACCAGGCTCAGTTCTCCTCTGACCAATAAACAAGTAGTTTATACTCTCATACAGACCTGTAGAGGGGGTCTATATGTACTGACCCACCATCTGGATACGGACTGAATCAGGGAACTGCAGTGACCAACTGTTCAGGATTCAGACTGGATCTGACCTCGGAATAAGCAGGAGACAGACAATATTAGCATAGATGCCATTTTTCCTGCATCAGGTGTTATGGGAAGTGTTCCCGGTTCCGGCTGACCTAATTAATGCAGTCTAACAATCCTTTAACGGATTTGAATATTAGAAATATTTAAATGTGTTAAGTGTAAGCCAGGTTAAAGAGATGGGTCTTTAGTCTAGATTTAAACTGACTTGAGTGTGTCTGCCTCCCGAACAGAATTAGGGAGATTGTTCCATAGTTTCGGTGCTAAGAAAATGATCTGCTGCCTGCAGTTGATTTTGATATTTTGGGTATTATCAGATTGCCAGAGTTTTGAGAACGCAGCGGGCGTGAGGGACTATAATGTGATAAGAGCTCCCTCAAGTACTGAGGAGCTAAACCATTGAGGGATTTATAAGTAACTAGCAAGATTTTAAAATCAATACGATGTTTAATAGGAATCCAGTGCAGTGTTGACAGAACCGTAAACAGAAAGTTGAGTGGAAGAAAACAGTGTGAAAGAAAAAGATGCACAACCAACGGAGAGAACCGCAGCCTTGAGAGGCTTGTCAAGCAAAATCAATTCAAGAATTTGGTGAACTTCACAAGAGAATCGACTGAGGCTGGGGTCAAGGCATCAAGAGCCACGACACACAGACGTGTCAAGGGATTTGGCTACAGTTGTTGTATTCCTCTTGTTAAGCCACTCCTGAGAGGCACATGTCAGAGGCGTCTTACCTGGGCTAAGAAGAGGAAGAACTGGACTGTTGCCCAGTGCTCCAAAGTCCTCTTTTCAGATGAGAGCAAGTTTTGTATTTCATTTGGAGTCTGGGGGAAGGGTGCAGAAGCTCATAGCCCAAGTTGCTTGAAGTCCAGTGTTAAGTTTCCACAGTCTGTGATGATTTGGTGTGTAATGTCATCTGCTGGTGTTGGTCCACTGTGCTTTTTTGAAAACCAAAGTCACTGCACCTGTTTACCAAGGAATTTTAGAGCACTTTATGCTTCCTTCTGCTGACCAGCTTTTTAAAGATGCTGATTTCATTTTCCAGCAGGATTTGGCACCTGCCCACACTCCCAAAAGCACCAAAAGTTGGTTAAATGACCATGGTGATGGTGTGCTTGACTGGCCAGCAAACTCACCAGATGAGGACAATAAGAAACAAGAGACCAAAAAATGCAGATGAGCTGAAGGCCACTGGGCTTTCCCAAATGGCGCTATAGTGACATAGAGGAGACGAATTGTTGAATAAAGTTGTGTACAAAAAGTATTCTCGTGGCTTCGTAAAGTTATGGTTGAACCACTGATGGCAGATGGACTATTTTGACAACGTCTTTCATATGTTTCTGAGCCGTAACAGTATTAATTACTTGGCAGTCAATGGGACAGTCAAAAAGCTACCGGTTTTCATCCAAAATATCTTAAATTGTGTTCCGAAGACGATCAAACCTTTTATGGATTTGGAACGACATGGGGGTAAGTGATTAATGACAACATTTTCATTGTGGGGTGGAGTATCTGTTTAACTATTGTAAGTTAATGTTGTTAAATAGAGACAAAAAAACACCTTTTTTAAAAGAATAACTTCTAGTACTATTCTTAAACTTAGACTTTATCAATGAAGAACAAATTAACACACTCTCTGAGTTCTTTTTAATTGATAACGATCCACTGGTATTCATTAATAGGCTACATGGTTGTAATAACATTTAGTTAAAAAATGCAAGTGCAATTGTTTTAAAAAAACCCTTTATTGACTGATGCAGCCTAGGGGGCCCCACTTGTGCAGGGGCCTTTGATTGGCCAGACAATTTTTTATAATTTAAAATTTACTTCAGTGCAAACAAAAAAAAGCCCCTCACTGGTCCATAAGAAACATTAAAGAAGAATGTTGCAAAGCATAATGTGTTGTATTGTAGAATCCACAAGAGTTTGCGCGATCGTGAAACTGAAAGTAAAATGTGGCCGCACATTCAAAAGCAATTTTAATACCCCGCGTTTTAAAAGGGACTCCTTGATGCACGCAAATTAGGCTACAAAACAAAGTTTGTTATATGTATGTAGGCTTTAATAGGTTGTGTAGATGTCTATAGCTCTCTATCATGCTGGAAAAAAATTGGTTATGGCTGCAAATATTGTTTGCACTTAATAGAAAAATCTGTGTTGTTTATTTTTGTTATTTATACTGTTTTTATTTCTAAGTTCAGTTTGTGAAAAGGAGTTCGGGTTGGGAGGTCAAGCGTTCTAGAAGCTCATAATTCAAGTACAGTTCTAAGATCTGAAGAGACATGAAATCATACAGGAGAGAAGCCAGTCAGCTGAGTTTGTGGAAAAACTTTTTACAGTGCTTGAGTGTTGTTCTTTTACTGCATATGAACAGGGTTCCTACTCTAAGCCAAACTTACTTTACCTGACTTTCAGTGACTAAAAAGCTGAATTTCCATGACCTATAATAAACTAATCCATCCATTTGCAGGCTATTTACTTGTTCACAGACGTTCAAAACACTATATATACACTATTTTTTTTCCTCGCTTTTACCCGTTTAATGCACTTATTACTTTAGATTTTTTTCTGTACTATTTCTACAGGAATTAATTTATGGTTTTTATGCTTTCATAACCATAACCTCACCATAACAATAGGCAAAACACTTGAAACTATGCAATAAAACAAAATACGGTATAGAAAAATGACATTTTGATAAATGAAAACAAAACATTTAAAGCAACAAACAAAAATCCCTGATATTCCATGACTTGGACAAAATAAATATAAAATTCCCTGACTTTCAATGTCTGGAATAGACCTTTTAAAATTCCATGATATTCCAGAAATTCCACGACCCGTGGGAACCCTGATATGATCATTCATACTCAGAAAGTAGAACTGAAATTACAAGATGATTAGTTAAAAAAATTCAAAATGCACCTGAAGACAATTTTCCAGTCATGTATTTGGTCATTAAGAATTTCTTTTTTAAATAATGTGTAAAAATCTTGCCTCATCTCATTCTCGTGACCCAAGCTTGTGTCTCGATGATAATCAAACAATAAAAGACGAGGAGAAAATCACTTGTTCTGTTCTTGATAGGATAGCATTTGTAGCTTTTATAAGAATATATATATATATATATAGTGAAAATTGTGCCCTACCACATCACATTCGCATCTATGCAACCAATAAATTACTACTGAGCACTTAATTCTGCTCGCAAAATGCAAATGTAAAATTTTCTGGCAGGAGGCATACGCCCCTGAACCTCCTAGAGGAACCAATGTGCAATCACCACAGTCTCACAAAATCCTGTGGGGACACTGGGAATGTAGAGGAAACACTGTAGGATTACTGGCTGTCTCAATTTGTGTGTGTATGCTAGTTCACCTTACTATACAGTAAAATCCTGAATGTTAAACCAACACTGCTCAGAGTATATTTGGTCCCACTCCAAAGAGTGTTAAAGTAACACTGAAGCAGAGTTAATGAGATTAATAAGTGATTAATCAAGTGCTGATTGGTCATTAGTGATGAACACCTGATGTTAACAAGCAGAATCACCAAAAGAGAAAAAATATTTTAAGTCATCATTATAGTGATCAATGTTTTAGTAGGGCTCTTGACTTTGTAGTATTGGATTTTTTTGGCTGCTATGACTGAATTTTAACATTTCAAAAATTTGCAAAGAGCAAAAGTCTTCAGGTAGGAATGATTATGTATTAGCATCATTATGTGGCCTGAATAACTGACTAAACTTGTGTAGTAGAGTGTAGTCTCATAATTTTATTGCTTTTATAAATTGCAATAGCATTGTGAAAAATTTTGGAAGGATTTTTTTACAAGGTGTTCTGACAAAAAAAAAAGGATTTATTTTGTGCACACACAGACATCAAGAATCCGCACATGAATCTCACAAACGGTGGCAAATAGCATAATTTATTGATGCTGCAGTGCATGATGGGAGCCATGGATGAGTTTTGATTGGCTACAACATGCTCACCATTGTTGTGAATATCACACTGGTTCTTGAAGTCTGTGTGTCTAACTTACAAAGTGTTTTAAGTTGTTGATCAAAAAGCTTTTTAAAGACATCTGTCTGATTATTCTGAAAATGTCAGATCTCATGTTGTTCACAGTGTTTATGTAACCAACAAAGTAAACCTAACTCAATTTTTTGGGTTACTACATGATGATTATGTTAAACACAACCATCAACAGAGCCCAACAAAAGTAAACACTGACCACTATAATGCTGACTTAAATTGTTGTTTTTCTCCTTTGGTGATTCTGCTTGATAACATCAGGTGTCTTTAATAATCACCAAATTATCTCATTAACTTCAGCACTGCTTCAGTGTTATTTTTTAACTCATTGGAGTGGGACCAAATACACCAAATACACTCTGAGTAGTGTAGATTTAACACTGGGGATTTTACTGTGCATTTGGACCATGGCACTAAATACTTTTTTCCAGTAAAGCATAATGATTAAGGGGGCCTCCCACAAAGAGCAGCCTAGGGGCTCCTGGTAACATTACATTTTTAAGGATTCTATGCTTCTTTTTAGGAGTTATGATTAATTATTTACTCCTTCCACACAGAGCATACAAATAGGGTCTGGCATCCACATTTCAGCTGTATCTGTAAGTGTGCTGGCAAAAGAAACTTGTTACTGGTTACAATTATATTGCCTTCCTCTATAGCAAATGAGCAGGTGATCTACTTTTTTCTAACCCTTGTCACATCCAGAACATTGCAATTTCCTTCCAGATTAAGTTTTGCTTCCCTGCATGGTGAATCCTCATGCGAGTCTCCAAATTGATGACATAAAAGCAGTGTGGTAAGCAAGGGCTACTTTACTTGTGCAACTTTTTTTACACATGTGAATGTCTTCTCTCCTGTGCACGTTTTCACATGAGCCTTAAGATTTCCTTTTTGTGTGAAGCTTTTTGAACACAGTGTGCAGGTGAAAGGCTTCTCTCCAGAGTGAAGTTTCATGTGAGTGTTGAGGCTACTTTTCTGACTGAAGCTCTTTGCACATTGGTGACATATAAAGCAGTTCTCTCCTGAGTGAATCCTCAAGTGCGAGTTGAGGGTTACCTTACGTGTGAAACCATTTCCACACTGATCACACGTGAACGGTTTCTCTTTAGTGAATGGTTCCTCTTTAGTATGCATGTTCATGTGATACTTTAGGTTTAGTTCTGTTGTGAAGCTCTTTCCACATTGATCACATATGAACGGCTTCTCTCCAGTGTGAATTCTCATGTGGGAACTAAGGGTGTTATGATGTGTGAAACTCTGTCCACATTGAGAGCAAGTGTAAGGCTTTTCTCCAGTGTGAATTCTCATGTGGACTTCAAGGCTTCCTTTCTGACTGAAACTCTTTCCACACTGCTGGCAGGTGAAAGATCTCTCTCCGGTGTGAATCCTCAAGTGCACATTAAGGTTTTGTTTTTGAGTGAAACTCTTTCCACACTGGTGACATGTGAAAGATCTCTCTCCGGTGTGAATTCTCATGTGGACTCTAAGGCTTTGATTTTGAGTGAAACTCTTTCCACATTGGTGACATGTGAAGGGCTTCTCTCCGGTGTGAACTCTCATGTGGACCTCAAGGTTTCGTTTTTCACTGAAGCGCTTTCCACACTGATGGCAGGTGAAACCACTGTTAGGTTTGGTCTTCTGCGCTTTGTTTTGTGAGGAAGTCTTCTCCGTCTTTGTAGATTCTTCTCCAGTTATGAAACTGTGATGTTTCTCATGCTGATCTTTCTCTTCCATATCATTCAGTTGTTGACTCTCTTCTTTCAGCACCATTACATCTAAAGCAAAACAGAAGCAAATACAAGTTAAAAGTTTGATTACTGCCCCATCATAGCATAGAAACTTATTAAAGGGGTCCTATTATGCTCTTTTACAAAGCCTTTATTTTGTTTTGGGGTGTACTGGAACATGTTCTCATGCTTGGTGGTTCAAAAAATTATTATTTTTCACATAATTTACAACAGCTTTTTTCCCAGCCTGGCACAAACGGCTTGATTAATTCCGGGTTTGATGAAGGCCCGCCTCCTGAAAAACAACATGTGCTGTGATTGGTTAGCTTTCCCACTTGCATTGTGATTGGCGAACAGTTTAGATGGTTTTTCAGTACTGTCATGACCCTAAGCATCAAGTTCAGTCTGCTCCATTATAGCAATGAATTTGGTTATAGTTAAGGATACATTAAGGTATAGTTGACTCTACACTAGTGTTGGGTTATATGGTCAGCCTGCGAGATTGCAGATACATTATATTATCATGCTAAAATATTAAATTGTTTGCATGCATTCATTGCCTGAAACCATCTCCAGCATAAGGCTAAACATTCTGATGTTTTTAATATGACTTAATTTATATTTAACATGACAACAACTGTATTTGACGCAGCCACTGGAGATCGCGATCACTGTAGTCATTGCTTGTGTTTATACCAGCAGCGCTGCGGCTCATTGAAGTCTCCCAGAAGCGGCTCTCCATGCTGCATCGCTACATCTGGACCAAAAATCTGCACTTGAACACACTGCACAGACTACAGCCGACTGCAAACTAGCCCCGAGAGGAACAGCTGTCTATATGAAAAGCTGATATAGACAGCTATGTATACATGATTCAAAACCAAGACAAGGATATAAGACATATACCATTGTATATCAGTTAATTCTGACATATTTAGCTTTCCCGAGAAAAAATGACAGAGCTAATAGTTGTACCATTATTTATTAGCTATATTCTAAATTCTATTAAAACTCACTTTCAATGTAATGCAGAACAGTTTGATTCTTTCTCTGGACCATGCCCGGCCAGTTTTCCCGTCTTTTGCTGTTTTCATCCAGCGCTTCCAAGATGTCTTCCAGCCCTCCACCGCTGGTGGAGATGCTGGAGAGCAGCTGCTGGTCTTACGACAGGGAAATCGCACTGCGGCGGACTATGCACTCAGCTTCCGGACCCTGGCGGCCCAGAGCGGCTTCAATGACGCACCTCTTAAGCTGTTGTATCGCAAGGGACTCAACTCGGATCTCCAAGCTGAGCTGGCCTGCCGGGACGAGGGAACCTCTCTTGATCAGTTCATCGAACTCTCCATCCGCCTGGACACCCTCATTCGCGCCAGAAGGCCACCACGGACCCCCCGCAGCCAAAGTCTCTCTACCTGGACCCCTACCACTGCCGTGGAGGCAGTCCCGGAGCCCATGCAGATTGGAGCTACTCGTCTTACCCTCAAGGAGAGAGAGCGTCGGCTGAAGAACAACCTCTGCCTGTACTGCGGTCAGGCTGGTCATATCCGAGCCAACTGCCCCACACGACCACCACCCAGAAACCCCTCGGTGAGTAATAGCTTGCTTTCTCTCAATCATTTGGAAGTACCTGTGAAGCTGAGCTTCAATAATCACTCTGTCGACACCACCGCCCTCATAGACTCGGGGGCGGCAGGTAATTTTGTTGATGCTGCCTTTGCTCATGCTCATCACTTACCCGTCCTCTCTTGTACCCCACGTTAGGCTCAGGACGCGTCATCTACACCACCCAGGACCTCTCTCTCCTCACCAATCATGACCACCTAGAAACCATACGGCTCTTCGTCATCTCGGCTCCTCGAACTCCTCTCATCCTGGGATACCCCTGGCTCCGTCTCCACAGTCCCACCATCTCCTGGGTACAACACACAATCACTCAATGGTCCGACTACTGTCAACAGCACTGTCTCCACCATCCAGTGAGTCAGCCCTCAACCCTCAGCTGCCAGCCCACAGATATCCCCGAGAATCTGCCCGCTGAATATCGGGACCTCCTACTGGCCTTCAGCAAATCCAGAGCTTCAAGCCTACCTCCACACCGACCTGGGGATTGCGCCATCGACCTCCTACCAGGAGCCGTTCCTCCCAGGGGTAGGATTTTCCCTCTGTCCCAGCCAGAATCTGAGGCCATGAAGAACTACATACAGGAGGAACTTGAGAAGGGATTTATTCGGCCTTCCACTTCACCTGCATCTGCTGGCTTCTTCTTCGTAAAGAAGAAAGATGGCGGTCTCCGACCTTGTATTGACTACCGAGGGCTCAATGACGTCACAATTAAATACAGGTATCCTCTTCCACTCGTACCCTCAGCCCTGGAACACCTGCGCTCTGCTCGCCTCTTCACCAAACTTGATTTGCGCAGCGCTTATAATCTGATTCGCATACGCGAGGGTGACGAGTGGAAGACGGCCTTCTCTACCTCATCTGGCCACTACGAATACCTCGTAATGCCCTTCGGCCTGTCCAATAGCCCATCCTGCTTCCAGGCATTCATCAATGAGACCTTCAGAGACATGCTTAACCGTTGGGTGATTGTGTACATCGACGACATCCTAATATTTTCAGAAACCCTGGAAGATCACGTCAGGCATGTCAGAGCCGTGCTCCAGCGCCTCATCCAGCACCAGCTCTACGCTAAGGCTGAGAAGTGCGAGTTCCACCAGACCTCCATTTCCTTCCTGGGATATATCATCAGCCCGGAAGGCGTGGCCATGGACGATCAGAAGACTAACGCGGTGCTCAAATGGTTTTCGAAGATCTCAAACGTCATTTCACCTCGGCTCCCATCCTGCATCACCCCGACCCAGAGAGGGAGTTTGTGGTAGAGGTCGACGCCTCCAACACCGGAGTCGGGGCTGTTCTGTCCCAACGTCATGGTAACCCTCCTAAGCTGTTCCCCTGTGCCTTTCTGTCCCACAAACTCTCCCCGGCCGAACGAAACTACGATGTGGGCAATCGAGAGCTTTTGGCCATCAAAACTGCCCTGGAGGAGTGGCGGCACTGGCTGGAGGGGGCCAAGTTCCCTTTCACCGTTCTAACTGACCACCGCAACCTGGAATATCTTCGCGCTGCCAAACGACTCAACCACCGCCAAGCCAGATGGGCACTATTCTTCACACGTTTCAACTTCCAAGTAACCTACCGCCCTGGGACCCAGAACGGCAAAGCCGATGCCCTATCTCGGATCCATGACCCCAATCCCCTGCCTGCCGTACCCGAAAATATCCTGCCTGCCTCTATCATTGTTGGCCCCGTGCTGTGGGACCTTACCACTGAGATTTCCGAAGCACACTCCATTGAACCCCCCCTCCCAATTGCCCTCCCGGTCTGACTTATGTGCCCACATCGCTTCGCCAACGTGTTCTCGATCTGGTTCACTCTCTCCCCAGTTCAGGTCACCCGGGCATTACCGCCACTTTACACCTCCTCTCAAACCGCTTCTGGTGGCCTTTGCTCCGGGCTGATGTCATCCTTTTCATCAAGAACTGCTCCACTTGCAATACTGCCAAGGTTCCCCGTCAGCTCCACGCCGGTGGACTCTCCCTCGGACTGCTAGTGGCCCCGACCTATCGCCTGGACTTTTGACCATTCTCTGCCTAGCCTACGTCACGCCAGTCTGCTGTTGTCGACCCCTGCCAGTATTTACCTAGAGTTTGTTGTCTGTACTAATAAAACCGTTGCATATGGATCAACCGCCTCCTGTCGCTTCATCACACTAGCACAGTCTTTTCTAATTCTATTCTTTAAATTATGCTCTTTTAGATTTGTACTCTATCCGTTTACTTACTGCTTGTTTTCTCTAATAAACCCCCCCCCCCCCCAAAAAAAAATAAATAACACTAACACTACTAACATCAGCTTTCTCTCTTTACAATTAAAGAAGCTAACACTAGCTTGCCCCCCCCCCATCTATTTTCTTTTATTTATCATGTACTTTAAAAATCCTTGCTGTGTGTACTGCGTTCGGCTATATATGTCATAGCACTTGCATGTTTTTGTTGCTCTTTTGTTGATTTCGATTGCTTCCACTGTTCTCCTTTGTAAGTCGCTTTGGATAAAAGCGTCTACTAAATGTCTAAATGTAAATGAAATCACAAATCGCACGCTGCCTACCGGCATCGAGCGCCATTGACTCACAAGCAAACCGCTGACCTAAAATCACCTGATTTGAACTGATTCACACAGGATTATTTTTAGGATATGTGTATGTAAATTATTTTAATTTACGATGTTATCTGGAATGTTTTCGGGCAGGATAAGCGATATATTGAAATCGTTTATGTGGGTGTGTCAGCTGCGCACTTGCAGACACAGGTAACTGATGCAACACAAAATATATTTCTTTATGTACATAATAATGCAGGAAATAATAAACATGGCCATATGATACTAGTATCTGAAATTGATTCAAATATACAATAAATACAAAAATATACAAAAAATATACAATAAATAATACAAGCCTCTGTCAATATATTGCTCATTGTATTGAAATGTAAATCTTTGAAATAGAGCTTTCCTATTCATTCAATAGCAGGGAACACTAATATGGCGGCGCGGTGGCTTCACTTTTATGACGTCATGATCAATCCAGTTCTCTATTATAGATCCGTGACATTATGTCAATAAAACCCATTGTCTACATCACAGGTTTTCTGTTCAAATATAATATGAACGCAAGAGATTGGAAAAATTTTAACTTAGATCTATGAAATCCTTCTTAACATTGTATAAACATCCCCGAAACACAAACACATGCAATAACAGAGGGAATTCCCCGAGGTATTTTGAGTTTCCACACTACATCTGTGATAAATGTGTAACTCTAAAGCTGTGCAAATTATTTGTTATTTATGCCACTTGATCAAGTCATTTTCAAAAGTGATTTCTCATGACTATTGCATCTGCATTGCCTTTCCTGTTGAGCTTTTTTGCACTGCGGTTATTCAAATGTTCCTACAGCGACTGATCATTCTCATCCTATGACATCTGTAAACTGCATTCTTTGGTTCTAAATATATAGCCATACCAACCCTAACGTTCACACTAGTGTTAGTGCTCAAATACATGTTTTTGTATGATTGTTCACATCAATTTTAAATGTGGCCAATATAAGATTCCAACATGAATCTGAAATGAGAATAACGAAGCTGATCTGAACAGCATTCGCAAAACAACGCTAATCGTCATTTATAAGCTGATGTGCTGCAAAGTGCTATTTCTGTCATATTCACAGAATGATCAAAGAATGTGGAATTTCAATCCATTCAGACTGAGGTCTCATTGCAAAACATCTGACCTGAATTGAATTTCGCTCCACATTTGTGACCCTGGACGACCAAACCAGTCTTAAGTAGCACAGGTATATTTGTAGAAATAACCAAAAATACATTGTATGTATACAATTTTACTTTTATGCCAAAAATCATTAGGATATTAAGTAAAGATCATGTTCCATTGTGATATTTTGTAAATTGCCTATACTGTAAAATGTAGTAATATGCATTTGGACAACTTTAAAGGCGATTTTCTTAAGATTTAGATTTTTTGTACCCTCAGATTCCAGATTTTGAAATAGTTGTATCTCGGCCAAATATTGCCCTATCCTAACAAACCATACATCCATGGAAAACATATTTATTCAGCTTTCAGATGATGTATAAATCTCAATTTCGAAAAATTGACACTTAAGACTGGTTTTGTGGTCCAGGGTCACATATGAAAGTGACTCAAATCAGAATCAAAAGATCAGATTTCATGTGGTTTGTGCTGTTCACACTGTCATGTAAAATAATAATAATTAAAAATCCCCACTTTGGGCCAATAAAACAATATTTTCTATAAATCTGTGATTATTTCTCATTCGGCAGAATACAGTACAATGGCTTTTCCCACACGTTCTGCATCTGCCTTCTGTGTAGCATTTCATTACTATTTTAATTTATGACATTCTTCAAAAACACCACTGATTACTGTAGAGCTGGACGTTTTAATGAGGATCAAAAGAGAATGAAAACCAACCTGTTTGTTCCTCAGTTTCTTCTTGTTTGACTTTGAGTGTTTCTTCAATCTTCAGGTCTTCACTCTCTTCTTTAATAAATGCCATCTTTATAATAGTGTACAGTGGATCTCAGCAGGAGCTTTTCTCTGTGTTTGGACACATGATTAAGATGAGAGTATTTAACAGAGAGAAAAATACATCTAAAGCTCCCTAGTTCAGTAAGCTGGCACACTGGTAAGGGAATCTGTGATAGATACTGGTCTTAAAAGGGCAAACACAGTCAAAACGAGCGCTACAAACTGATAAAAGAACACACTAAATATTTAGGCACTTATGATTTACATTTGGTGTGCAGTTATTTGTAGACCCTGTTTAATAGATTCCACTTCTATAAAAGCATTTGCTATTTGTGACTCTGGAGCACAAACCAATCTTAAGTCGCTGGGGTATATTTGCAGCAATAGCCAAAAATGCAATGGGTCAAAATTATTGATTTTACTTTTATGCAAAAATCATTAGGATATTAAGTAAAGATCATGTTCCATGAAGATATTTTGTAAAGTTCCTACCGTAAATATATCAAAACTTCATGTTTGATTAGTAATATGCATTGCTAAGAACTAGATTTGAACAACTTTAAAGGTGATTTTCTCACTATTTATGTTTTTTGCACCCTCAGATGTCAGATTTTTTATATTTTATTTTTATATTGTCATAACAAACCATACATCAATGGAAAGCTGATTTATTTAGATTTCAGATAATGTATAAATCTCAATTTAAAAAAACTGACTCTGTAATAGTTGTCATTACACATGTTTATATCTGTTGTTGCATTAACACTGTTTGGATCAGCAGATGTCGTCAGCATTGAGTGAATCGAACGATTCGAATCAGCGAATCATTTTGCAATGCAGTTGATTCATTTGACACGGAGAAGCTCCGTTTCTGTTCGCCAGCGACTGAATGCGTGTTTATGACAAACTGATTAAAGATACAAAGAGCGAAATGAGACGCAGCTCTTCTGTTATTGATGTGAGGATGCTGGATGCGGTTACTCACAAAAATAACTTTCGTAAATGTTACAATAAGCATATAACAGTGATGCATAATTTCACACCGCTTGTAAAATGATACAGTTAATGCGTATCCATTCAAACACTTTAAATGCTTAAAACCACAAACCTTTCTAGAGCCGAATCACAACAGAGGCACAGCCTTATCACATCATAACACCAAAACAAAATAAAAGTCCTACATTTGGTCCATAGATTATTGTTTAGTCAAAAGCACTAAAATAAACTATGGAGTAAGTTTGCATTTATTGTAATGATACTTTATTGCATTTTTATTTCATATATGAGTGTGCGTGCAGGTAGACTTTTTTCTTTTTTAAATTTATTTTTCTTTGTGCTTAAACCACAAACTATATATAAGAAATATACAATTATTTACAGGTTAGCACATTTTTCAGTGCTAAACACTATAAATGATGCTCATCATGCCAGTATAATACAGCAATCCTACAGCACTCCTACATTATCTCTGTTTTTCTCTGCTGATTCTGTAATGTGTCTGTCTGCTGTTGGGGGATGAATGTGTTCACTATTGCAATGTCCACGAAGTGTAAAAGTTTTTTTTTTTTTCTAGCTTCAAGCATAATTTATGCTGGTCCTTAGCCGTGTTAATTTTGACTAAAATGCCATTTAATTTTAGTCATATTTTAGTCATCTGAATTGTTTTTAGTTTTAGTCTAGTTTTAGTTGACTAAATATAATAAGGTTTTAGTCGACTAAATCTACAGTAAATGTAGTCTGCTAAAATATAATGGGTTTAGTTACAGTGCAATGCATTTATTAATAATTTCTCTAAAATAATTTCTCATTCTATAGGTTTGATATTAAGGTTTAATCATGATAAACACAATTTAACTGCGGTGATACACAACATGCCTTAAAATTAAAATGAAATAAAACACTTCTCATAAAGAGCATGGTCTTCTTCTGAATGTAATCTCAATGGTTATATCGGCTAATGATGCATTCTTCATAGTCACTTGTTTACCATATTCTTCATTCTTTCAAACAGACATGTTTATGTCTATAAATTAATCTAGATTCATCTTTAGGGCTGTGTAAGTGATTCAGTCAAGAGCAGTGAGTGGTTTTCTGTCTTTCTTTTGTTTCTTGATGAACATCAGTGACTCGGACAATAGACACTAAATGCGGCTGCTGTCCCTTTAAAACCCAATGCAATGCACTGATACACTTTCTCTCTATGCATCTAACCTCCTACTATGCAACAGATTCTCTTTCCAAATCATCCCTCCCTAACATTTTTGTCTAGTTTTTATTCGTTGACGAAAATGCCAGTAGATTTTAGTCATAGTTTTTGCCATTCAAAAAGAATTTTAGTTTGTTATCATTTTATTTTCATCTGTGCAAAAAATGACGTTGACAAAAATTATGACGAAAATTATTCACTGGTCCTTAGCTGGTCATGTGCTGAACCATCTTAAACCAGATAAAACCAGCATCAAAACCTCACCAGTATATGCTGTTTTTTCAACAGGGTGTGGTTAAATTTCTAAAAAAGCAGCATTTTGAACAAAGACTGTCTTACATCAAATACTAGGTCCAGATTAGCTTCAGAACGATGATTAAAACACAGATGGAGTAGATCACTTCCATCTACACATCCAAAGTTTGCACCACTTCCTGGATTGATGTTACGTAATCTCAGTCTGTGTAGTGCAAGGAAGGACACCTCAGGTGAATGTGCATGACCTCTGAGCTCTCAGATGGCATTGCATGAGAAACCGTCATGCTGCAGTGTTAAATATAGACACAGGAGTGCTTCGGAAAATTGCTGTCACTTAACACATTCTGCTGTGGCATCTATGAATGCAACTTGAATATCTGTTACTCTAGAAGAAAGCTGTACATCAGTTCTACACAGCGATGCCTTGGGGTTCTCTGGGCCAGAGCTCATCTCAGATTTAGTCAAAAAGATAATGGCAATGTGTGCTGTGGTCAGACGAGTCCACGTTTCAACTTGTTTCTGGAAAAAATGGATGTTGACTTCTCATTACCAAAGACCAAAGGGACCATCCAGACTTTCATCAGTGACAGATGCAAAAGGTACAACTGACATGGAGGCATATATTGTGATTGTACAGAGACTGCCATCAAGACGATGTCTTTCATGAGAAGTCCATAGTTAACAGATGAAGACAACACCAGGGTCTCATGTGTGCTTTAGTTTGCCTGTCAAATCCCCACCTTACTTTAATGGTCCTGTCTGGCACAGTCTGGGTGGTTGGTTGAAATGTGAGGAGTGTAGTGTAGTTTGAAAGCTTTCTAAGACATAGATAACATATATACACTTTATGGTTTTGCTTTTGACTGTTACCTGGTAGTTAGTTTAATAATTATTTACTTTAGTGTCATTGCTTTCTCTCATTTTTCCTTTTCTTTCTCTCTTTGTTTGTTTTTTTAGCTCTTATTCTGTCCAGGCTGGACTATTGCATTGCTCTTTTGGCAGGTCTTCCAGCCAGCTCTATCAAACCTTTACAATTAATCCAGAATGCAGCTGCCTAATTAATTTTTAACTAGCCGAGAAGGACGCACATCACTCCTCTCTTCATCAGTCTGCATTGGCTACCAATATCTGCTCGCATTAAATTCAAGGCATTAATGTTTGCTTAAAGAACCACCACTGGCTCTGCACTCCTTTACCTGAATTCACTATTTCAGACTCATGTGCCTCTAGAAGCTTGCATTCTGCAAGTGAACGGCACATTATTGTTCATCTCAAAGAGGCACGAAATCACTTTCACAGACTTTTACATTAAATGTTCCCTCTTGGTGGAATGACCTGCCCAACTTACTCCCAACAGATGAGTCCTTAGTCATCTTCAAGAATCGGCTAAAAACTCAACTTTTCCATCCTTATTTGACCCTCTAAATCTAGCACCCTCTTTTCTAATTCTATTCTTTAAATTATGCTCTATCCATTTATTTACTGCTTGTTTTCTCAAAAAACAAAACAAAACAAACAAACAAACAACAATAGTAATTAACACTACTAACAATAGCTTCTCTCTATACAATTAACAAAAAAGGCCTCTAACACTAGCTTGCTTTTTCCCCTATCTATTTTCTTTTATTTCTTTTATATATTTTATATATTTCTTTTATAGGCTAAATGTCATGTCATAACACTTGCATGTTATTGCTCTTTTGTTGATTTTGATTGCTTCATCAGAAATGGCATCTGGAAAAAAAAGGAAAATATCCCCTGTTTGGGAACATTTTGAATTGATATCTTCCAATAAAGTATGTTTTGGTATACATAACACACTAATAAATATATATATATATTGTAACGGGCTGGAGAATCACACAACAGCGGTAAGTGCAATAAAGCCCCGGAGGGTGGTTTATTGGGCGTAAACAGTGCGGGCAAAAAATGTGCAAAAAAAAGGTTGGAGTGTGTCCGTGGGGCGCGATGCTGGTGCTGTGCTCTCTAGGGTTCTCCGTGTCCGTGCACAAAGGGCTGATCGGTCACAGGCTTTCTGAAACAGAGGAAAAATACAGTCGGCATCAGTTCCCAGTCTTCCGGAGTGATCACTCACTTGTGTTGTGGTGGCGGCGGCTTTTGTAGCCACCGCTCGATTGCCCGCCAGCCGTGACCGATCAGCCGGTGATGGGTGCTCCCAGGTGATTTCAATGCGTTTCCAGGGCGACGCTGACGAGGCACTGAGACGCACGTCACACCCCCCCCCCCCAAGTGTTGACCTGGTCTTCCTACACAGCGGGGAGATTGGGGTTGGGTGGGGAGTGTGCCCTGACAGACTTGCGAAAGCTGACCAGGCCCTGGAGAGGCCATCCGCATTGGCGTTGGCCGTCCCTGCCCGGTGTTGAAGGGTGAAGTGGAAGTCCTGGAGTGCCAGGAACCACCGTGTTACCCGGGCGTTGGTGTCTTTCGCCCGGGCCATCCACTGCAGGGGAGCATGGTCAGTTATGAGGGTGAAATGTCTACCCAATAAATAATACCTGAGCTCCAGGACTGCCCACTTGACGGCCAACGCTTCCCTCTCCACGAACGTAGGGCAGCATTTGGTCCCAATCTCGTTTATCTTCCGCCGCCACACGTCTCAACATTTGTTTGAAGGTCTTATTAAATCTCTCGACCAACCCATCCGTCTGAGGGTGGTAGACGGTGGTCCGTAGCTGTTTTACGTGGAGAAGACGACAGAGGTCCGCCATCAGCCGAGACATGAACGGGGTCCCCTGGTCGGTCAGAATCTCTGAGTGGATGCCGACTCGGCTGCAGAGAAGGAAGAGCTCATGTGCGATGGCTTTCGCGGTGGCTTTGCGAAGGGGAATGGCCTCGGGGTACCGAGTGGCATAGTCGACCACCACCAGGATGTGTTCGTGACCACGGGCAGACTTAGGCAGCGGCCCCACCAAATCCATCCCGATCCGCTGGAAGGGCACCTCAATGATGGGGAGCGGTATGAGCGGGCTGGGGGGAGGAGTCTGTGGGGACGTCCGCTGGCAGGTCGGGCAAGCCTGACAGAATCTTCTGACTTCTGCGTCCAGTCCAGGCCAGTGGAACCGGTCGCGAATTCGCTGGATGGTGTTCTGAGCACCGAGGTGGCCAGCCATAGGATGGGAATGGGCGAGTTCCATCACAGTCCCCGTCTTGGCCCGAGGGACAACCAACAAAATTTTCTCCTCCCCCCTCCGCTGCGCGACACAGTAAAGCAGTCCGTTTTTAACCACAAAATGTGGAATCGGGTGGGGCGCGGGGTGGACTTCCTTTCCCTCCGCCACCCGCACTTGAGTCCAGCAGTGTTTAAGACGGTCGTCCTCATGCTGTGCCTTGCTAAAGTCCCCCCCAGCAGCCACCTGCTGAAACACATCGAAAAAAAGGTTAGAATTACTGGGGGTGGACTCACCATCACGGGCGCTGTCTGAGGCCAACAGCACGGGACGATGCCGGCCTCCCTGAGGAGGGCTGGGTCTTCGGCGGCTCCCGCTGGGGCTGGCAGGCTGTGAGGCGGTGCGGAGCAGCTGGTCAAACCCTGGCCAGTCCCTCCCGAGCAACACTGGAACAGGCAGATCCTTGACAATCCCCACTTCGATCGGCCACGCCCCGGAGGCCGCCGAAATAGTTACACGACGGGCTGCCACTTCCTGGGTGTCCCCGTGCACGCAGGTGATGGCCAGACGAGCTTTAGTGTCGGGACGGGGGGCCAGGACGGCAGGGTTGACCAGGCTGACGGTGCTTCCTGAGTCGAGGATGGCTTCAAACGGATGTCCGTTGACCCTTACTTCCACTTGCGGGGCTCCTCCCGGAGGTGCTCGATGCACACTGCAGCCTGCCAGCCACGCCCGCGAGCGCGGTGGTTCGGTGGGCATGGGCTCATCCGGCGGGGCTGGCTTACTGGTCGCGGGGCACCTTCCAGCGGGCGTCGCTCCTGGACCACCCTCCGGGGAAATGGCGGCGCACGCTCCCCAGCTTCCCGCCGTTGGGCAGCATCCGCCAGCTCGACCGCCTCCACTAATTCACCGAGATTTGTGGGATTCCGCATCCCGACTGCCTGACGATGCGAGCGGGGCAGGGCTCTGAGGAGGCGGTCGATGATGACGCGCTCCGCCACCTGGCTTGCGGTGGGATCCCCAGACAAGAGCCAGTGTCTGGCGAGCCGTGAGAGTTCGGCCGCCTGAGGCCTGGGCGGAAGTCGGGGGTTGTATTCCCAGTCGAAGAATAGCTGAGTGACGGCGGTAGGCGAGAGACCAACTCGCGAGAGGATTTCGGCTTTCAGCTCGTCATAACTCTCGCTGTGTTCGGGGGAAAGAGAGAAATACGCCCGCTGTGCTTCCCCTGTCAGCAGCGGCGCCAACAGGCGAACCCAGTCTTGCCGTGCCCAGGCCTCTCTGGCGGTGACGTTCTCGAACATTTGTAAGAAAAGCTCGGCGTCATCATGGCTGGTCATCTTGGGGAGCAACTGGGCTGCTTGCACGCGGGGATCAGGCGGCGGAGCGCGCTGCGCGGCTTGGAGCTCGGCCAGCCCCCACTCAGCTTCGCCCTGGCGACTCGCCAGGTGCTCCATGAAATATAGCCCTCGTTAAAAACAAAGGTATATGGAGGAGTGGGAAATCAAGGCCAAGGTCAAATGCGTTATCACAGATGCTGCAGCAAATATGATTGCTTGTGCATTGCACATGCACTTAATTTAATGGTTAAACAATTATTAGATCAAGTTTCAATAAAAAAAAATAAAAAATCCAACACAATGGCCAAAGAGAAGCTGACCCAGATGCAGCAAGAAATGTACAGACCTGCCGTTAAACTTATCAATGAAGTGGAAACATGGTGGAACAGCACTTTTCAGATGCTTCATGGACATTTACAACCTTTGAGTTCCTCAATCAGAATAAAATGACTGAGGCTGTTAGAAGGCTAAAAGGGGAAAGTGCCACCATCATCAGGATCCAAGAACAAATCCCATCAACAGCAACATCATCTCAACAGGCAACAGTCAAATGAGCCAGACTCACACCTTTTGTTGGTAATGACACTTTGTGCTAGTTATGATGAGTAGTTATGATGATTGGATTAGGACTGGTGTAAATAGAGCAAGTTGCTATACCTGAATACTTAATTTGCATGCTTTGTTTAGATTGTCTCCACCACTAGGTATCCCTCCCACTGAATGCTTATAAAATACTTTTTACCACTGCCTTAGTTTAGACTTGGATGACTCACTCAAGTGAGTTCTTCAATAAAGAGTAACTTCTGCTTGAAAGATATCCCAACATCTCCTGGTTCCTGCTATGACAAGAAAAAGTTTTCTACACTGGAAAGAACAAAAACATGTGTTTCACCATCTACATGTGATGACACTGCAGTTTTTGTGCGCATCAGCCTCTTCTGTACCCTGTAAGAGAGTGTTCTCAAAGGGGAAGTATTGTGCAAAAGGAGAAATAGGCTCTGCCCTAACAGTGTAAAAAAAATTCTTCTTCACCCAGTTACACAATCACATTTTATAACCACATAATTCATTATTTTTTCAAATTACATTTATATACATTTTTTACATTTATATACATCTATATATATTTATATTTATATACATTTATATACATTATATACATTTTTTAATACATTTATATTAAAAAAATTCTCAATAAAAACCAGTAAAATAGCCCTTTTTTTGTGTTCTTCTTCACCCAGTTACACAATCACATTTTATAACCACATAATTCATTATTTTTTCAAATTACATTTATATAGTCTCCTTTTCCAGATGAAGAAATAATACAGATTATAAATCAATTACATGTTATATACAGGTCTTTTAGTTATAATAATTGAACAACTTCTCACTTACTGAGGGCACCCACAACACACTTAAACAGTATTTTATTGTAATACTGCCCTGCTCTCAGTCACTGAAGCCCTAAGATTGGCAAGAGCAGCATCCAAATCCTCAGTACTCATTTTGCTGGATCTGTCTGCTGTTTTTGACACAGTCAACCACCAGATCCTCCTGTCCACCCTCATGAAGATGGGCGTCTCAGGAACCGCACTCCAATGGTTCAAGTCTTACCTCTCGGGTAGGTCCTTCAAGTTGGCTTGGAGAAGTGAAGTCTCTGAGTCACAACTTCTTACTACTGGAGTTCCTCAGGGCTCAGTGCTTGGACCACTGCTCTTCTCCATCTACATGTCGCCGTTAGGTTCTGTCATTCGGAAGCATGCTTTTTCCTATCACTGCTATGCTGATGACACGCAACTCTACTTCTCCTTCCATCCAGATGACCCCACGGTTCCTGCTCGCATCGCAGCTTGTCTGACCGACATCTCTGGCTGGATGAAAGAACACCATCTTCAGCTCAACCTTGCTAAGACTGAACTGATTGTGATCTCAGCCAACCCTGCACTTCATCACAACTTCTCTATACAGCTAAATTCATCAACCATAACTTCCTCTAGGACAGCCAGGAATCTTGGTGTTGTGATGGACGACCAGTTAACCTTCACAGACCATATTGCTGCTACAGCTCGATCCTGCAGATTTGCCTTGTACAACATTAGGAAGATCAGATCCTTCCTATCAGAGCAGGCTACACAACTTCTTGTCCAAGCTCTTGTCCTATCCAGACTGGACTATTGTAATGCACTCTTGGCCTCAAGCCTTTGCAGATGATTCAGAATGCAGCAGCAAGAGTGGTCTTTAATGAGCCGAAGAAAGCCCATGTCACACCTCTCTTCATCAGACTGCATTGGCTGCCAGTAGCTGCTCGCATCAAATTCAAGGTACTGGTGCTTGCCTACAAGACAACCACTGGCACTGCACCAGAATACCTAAACTGTCTAATCCAACCTTATGTCCCCTCCAGAAGCTTGCGTTCTGCAAATGAACGACGCCTTGTGGTGCCATCCCAAAGAGGCTCAAAATCACTTTCACAGACCTTTTTGTGGACTGTTCCCAGCTGGTGGAATGACCTACCCATCTCAATTCGATCAGCTGAGTCATTGGCCATCTTCAAAAAACGTCTGAAAACCCATCTTTTTCGCCAGCACTTGACCAATTGACACTAGCACTTTCCTACTCCTTTCAGTTTTTCTATATACTTATTTAAAAAAAAAAAAAAAAAAAAAAAAAAAAACCTTGCAAGACTTCATGTTTATCATGTTTATCTAACTGAAATTTGCCTCAGCACTTATACACTGTCGCTCTCTTGTTGCTCTGATTGCTTCTATTGTAAGTCGCTTTGGATAAAAGCGTCTGCCAAATGAGTCATTTGGGCATGTTCCTTTAAAAAAGTAATTAGTTACTAGTTACTTCTCACAAATAGTAACTGAGTTAGTAATTGAGTTACATCATTATAAAAGTAACTAATTACCAGGGAAAGTAACTATTGCGTTACTTAAAAAAATAATAAAATAAAATTCAAATTTGTCAAATAACTTGGCTGCTCTCAATATTAAATATGTTAAATGAATGAAATGGACACTAAATATAATAAATTATTATTATAAAGCATTGTACATTAATCTACACTATTTTAATGTTGCTGTGGGACAATGTGAGAGACACCTATCAAATTCAATATATTATTGTAAAAAGTATCATTAGTATAGTGAACAACAAAACACAATATATGGTTTAGAACTTTTAATATTTATTGCACAGACCACAACTGGCCAACAAATAAGTCTTAATATAAATTATGCTTCTTAAGGAATGTACCAAAAATAAATGAATAAAGCTAATTTTAGGGCTGTGCGATTTCAAAATATATTGTATTGAAAATACAATAATCGAGATAAAACGATTATTTTTTTTATTTTATTTTTAAAAGCACCAAAGAGAATTCGCACTGTTCTATGTATGCATTCAGAGACAGAAAAGAACACAGACTATTTTTTTCAGCTATTAAAATAGTTCAGTTTTTGTATATAGTAGTTTTTTAATTTGGGAAGTTGTTGGGAGGATTTTGTTGTTGTTGTTGTTGTTGTTGTTGTTCGTTAAATATAAGTTTTTGTTCAAATCATCCTGACTTGACTGAAATAAAATCTATAGCTATAAAAGGGTTAAAGTTTTAAACAATATTGGTTGAAACGTTAAACAATGTGCGCTTCGTTTGTGCTGAAAGTGGAAGCTAAAGCCACTTCACGGGACAGAGGCGCCAGCGCCGTCACTTGCATTGATTTCCAGTGGAAACAATTTAAAATTATCCATCAAAACCATACATGGCTTACAGACATGATGAATACATATATGAAAAGCTTTAAATCATTGCTTAACGAAATAAAACAAATAAAACACAAAAACTTTTTCATTATGTAGTAAAAATCTGTAAAAAGATGCATTTCTCAAGGTGCATCAAATAGCAGATTTCGAGTCGGTTTATTCAGAAATAATTAAAAAATCTCCTTAGGCCTACTATTTCCCTTCGACACATTCATTGTTATAAATGCTTTGTGGCAAGTTTCAGCCTATGCCTGAATGCGAACTGCTCTGCTGGCTCAGACACTAAACGCTGTCCGAGGCGGTCCCGAAAGTGAAAGCAAAAATGAATTGACACTGGCGAGCCATTTTTACCACCACCTTACTAACATTCACCAAAATAATCGTGATTATGATTTTTGCCATAATCAAACAGCCCTAAGTGCTGCTGTACGAAAAAAGATATATAATGTGCGTGACTCACCAACCCTAACCCATTGGGGAAGCGGTGGAAGCTTAAATGGCTGTTATACAGGCCTGAAGCCCGAACAAAGTGGCACACAGCAATGATTCGTAGATTCCAGCTCCGTTCTCTGAAGCTTAAATGAGTCACGCACATTATATTTCTTTTTTCGTACAGCAGCACACATCTTATTTGTTTACGGATGAAGACAGCAAGTAAACCGGAAACTGATATCCCGACTTCTTGCGAAAGTGGAAGTGCGTCGCTAGACTCGCTACGCTTGTGCACAGAGTCTATTAGCCTATAGTAACGCCGCATTTTTGTCAGTAACGGTAACGGCGTTGTAACGGACGAAAAAGTAATTAGTTTGATTACTCGTTACTGAAAAAAGTATCGCCGTTAGTAACGCCGTTTATTTATAACGCCGTTATTCCCATCACTGGATGTGACAGCATCTGAAATACACAATTGAGTTTAGATTTACAGTGTGTCTCCTTCCATTTGTTTTTGTAAAAACAATAAAAGAACCATAAATTAAACATTATTGTTACTTATTAAGTGGTGAAGAGGTATCCTTAAACAGCATCCTTAACTGAGCAGGGCTGGTCACTTACATGTTCTCTTACACTGAAAAGAGAAAAAGACATGACTGGAAAACAGGAACGATTTAAAAAGTATAAAAATATAGACATTATAAGAAACAAATATTTACCTGATAAGAGTGTGTTGGATAACTGAACTTCAGAAGATCAGAAATGAAACAACTTTTTTTCTGTTAGTAAAACATAAATAAGTAATTAAAAAAAAACAAAAAAACAATATGGATACAATATGGATCTGTTACGTAGTGAAGAGCATTGTCAGAGCTGCTCACACTTAGGCTACATGTGATTTAAAAAGAAGAGAAAAGAACATGTTTGTTTGGAAACCAATACAATTTTAAATTTAATTTTGTATTTAAAAGTAAGAATGAAATCATTTACCTGTTGAGAGTGTGTTGACAGTCTGTAGTTGGATCTCTGAGCTCCAGAAACTCACTAATAAGGTGCTTTGACAGTTACAGATTTGAAAATCAAAAGGGCGGGAATAAAGAACCCTAACTCTAACTCTAAGAACCATTTCAGCATTAAAAGTGTTCTTCAGGATGCTATGGTTCTAAATAGAACTGTTACTACATGGAAAGAACCTTCAAAGAACCATCTTTTTTTAGAGTGTACTGCATATGGAAAACTGTTGATTCTGTCATTCAAAGTGGATCACATCTTTAGAAAATTAAAGAACAGATCTCCAGGAACAGGGTTGGTCACCCCTCGCCTAATGTAATCAATGCAAGTGTTTTACAGGCTGTTATGATGCCGAAATCAGCTCCATATATAGATATATTACATATGTTCCATTTACATTGTGCCATTTTAGTCTAGACATCCTTTACAAAACTACAAAAACGTGTAGGCCTATTAGTCAAACGAAGGTCCGTCTGATTGCCGGTCGGGAGAGGTTATTTGCTTCTTGTTTCCCCCTGCATACTGCATGAACACTGCATGACAAACAATGCAAACGAGTCGCACGAGTCAGAATCAGAATTTATTTAAATCCCCCAAAATGCCGTTCAACATATGTCCGGGTTTCCCAGGTACAGCGATAGGGAAATCACAACATGACATATTTGAAACGGGCGTGGCTTACAATGGCACACGTTTGCCCTTCATAGTTTACAGAATAAAGAACAGAAGAGTAAAATATAAATCATGCACCGAAGAAATAACACTCTCACAAGCACGTTTTGCTTCAACTTGTTATTTTCCGTGAAATGTACAGCAAAATCCCCATTGTAAAGATTATACTGCTTTGTAATTACAACTGCAGAGTTGAGTTGGGAGTTGTTAACCTTTATTTAATTGGCAAACATTTCCACTTCAAGTGTTTTTTGTAGACTGTAGCAGGAAGCAGGGCCGTAGCTGGGGTTCGTGGAGCCCCGATGCAGGTTGTACTTTTTATTTTTATGTTTATTTTATTTATTTATTTGCGCTATTTACACAATGATTATGTTTTTCAAGTTTGTAGGTGTCCAGATACAGACACGGTACAATCAAATGTACAATTGCAATGCATAGTCTTCACTGTACAAATTAAATACAGATTAATTCTTGTTAAAAATACAAAGTAACAATGCATCCAGTATAACACACAATTTCTTTCTCAACTGTTTACTTTCACTTAAAACATAACCAACAATTTTTCCAAAGATACTCTCCATACTCAACATCATTTTGTATGTATTTGTCAGTTCAAGAGCAAGAAGAGGCAAATTCGATGCTCAAGCACTTGGAGATGCGTCCTGTGCGCCATGCTTTCACATCTTTTTGTGTTTGCATGTTTAAACTGGCGATTTGCATTTGTCCACTTCAGTACAGGAGGACGCAAAGGAGAGCTCGGTTCAGTGTTTGCGCGCTAGCTGTTCATGAGATGCGGCTCTTATTGTGCAACACAGCGTGTTTTTCTGCATCTTGTGTTTGAATGCTTTAAGCTGTTTTGAATGTTGAAACTGGAAAGGCTTAAAACACACCAAATGATAAGCTTTCATTAAGATGCACAGCAGTGGCCAATCAACTGTCCTGTCTGTCGTTTAAGCTGACCTCGGCCACTATAATCGCCACCACCTTTCACCCCACTAACGACGGCTCTGGCGGAAAGAGCAAACTACAGATAGAGTGGGTGTGGCATCAGGCCTCGGAGAGGCTTTTATTAAACATAACACAACAACAGGAAAAAATAAAGGTGTCCAAAATAAACAGGGAAAATAAACTGGTGTCCTCACCGTTCTCTCTACGCTCTGTAGAAAACTTTTTCTTCGTTGCAGCAAAGAACCAGGAGACTCTTGGGTGGTCTCAATAAAGACCTCCGCAATAAAACAGTTAATTAATACATAGTATATTCAAATAATATTAATAATTACATAAATATACTAATATTAATGAAAATAAACTAGCATTGAAAAGGTTATTTATAATAAAGTTTATATTTATAAAGTTCTATATAGCATTTTCAAAGCATGGTTCTTTATGGAACCCTATAAAAAGGGTTCTATTTAGCACCAAAAAGGGTTATGCTATTGTTACAAGCCAAAGAACCCTTGTCTGGTACTATATAGAACCATTTTTCTTAAGAGTGTAGGGTAACATACATAGGCTGAATAGTAATTGCTTGCATTGATAGATTAAGTAACATGATATTGACCTTCCGATGTTTTTTTTTTTTTGTCTGATGCCTTTTAATCTGAGCCAGATTCTCCCGATGCCTAATCTTAAGAGACCTGACACCTGATGTCGTTTTTACTGAGACCTGAAGCCTTTAGTCTGAGGCACGATGCCGTTTGTCCAGTGACTGAAGCCAGACACGTGCACACATTGACTTCAGAGGGGGCTTGAGCACCTGTGCCTCAAATTTATAGCGAATTATCCAAAAAAACAAACCGCAAAGATAGTTAATTTAAGGTCACATCTTTCATGTTCAAAATAAAATGTGTTGTCTGAATGACTAATTTGCAATTAATTTGCATATGACATAACAAAGTTTGGCCAGTTTCTAAAGAATGATCACTGTGACGCTAGCGGAGTGAACAAGGCTTGAGAGAGTCGTGAGTTTAGGGTGTGGACGCAGCCGTGTCGCCAGATCCAGTTATTGTAAGCGCCTTTGGATTTGTCTTCCAATTAATTTGACAGTTTAAGTCTTCCCGGTTTCCTGCTAAAGTTGGAAGTTAGAGAGAGTCCAGGCGACTGTCTAATTTTTTGAAAAATAAAAATTCCACCCCCCATCCCCAACTGGACACCTGTTTGTACATCTGTTTTAAGTCAAGTCAAGTCGAGGTTTATTGTCATTCCGCTACATGTGTGGACATACATTGGAATAAAATGTCGTGTCTCTCAGGACAACAGTGCTACATAAATAAACATAAATACATACAACACCAGACATAGGAACAACTTATAAACCTATACATAGCTAACCTACTGAAAGCGGTAATCTAACTATACATATACTATAAATAATCGACTAAACATACACATAACATAAAACAGACTACATAAGTACTTTACATAATAATTATGCATGGTATTGTGCAAAAGAGAGGTATTTAAGGTTGAGAACCGAATAGTGAAATATGATTTGTGGTGCACTGGCAAATAAGCATTTGTTAAGTCCTTGTAACATGAAGTGTTAATAGGAAAGTGTCTGGTGCATGTAGAGAGAAGAGTGTTTCGACAGGTGGTTTGTTCAGCCCACTCACCTGTGTGTAACACACTCAGAATTGCACAGTGTTTTGAGTTTTTCAACAGTTTACATTTGGATGAATATGGATTTGCATTTGGATAATATGAAGAGGAGACAAAACAGCAGATTGGAGAGAAGTGGATGACTTAGTGGCATGGTGTCAGGACAACAATCTCTCGTTTAATGTCAAAAAAACAAAGTAGATGGTTGTTGATCTAAGGAGGAGAAAGGAGCAGGACTTGGCACTGTATATCAGCAGGATGAAGGTGGACAGTTAGCAGTTTCAGATTTTTGGGTTTTCACATTACAGAAGATCTGTCCTTGTCTCATAATACTACTGAACTGGTTAAGACGTCAACGTCTGCACTTCTTGAAGAAGCTGAGGAAATTCGGAGCGTCAAAACAAATTCTTAATAACTTCTACAGGTGTGCAGAGTATTCTCACCAGCTCCATCACCACTTGGTTTGGCAGCTGCACAGGGCAGGATAGGAAGGCCCTACACTGGGTGGTGAGATCGGCCGAAACACTGGACAGCATTTACCAGACCAGATCTACTAAGAGATCTATTAACAAAATCAGAAACACTAGCCTTTTGATGCTCCTACCTTCTGGCAAATGGTATAGACGTTTTAAGGCCAGAACATTCAGACTGAGAGACAGCTTTTACCCTCAGGCCATTAGGCTAATAAATGGCTGTCATCCATTGCCTCTTCCTCCACAATAGTAGAATGGACTCTGAGTATACTGCACACAACATAGCTTGTCCCTGACCTACCTCATTGGACTCTGTATATGCATATTTGTCTGGTTAAATCGCCCTGTTCAACATCACTTTACATGCATGTATATATTTGATATATATATATATATATATATATATATATATATATATATATATATGCTGCAAAATTATTTATTAGTATTGGTTGGTTGGTTTAATATAAATACCAAAGGAAAACAAACAATGAAACAGAATGACATGTATATGACATGGCAGATCAGACAGTTCAGGAGGTCATGGTGGGGCAATCTTCGTGGCCTTGGCCTCAGTACTCAGTTACGGTCCTCAGTATTTATTTACACTAGACCAAAGGAAAACAAACAATGAAACAGAATGACATGTAATACAGTGGACGCCAGACACAGGGAAACACAGGTCCTAAATACTCTGACAAACAGTATAACTAACAAGACACACCTAGATAAAATTAACAAGACAGGAAACATGACCATAAAAGGAACACGGAACAGACATACATAATCCTGGACGTGGGCGTTGCTAGACCTTCAAATTTGAGTTATAATTTACTTAATTTCTCGATTTAACGATGATAATCCCGAAACAAAGAAATTCATCTATGCAACGACCGAACGCTTGTAAAAGCAACGCTGTTTAACCGGACAAACTAGCCGATGTGCACAGAAATCCATGTCCTTGCGCCAGGGGCGGATTGGCCATCTGGCAATTCTGGCAAATGCCAGAAGGGCCGGACCATTTTTTAAATGTGGGCCTTTCAGTTTTATCTTTTGCAAGATTTGAATATGATGATGATGATGATGATAATTATAATAGTAATAATATAATAATAATAAAAATAATAATAATAATAAATGTTAAGCATTTGGCCCAGTCGGCGACGGCCGGCTGGTTTCGAGATGGGCCGACCGACCCAATCAGAGGTTGCGGATATCACGTAATCAAAATCAAGCAAGAATGTCATAAGTGCAACACGAGCAGTCAGATGATGGACATGGACTGTAAAAAAAAAAAAAAAAGGAAAGGCGGTGCTGAAAAGCTCAGAGAAAACAAAAAAAGACTCTCAAATCTGACGCTGAAAAATGCTGCAATGTTCAGGAAAGGTTTCAGTTTGGCTGCTGCATCGGAGGACAGTAGTGCGGTAGAGGAGGTAAGAAGAAAACAGAAAATATACTTCTAAGTCATTATACTAAAATATACGAAGTTATTTTCTCGCCATTCAAGCTACTTCTGACAGTTTTTGACAGTAACCTACACTGTCAAAATTGTCGGCCGAGTCCGACCTGTGACTGTCTTTTCCCCCCTCTTCTTCTAAAACAGCTTATAGCTAGTGTTTCAGCTATTAAAATAGTTACATTTTGTATGTAATGGCAAAGTGATTATATTTCGTTTCTTTTTTTTAATAAGTTAATTTAGAAAGACGATTGGAGCATTTTTTGTTTGTTAAATATAAGTTTTCGTTTTTTTAAAGGATCAAACAGCGGCCAGCGGAAGACTGCAGTCTGTTTAATCAATTTATCTTCTCAAATCATCAGGACTTCCCTAAAATAAAATCTATAGATATAAAACAGTTCAAGTAGCCGCAAAACAATGTTAGTTTAAGCGTTAAACCTAGATAAATGTGTGCTATTAGGCGCATATTCAGTCGTTTTTGCTTTAGCTGGACATGCAGGCGCCAGAGCGATCGTTTGCATATTTTCATTGAAAACTGTTTTAAATTTTCCGTCATTTTTGCTCACAGAGGTAAGAGTAATAAATCATTCGGAAATATAAAGGGTCTACTTTTATTTGTGTGCACTAACAGTGGTTTTTATTAAATATAGAAAACAAACATGATACGCTTTCACTGCATCAAGATGATGCTCCCTGACCAGCAATATTGTTTATAATTTTATATCATGTTTTAATGTACTTAAATTTGTTGCTTTGTTTTACAAATATGACCGAATAAATGTTCAGTGATGCTTAAAATAAATGTTTAAATAGCACTTTTTTCTATATTTTGTTATATTCTTATGCTAGTAAGTGGTGTTAAAAAATTAGTCTCCACATTAATGAGCCAATGTATTATGATGTGGGTTGTGGTGGGCCGCTGTGGGCCAGGAAGTCCAGGGCCACTTTTTGGTCCCAATCCGCCCCTGCCTTGCGCATCTGTTCTGTTCCAGGCCGCTGGCACTTCTCACATGCTGCACTGTAAGACCGAACAGTAAAGGTTTGATAAATAAAATAAGTTTTAATAACTTAAAAATTGTAAAAAGCTCATTAGTCTCAAATTTTCTGCGTCATGTGTACTTTTTGTTTTTTTTAAGTTTACAGTGCTCAACCGCTTTAATTTATTTTGTCATAACGTGATCCCGCCTGACGTCACTTCCATGCACTTACAACCAACGTGCTCACTCATCTTCACCTGAGAGAGAATTCGCCATTTTGATGCGCTTGCCTCGGGTCGTTTTTAAGTCGAGAAAGGTTGAAAAAATATAGCGAAAAAGGAGATTTCACAGAGGCAGTTCCTGTGAATACTTTTGACACGACACGCGTTGTAGCATGCAGCAATTTCACGAAGATCATCGGACAAAGTTTTACTCCGTTTTGACCACGCTGTATATCGATTTTGGTTTTGGAAGCATTAATCCGGTAAGTAATCTGTTAACACTACATTTTACTGTCGTTTTACAATTATCTGCAAGCTTGGTGTCTTGAAAGCGGATTTATTTTATGCCTTTACAAGTAAATGTGATGTGCATCGCAGACTAGTAAACCGGTAATCATTTAATTGGGACATGACATTAACATGGAATAATCCTTGTTAAACAGTCATAGTTGGGATTCGCGTAAAAAAAGAAAACTAAAGATTGTGGTGACGTAACGTTACAATTGATTATGTTATGGTGCAAATGACAAAACAACAGACGTGCGTGTGCTAGAGCAGGGGTTTTCCTGCATAGAAAAATTGGCGGCACACACTTTCTTTTAGCCGTTAACCACTCTCTTCAAACATGCCGCTGTTCACCCACGCTCACAGACGTGTGGTTTCAGTTCTCCCTATATTTTTTTCGTAAATATACATCTTTTGGAACGAATTCGTCGGCTTGGTACATTTACCTGAGTGTCAATGTTAAAGCACAGATTAAAACAAGCTGCCTTTATTATTATTTTTTTATTATTATTTAAGTTATATGCATGTTTTACTTTTTTTACGGAGTTTGTTATTTTGACTTTTATTGTACCACAGGGATAATGCATTACATAATGTGCAGAAGTGCTTGTGTTGTTAAGATGATACATTTCTGTTTTGGTATTTAGCTTTTAATACTTTAAAAAGCAGACTGTATACTGATGTGTTTTTTGGGAACATTGCAGCCTAACTAACTTTTGAATGTTTCTTTTTTTCAGGTTAAAACTGAAGCATCTGGCCAACAAAAAGAGTTTTCAGTGCAGTATGTTGAAAAACTATTAACAACAATGGACACATTGCAATATAGTGACTAAAATGTGAATGAGGACAGTGTACATAGAACCATTTAAGCAAAAATCCAATGGCTTGGAGGTGTAAACTTTGTGCTGCTGCCTTTGATAACAGGGCACATGTACTGGCACATTATCGTTTACATCATAGCAGTGTTTCCTCAGTCAGTCCATTACCATGTGTCCATGATGACTGGTATGGATGGAAGAACAGCCTAACATTTAAGATGGGCAACTACCGCACAAAGTTAAGTCATGCTGGATCTCAGGAAGTTGCTGTAAATTCTGGAAAGAGGAGTAAAAACAACCCCCAAAAAGATGCCCCCCACACGAACATCAAAAGACCAAAAAGGGCGGAGATTAATTTCCTTCCAAATTTCCCAAGAGGTGAAGATGCTTCAAGTCTCGAACAACAAAGACAAAAAATTATAGATGAAGTTCAGATCACTGACAAAAATCTTGTCTTGATCACAAAGTTGATGGACAGCACTTTTGCTTTGCGACGCAAAGAGATCGTCTGTAATGAGCTACCAGTTAATGAAATCCTGGAACGATGGCCTGCTCTTAAATTAGAGTTGCAGGTAAAAATATTTTCTTTATTATAACTATTCAAGATCTTTACATTTAATAGTTTGTTGTGGTTGTGTTGAATGTTCATTGTGTAAGTTTCTTTTTGTAAATGTTTTTACAGATCTGTGCTGAGTTTCACAGAGTGACAAATGTCAACCTAAAGAATCGTTTCTTTGCTCAACTGGACCAACATACCCCCCGGCTTCAGAGCCTGTTTCGGAAAAAAGCTTCTCGAACAGGAAAAGCTTCTGAACTGCTGGATCAGCTCTTCAAGATTTATGACCTCCAGGTCAGTTAGTTACAATTCTTAAAGGGATACTCCACCCCAAAATGAAAATTTTGTCATTAATCACTTACCCCTATCGTTCCAAACCCATAAAAGCTTTGATCGTCTTCAGAACACAATTTAGGATATTTTGGATGAAAACCGGTAGCTTTTTCCCATTGACTGCTATAGAAGTTAAACTGTCAAGGTCCATAAACATATGAAAGGCATTGTCAGAATAGTCCATCTGTCATCAGTGATTCAAATTTCATGAAGCTACAGGAATACTTTTTGTACGCAAAGAAAACAAAAATAACAACTTTAGTCAACAATTGTCATATGTTTAAGGACCTTGACATTGTAACTCTCATGACAGTCAATGGGACAGTCAAAAGCTACCGGTTTTCATCCAAAATATCCTAAATTGTGTTCCGAAGACGATCAAAGCTTTTATGGGTTTGGAACGACATCGGGTAAGTGATTCATGACAATTTTCATTTTGGGGTGGAGTATCACTTTAATGCCTGGTAAAGCTGCTTATTTATCTTTAGTTGATCTCTAATGGTTGACTCAAGAATAGTGTTGTGAGGCAATACTGATTAGCATCCATACTGAATGTTTTTTTTTTTTCTGACACTGAAAGGATCAAGTTGATGTCCATGTTAGACGTGCTGCGGTACTCCGGGCTCTCCCTTCGTATATGCATGAGAGTGATGTCAGCTTTTTCAAGATGTGGGATGTAAGTGTGTATATTCAGTGTCTATAGTTTATTAAAAAAATTTGCTGTCACATTTGAACTCACCTATGATATGATTGTGATTTAATAGATATGCAGATTGTGAGTGTTTTGTTTGTTTGTTTGTTTTTTGGACTGTCCTGGTATTTGACGGCAGGTATTTGGCGTCATCTTTAAGATGAATTTTAGTAATGGGTAATTGTTTCTCTTGTTGTCTTTAGGTGGAGCAGTCTGATGAACCGGACATCAATGATGTACCACTTGGGCTCCTCCTAAGCAATCAGACATCATCAGATGCCTGTTTTTTCTGCCCAGAGAGGATTGCAGTTCTGATTGAGGATAACATTGTTATTGAGTCCTCCACACTGGCTGATGCATTCATCATTCTCTTTGCACTTACATACATCCTGCACCTTAACTATCCAAAACAACTGCTCAACACATTTGACTTCGTCCAGAAGGTCTTGATGGGTCTTGAGGATGGAAAGTTGAGGCCTAGAGTTATGAGTCTGAAAAATGACCTGTTGGCAGTACTGTAAGCACATTTGTTTTTCTTGCTGTGCAGATGGGTTTTATAGATATTGTTCCTGAAGTTTTAATGTGTTAAAGTTGAATGAAAGCCTGTTTTGTACATTTTATACTTGTGTAATATGTATCTAATGCATATATTTGTATTGACAAATATTCTAAATGTGTGCTATGTTGTGACAACAAAAATGTGAAAAATGACTTAAAATAGTTTAATCTCTTTAATGGTAACTTTCTCATGCTATTTGTTTAGTTGTATTTTCTAAATCTTTGCAATGTCACACCATAGAGCACATTTACAAATATAATACACACATGTAGTTTTGAAATTGTGGAATGTTGTGGTTGCATTAGGCATTTGCACATAAGGTTAAATGATGGCTTGCTTGCAGCAGACAATTGCACACTGCCATACTGTTGCCTTTTTTTGCATATTATACATCTTACACAATTGTTGTATATTGTAGTAGTTGTAATGTTAAATGCTCTTTGACAGACTGAAGGTTCGAATAGGATACTTGCACACTGGTGTGACAAAGAGATTCTGTATCTGTTTACATTGTAGTGCACAAACTTCAGCTTTTTTTTGCATACGTAACAAAGGTTATTTAGAAAGTTTACACATGGCACATTCATGTTTGTGTATTTTGTATTGGTTTACATTGCAATAATATGCGATATTGCAGATATTTCAAGAACTTCTTATTTGGTTAATAAATAAGTTACTTGCACTGAAGTCTCCTTGTGGTTATTTTTGCCATATTGAAAATGTAAAGTTTTTTTATTATTATTTTAGGAGGATTATAATTGTAGGACTGTGTCCCCAATTAATGTAAAAAAAGTTAACAAAAAATTAACAATTTGATTAGTAAGAATGTAAATATTTAACTTTAAAACTAATGAAAATATTCAAGTTATCTGTACTTGATATGAATATGTACTGTAAACTCAAAATACCTAGTTAAAAATTAACAACATTATATGGTAACAGACACTTAAAAAAATATATTTTATAGAACTTAAAAAAATTAAGGTAACTTAACTTAAAAATTTCGATGTAATCTGTTTCAACTATTTTTTTGAGTTAAGTGAACTTGTCGGGTTTTACAGTGTGCCCTTGCCCTCCTGATTTCCCCGCAGCTCCTGAACGCAATTTTCCTCACGCATCGGGAGTGCTGGCAGTTTTGTATTTCCACTTTAAGCACTGGATGAAATTAAAGTAGTGTTTCTAAATAATATGATGATCTTATTTTGACTAAAACATCACTGGCTCCTGTAGATGGACATCACACTTTTTTTTTGTACGAAGTACAGAAGTACAGAAGAGATCAGATATGCTCCAGCAGTAGCCAGTTCCAATCCAGATTTAAAACACATCTGCTGTGCATTTGCTGAATGAACACTGTGTTATATGACTAATGATTCCACTGTGTGTCTTCTTTTTTATTCTAAAATACATTTTGAGTCATTTTATAGTAATTATTTTGATTTGCTTTTATTCCTTTTATAAAACACTTTGAATTGTTATTATTAATGAAATGTGCTGTATCAATATCCTTGCCTAGCTCTAATTTATAACAACATAAACAGCTGGCATTAATGAATGCTGTGTGGTAATTACCTAGTGAATTAAAGGAGTAACCTAGTTTGGCTTGTTTTGAGTGAGTTACACCAGTTATGTTAGCTAGATAGTTAATTTATAGAAGCAGCACTTCTGCATTTATAAAGTTAGATATAGCACAGATAATTTTATATACATTGCCTTAAAAATGCTGAGAATATAGTATAGCATACTATAGCTTCTTATATTTCTCTTATTGTGCACTGAGTTCTGTTCTGCCTTTAAATTTAAAGGATTGGCTCTGAAATGAGGGGAAATAAAATAACATGTTTTGTTCAATATGTTTGGCTGTATTTTATTATAACAATGAAGCTGCGTTGTCGATTTAGTAACGCTAACTGCGCGCAGGAGGCGTCTGCACTATCACTTGATTTTTTCCCCCTTAAAGTGAAACTTACAATAGCCTACTCCTTCATTTGTGGTCATATACGAGTACGACATTATTCAAAATATTATTAAATACTATTATAAAAAATTATTTTAATTGCGTACATTTTTTTTCAAATAAAGGAAAATAGCAGTATGCTTTCTCAAGAGCGCATCAGAAAAATGAAACGATGTGCATATAGTCTATATACTGTTAATTGTTTCATATTTTTATCTTTCGTTTTGTTAATTCATGATTTATCTAGAAAATATATTTCGTATATATAGGCCTAGCCTATTTATTACTTTTATATGCAGCTTTATAATGTTTTCCTTCGTTCGCAGGTGATCATGTGAATCCACGCATTGTTTGTGCTGCTTTTGCGTGTATAAAATGAATCCCTGGAAAACAAATTTAGGAAATATTTAATGGGTTACAGACACATAATTTAATTGTAATTTACATATTTTGTCGGTTAACGGTTATATGGCTTAGCCATATAACCGTTAACCGACAAAATATGTAAATATTACCGGTTGTTGGAGGCTATAATAAAATAAATAAGAAATAAAATAACTGAAATGAATTCCTATTTCCTGAAGGTAATCCGAAAAATGATAATAGCCTAACACAACTGGTTCTGTTTATGAATATTGCTTGATGATCAAGTAAATATTCTATAACAAAGTAGAAAAAAAAACAACCTCATGACACTTGTTAATAAAAATAATTCTATGTAGGCCTGGCCTATATAATTTAATAGGCTATATAATTAAGTTTTGTTTCAAATGGATAAAGAACAGGCAAACACCTCAAGGGTTTTTATTTATTTATTTATTTACTTTTTTTCTTTTTTTTCTTTTTTACACCAAAACCTATGCAACACTTCGGTTTTCTTTTTGGGATGGAATGGAAACAGGGAGAGAGCAAATTTCGCAAATTGAACTAATTTTTTATTTATTTATTAATTTTTGTTTACGCATGTTCTCTTTGTCGATAACAAAACAGCGCAAAAACTGGATGGAAACTTTGGCTAGTGACAGCAGCGCACTTTTCAACGTAATGACTCGGACCGTGGGTGCTCCTAGTTCGCTTATAGAGAGGGCCGGATCTGTGTATGGGTTCAAATTGGGGCCCCCTAGACGTTCCGCGATCCATGCAAGTTTGTATAGTTATTATTTTGTACATGCAGCTGTCTTTCAAGAAGGAAAAGTGATATAAGTAATGTGCCCCAGTAGAGCTTTAGGTCCAGCAACGCCCCTGTACAGACCGCTGACATCAGTTCCGTCAGAGATCGTTTTCCGTTCACTTTCTTCTGCGAGTGGAAAATGTGCATACTTGAATGTAAGTTCACAGATCTTTATTTATCGGTCATATATTGTGATAAGTGAAGCGTTCAACACAATTGTATCGGAAAAAGGGTCATTTTTCGAAGCGTTTCAACACGGTTTTGTCGGAGCTTTCGTGTTTAAGGTAACATCAGCATCTTCGCCACTCTTCATATTATAGTTCAGTTCACAAAGAATGTGGAGAAGGGATGTGCGTGTTATTTAGGCCTACGTACATATGTTTAGCGCCATTTATCGTGTTATATTTAATATTGTAGATGTATACTGAGGTGAATGTTTATGTTTACTGTATACAGACGAATTCTGATAATTTTTTTTTTTTTTTTAAGTAAACCACATTTTACCACCTCTGTTATCTTACTGACTGTACAATTCTTGATAACAAATAGTAAATTGGCACATCCTGAAGAGATCTGAACAATCTTCTGTCGCACTTCTAGCATTCCACCAAACTTCAGAGAACAGATTAACATTTACTTTAGACAAAGTTTGGATTAAACACTCAGCAGAGCACACAAACAAGTAAAGATGCTTTATTTATGATTAAGTGCATGTGTGATGTTTCTTGATCCAGTAAAGAAACAAACTGAACTGTATTCTATTTTCAGAACGGGAAAAGGAAAAGCAGCATCTGTTTTGTGATCTACACTCTCTACTGGTAAAACTGTAACACTACTGACACCTAGTGGTTAGTTTTAGTGCTGGCTAACACAAATACATTCTATCTCCACAGTATGGATAAAATCTGTTAAATTAATCGAATTCAATTCAGTTCTTTGTTAAAAAACCAACCGGTGACTTTATCTGTCTTTGCTGGACTACCTTGTGGACATAAAGTGGTTGTCAAATAACTTCCTCCAGTGCAATAATGACAAAACGTAATTAATTAATTAATTAGCTTATTCTATGATCCAGTTAAAAATACTGCCATTTGTTTTTAAAGCTGTGAGGAGTTAGTTAGATAGACTTGCTTCCCGATCCACTCTTGGTCACACTGAAAAAACAAACAAAAAACATGAAATACATGATGGCAGCACAGGTTGTCAAATGTTTACCATTAGCGGAAATAATGGTTAAAGATATATGTATATATATTTTTAAAAGCTGTCAATGACTGGCAGAAGCAGCTGCCAAATAAAGGCTAAATAAATTATAAATTCACATAGAAACTCACAGCGTCTCCTCAATATGGTGACAGCAACACTGTGATTCTTGAATAACCCACACCAAAGCCACTAAGAGGCAAGCCTGCAACCAGGGACTGAAATTAACTTTTTCACTCACCAGATAATTTGGCTACTAAATTTTTAAGTTACTGGCCATTCATAACTTCTACCAGCCAAAAAACAAACAAACAAACAAACAAAAAAAAAACACTGAAATAAAGCAACAGCTTCAGGCTGTCTGGACGTGACAAAGCAGCTGGTGCAAATCATTTTCTTTACACACCAGTACATTTATGCATTTAACAAACTCGCAAACATCAGTGTGTATTTAACAGATGTCTTTTTTGATAGCAACTCATTTAAATGACTGAAACCAAATTTTTATTTGTTTGAAACCACTGAATATAGGCTAAAATCACTGAGCGCATCTATCTGGCTCAACGCCAGACAAGAAGCAAAAGCAGCTTTTTTAGTTCTGAAAAGTTAACATAAAGTAACTGTTAAAAATTGAAAAATATATAACATAATGTACAGACACTGTTTACATTTTTGTTAAGTATAACACAAATATGTATATTAATTTAAAAGAAATGTGAGCTAACATCTCAGCAATTAAAGTACATTTCCAGAAATGTAGCGATTTCTTGTTGTGCTTGAATGTTAAAATGGCCCTCTGAGATGTCAGTCGCAGCAATGATCATTCTTAATGCATATTTGAGTTTGAGACCCCTGCACTAAACAATACTTTTGGATTCAACTATTTTTAGAGTTTACAATAAAAATAAAAAATGAAAAAAAAAATGCAGTTTTATAGGAGAAGTCACGTATAAATTACAGCACACTCATTCAGTCCTATGGTATCTGTAAACGGTGATTGAGTGTCACACAACTTTGTTCTAAAAAGAAAGATAATTTCTCAAAAGTGCAATTCAGAGAAAACATATGTGCACACAAAAACACATGCATACGCCTCTCTTAAAAATTTACAGATGAGAAAAAAGTAAAACTTTAAACAGTTTACTTTTATTTGTGTACACTCACAATAAAATAAAATACTGTGGTTTTTACTCTGGCTAGCAGTTTTGATAATTTTTTTCATTTACGGAGCAAATCACAGAAACAAAACTCAGCATAGCTTACTGTTATTTATTTATTTATTTATTTATTTATTTTTAATTCAGTTCCATCACACAAAAGCACAGGGCAGACATAGGGCTACGTTGCACATCTCAAAGCATGCAAAGCAGAACAACAACAACAACAAAAAAAAACAAAAACAAAAAAACAATAATAATATATATATATATATATATATATATATATAATAAATGAAAATATCTGGATTAAAAAAAAAGTTCCATACATTAGGGCAGTCACTTTAAATTGAAAAGATTTAGAATTTTAATTTTTATAAGCTTCTTATTTTGTGATCTTATATTAGAAAGGTTTTCAAAGTATATTTTAAAATTAGTTTTACAAAAGGGTAATATATAATGGTTTGCTTTGAATTATTTTTGACTTTTGAAAAGAACTTTGCTAAGAGAATAAACAGATTAATAATGTAAATCTGTTTATCAGAAAGAGATGGGTTTTGAAAACAAAGTAAAATATCATGAGGTTCTAAATTAAGGGCTTTGTTTATTTTTTTTATGTCTATTTTAAAAGTCAACCCAAAATGAAATAAAAAAGAGCAATAGTAGAATAAATGTTCAATATCTTCGACAGTCGACAGATATGTTACAAAAGGCACATTTATCACAAACACCATGAATATATCTGCTAACAGCTACATTTACAAGATAACATCTGTGAATAATTTTGTAAAGTAGTTTTACTTTATTAGAAATGACATGTTTATATGGTAACATCCGAATGCTGTGCCAAGATATACAATGAGGTTTAAGCCATTTTGATTTGATGGACTTGATCCAACATTAAAGGAATTTCTAATAAAACTGTTTGTCAAAAAAGTAGAGACAGCATAGCTTACTTGTCTCAAAGGTTTTTTCTTTCATTTTATTTAAATTAAAATGACATGGCAGATGCATGATGATATGTCAAAACTCATGCTCTGTTTATGGTGATACTAAATTTATCAGTTCCATCACACAAAAGTTTATTAAATTTATGGCATTATTAACGGGTCTTAGACATTCATATGTGTATTTAAACAAAAAAAAATCTAATTTAGTTTTTATTTAACATTCTAATCTTGCCTGTTAACAGTTTTACAGCATATAATATCTGTCAGAAAAATGAATTAACCGAAAAGCACATCTCTAATGCAATTATTATTATTTTCATCATCATCATCATCATCATCATGGTTGCTGCTTATATTTCCAAGTACCTGCAGTACTCCAATTTGACTCAAGGAAAAGTGCTCAGACCCTGACGCGGCGCTAAGTACTTTTCAGAACACATATGATCAGAATACAAACTAACTGTATTATGTATAGATATGTTTTATCCATAGATAAACATATAGATATGTTTGTGTTCCCTCAACCCTAACTGTTAGTGAGGACTATCTAACCATAAATGCAATATATGCTGTATATTTAGTATTTATACATTATTAGAAAAATTAAACACAATTTTATATTTAATATAATTAAAAATGACTTGACGTTGAAAGTCAGCTTCATCAGACAGAAAATGTTATGTGGTGATATCTGACGGTGTTGACAAATTTGGCAATTCTTTCACACAATAAATGAAGTTCATGTAGTAGCCATTTTGTTTTCTGTGTTGATGCTAAATGCCAGTAAACCTGCTTCAGAAGAATAAAATGATCTAAATATTTCAATAATTTCCTCAGGAATTGGAAGATAGTGTTGACATATCATGGTTGTGAAGCAGGAAATATTAACATTAGGATTTAAAATATTCTAAAGGCATAATACGTGCCAGAGCCTGTTTGACATTGATGTATTCTGCAGAGAGTGACAGCTGCCCCTGATATTCCCTGATTTTATTACATAAAATGTGCCACTGGAAAAACATCCTTGCTTTGATATGAGATATTATTAAGTGTTGCTTTTGATTTTTCATCATCACCAAAGAATGATGTAGTGAGAAGACAGTAAGTGTCATAGATTTCATATAATAATGATACAATTAAATTAATTAGTGTGAAAAGTTCTCCTATTAATTTTATTTTATGATTTTTTTAACATGATCCAAACCCCAACATTTTTTGTTTCTGATATTTAATAACCCTTGTTTTATAACTGCTGCTATATTTTATGTACTTCTTTATTTTCAAATAGTTGCTCTTTTATTTCTGGAAAGTGTTTGGTGACATTGATTAAAAAGCTTTCTCTTCCTGTCCAACAGCAGCGAGTCGGTGAAGGACGATGGCTTCTGTTGAGCAGGATTGTGATACACAAGATGAGCCTGGAAAAAAAAAGCTGAAACTCGAGGAAGGTAATGAAGAACAGAATATCAGCAATGCTGAAGTTGTCGTTTAGGAAATGTAATGAATCTCTCTGTCTGTATTTCAGGTCAGATGAGCAGCAGTGGAGTCGGTGTTCATATGAATGCTCAGACGGGAGGAACTGCAAATGCTCCTGCATTCATTAATAGCACCATCACATCATTGACCATCAAATACAGCACTGCAGGTACTGTCACTGTAACTGTGTTTACTGAGACACACTGCTTGCTTATTATCAGTCAGTGAAAGGTTTCACTATTTTGATGGTCCCTTTAACCCTTTCCTTTAGACTATAAGTAATATTGCACCTACATATCTATTAACTCTCAATAGAGTATTAGTAGAGTATTAGTAGACTGATAGGGTTAGGGTTAGAGTAAGCTGACTTGTACTTGCAAAGGTACTTGTAGTCAGTAGAATATCTGTTGGGAGACATCATACTGTGGCTGAGAAGTGCAAAACAAATCACAATTCTGAAAACAAAATAAGAAATTATTAAATAAGAAATTACAAACACGAATGCAAATCTAAAATAACAAAAAACAATTCCGAAAACAAGTCAGAAAACACAACAACAATCAGACAAACCGGAAGAGGTAGGTATAGTTTGAGACAGCACCATTGGTTTGAGAATAGACTACTTACCGCTGACTGGACGAGACATCTGTCAATCAAGATAAACAAGAAAGAGCAGCAGAGTAGTGGCAGAAAGTTTGGAAAATTTACCCTTGAATCAGAATACAAAAAAACTAGTTAACGCTAATGCGAGGGTGTTTCTAATATAGCGTCTCCAAAAGTCAATTCCAAAAGGCTCCTACTGGCAGAGAATCAATTTGCATCTTAAATATAGCCGTTCTGTTTTTACAGTCTTCTGTTTTACAGTAGCAAGTTGGCATTACAACTGTTTTACATCGTATCTCGAAAGCATGTCTCAACATCCTTGTGTTCTATGCTATGTTTTTTTAAATCATTTTTGAGAACTGCATCTCACATTTTTAGACTCAAAAGCCCTATTCAGACGGTAAATGTTTCTCATATGGACGTCTGTAAAAATAAATGTACATATCACCTCAGTGATAAAACTCATGGATTTGGATGGTGATAATAGAACAGCTAATCCAGTCGCATGCGAATAAGTGCAAATATTACCTAAAAACACTCAGTAAGGACATTGAGGCTTCCTTTGAAATATGATTGCTCCCGCTTCGTCCCGCACCCCAGTCAGAGAGGATTCTGACATAATTTCTTGCTCACTTATAAAACACTCTCTCTCTCTCTCTCTCTCTCTCTCTCTCTCACACACACACACAAATCATGTTGGCTGTAATGTATGTTTTGTTTTGTTGTTGTTGTTGTTTCAAATTGGTATTTGAAATCATCACCTGTAAATAGTATATTTGTTGGCAATAAAAAATATAATAATAATAATAATTTCTTACTTGTTAACATGGTTGGAAATAACAAATTTGGTATATAACCATGAACAAAGACAAACAATAATGCAGCAGGTAGGAACAAAAGGACAAAAACATACATCACTTGAAAAATAAATTCTTATAAAAATACACAGGAGGCTATGTGACATTTGAGTGAATGGTGACATAATGCACACAGGAGGAGAATAACAGGGAGACCTCTAAATCTCACAGTTCATTTATGGTCATATTGTTCTTATGCAGACATACTTTACATTATTTTCTTTCATGTCTTTGTATATTTTGTCACACATTCTTTACTTCTGTCCTTTTTCTCTCTCTTCCCAGAGACACAAAAACTCCCAGAGACAGCAGAGGAACAAACAGAAAAACAAGGTCTTATCAGTTGTATTCAAAACTGTTTTTTTTTTTCACTGTATAAAACACAGTTAGTGTAAGATTATCAATGGCAATGTATAAAAACACCTCCATGCAGTGGCTTTGTTCATAATGTTGGACAGATCATGGTTGGGAGCAGTATTAATATTAGAACTGAGGTGATGTACTATATCACCAGATCCAACTAGACTGACCTCAATAGCCAAAAAAATCAGCCATCCACCGCATGTGACCAACAATGATCACGCCAGTATACCTTATACACACAGAAACAGTGCATTTACTGCCAGCTGTTCCTGAAGCCCTGTCCTCTTCTCTGAGTTTACAAATTAGACATTAAAAAAGTACATATGCCTGGATGACTTCATTTGCATGCATAAATCCATGAGAGACATGACAAATTCAATCGAAAACCAAAGTCTTACCAAAGTCCCTTTAAGTCAAGTCATTTCAGTCAGTGGCCTTCTTTGAAATGCCTCTTGTTCAGCTATTTCAGTCATGCAAGTGCAGCTCATATCTCTTTGAATGGGGAAACACTGAATTGTACTGTTCACCATGCCTTATGACTAAATTTTAAATCAACAATGAAGTCTGACAACTGTCTCATAAAATGTTGTGTTTTGTATGCTTAGCATTAAAGCTTATTTTTCAGGCTAGACCAGTCATTGTGCAGCACAGTCCTAAGAGCGCATCTCAGGAAGCTGACTGTTTCTATAGCAACCTAAATTTATAAGTGCAGCTGCAGTGACTCAATGACTTTACCAATTAGCAGCTGGCTCTTTTATTTAGAAGCAGGACTATTCCATCATATTGTGCATTACACTTTCGTACACTTTCGTACACATTCATCATCTTTGTATATTTAAAGTCTTTTGTTAATTTAATTGCAGTATGTTGAATGAATTCTGATGAGGTCATGCTGATGTAAAAGATTTGCATGTTATTTTTTTTTATTTTTTTAAGAAATCTGTTTTTGATTTTTCCCTATGTTTAATTACCTTTACCATTTTTTAAATCAGCAGATTTGATTCTGAAAGAGTTCTTGGAAACTCACAAATCCAACATGAAGAAGAAAGCAGAATGTATTTTTGAGTGCAAGAAAGAAAATGAAGCACATCTCAAGGCTGTTTACACAGAGCTCTTCATCACAGAGGGAGATATGAAGGAGGTTAATAAGGAACGTGAGATTTTGAAGATTGATGATGCTTTCAGCAAGAACAAGCAAACACAGGAGAAACAAATCAAATGCAATGATATATTTACATTATTAAAGGGAAAAAACAAATCAACAAAAAAGATTGTGTTGACCAAGGGAGTCGCTGGCATTGGAAAAACTGTCTCTGTGCACAAGTTCATCCTGGACTGGGCAGAAGGAGAAGCCAATCAGGATATACACTGTGTGTTCCTGCTTCCATTCAGAGAGATTAACTTAATGACCGACGACAAGTTCAATCTTCATGAGCTTCTGCTGGAATTTTATCCTGAACTGGAGGGCCTGGAGAAAACAAAATTATATAAGGAATGCAATCTAGTGTTTATATTTGATGGTCTTGATGAGAGTTGCCTGCCTTTGAATTTTAAATCTAGAGCACCATCAAGAGCCATTGTTGAGAAAAAATCATCTGTAGATGGGCTGTTTACAGGTCTGATCAAAGGGAATCTGCTTCCATCAGCTCTGGTCTGGGTGACCTCACGACCAGCAGCAGCCAATCAGATCCCTCCTCAGTATGTGGGTTTGTTCACTGAGGTACGAGGATTCAGTGACCAACAGAAGGAGCAGTACTTCAGAAAGAGAATCACAGATAAGACTCTGGCCGACAGAATCATCAAACACATTAAGACGAATCATAGTATCTACATCATGTGCCATATTCCTGTGTTCTGCTGGATCACAGCTACAGTACTTCTGGATATTCTCACTGAAACCAATGCAGAGAACATCAGCACAACACTCACTGAAATGTACATCCACTTCCTTTTGATACAGATGAACATGAAGAACCAGAAATATGATGATCAAGAAGAAAGAGAATGTGAAAAGAATTTAGACTCAAACAAAACAATGATTTTAAAGTTAGCCAAGCTAGCATTTGAACAGCTGAAGAAGGAAAACATTGTGTTCTATGAGGAAGATCTGAAAGCATGCAGTATTGACGTGAGTAAAGACACTGAGTTCACAGGAATGATCGCTGAGATCTTTAAGAAGGAAAAGGGACTTCATGAGAAGAAGGTCTTCTGCTTTGTGCATCTGAGTGTTCAAGAGTTCCTCGCTGCAGTGCATGTGTTCATCTGTTACCTGGACAAGAACATGCAGGAGCTTCAGTTTTTCTTTGATGAGCCAGAAGAAAATATAACATTGGATGGGCTACTGCAGAAGGCTGTTGATAAAGCCATGGAGAGTCAGAGAGGACATCTGGACCTGTTCCTGCGGTTTCTGATGGGAATTACACTGACATCCAGCCAAGACCTGCTCAAAGGTCTGATCACAAAAATTGAAGACACCACAGAGAGCATCAGACAAACAACTCAATACGTTAAACAAATGCAAAACAAGCGTATCTCAGATGAAGCTTCAGTCAACCTGTTTTACTGCTTACTTGAGCTCAAGGATCATTCATTATATGAGGAAATCCAGAAATACCTCAGTTCAGATGCACATCCAGGAAGAGACCTCTCATCTTCCATGTGCACAGTGCTGACCTACGTACTGCTGATGTCAGAGAAGGTGCTGGAAGAGTTCAACCCAAAGAGATACACATCAATATCTTGGAACTACAGAAGACTAGTTCCAGCTGTGAGATGCTGCAGAAAAGCCCTGTGAGTAATTTTTACTGACCGCTGTTTGATCAAATATTTTATTCTATGTCACTAAACAATTAAATGTTAAAATATTATGTAAAATGTTATAAAGGGTAAAATAAGTTATTGCAGTAACACTGAACATCAGAAAATAATCAAAACCAATCAAACCTTCTGTTTTGACAGATTTGACGGCTGTGGTCTTGATGGAAAATGCTGTGAAACTGTATCTTCAGCTCTCCAATTATCAGACTGCCATCTGACAGAGCTGAACCTGAGTAGCAATCACCTGCAGGATTCAGGAGTGAAGCTGCTTTATGATGGACTGAAGAGTTCACACTGTCAGCTGAACATACTGAGGTTTGACATTCACTGAATCACTAGGTTACAATATGTGAATTAATTGCCGCTTCACAACTACATCTAGCCAATTTTCCAACTTATATTGTAGAAAGAAATTATCATTGATGTTTCTCCAAGGGCACAAGACAGGCAATGTCTACTCAAAAAACCTGATGAGAAAACAATCAGGGTTTCCAAGCATCCTGGAAAACCTGGAATTTTGTAATTTTTCTACATTTCTCTTGATTCTCTTGAACAGTTTGTTTCAATTAAGTGTTTCATGTCAATTTAAATCATGTTCCTTATCTTTGTGCGTTTATTTGTGCATTAAATCCTCTGCCCACTGTGCTCTGAGAATTATATTACTCTCAGGTCTTGCCTCATTTCAGTTGGTCAGATTCAGTGTGTTGATAATGTGAAGAGCTGTGACTAGATCACTTAGTTTCAGTGAGTTGAACTGGATCAAATTGTTCATGAATCAGTTTGATTTGCTTTGTTTGTTGATTTAATTTGTTTGATTACCACAACAAATCTTTTAAATTTAATGGTATTCAGAACAAAAACAAGCCAAAATAATAATTAATTTGAAAGTAAACACCGTTATGTGGATGATAAACTATTATTTATTATGTAAACCCAGCTTTGTACTTAGTCTGCTTGCTGCAAAAAACTCTTTACATGAGCAAATATGTGCTTTGCTTGAGTTCAGGCTGAATGGCAAGGATTGTACTACAGAATATTTTAATTAGTCTCTGTGTCTAATGTATCTATAGGTTTGGTTGACTGCAACATTTGCAATGCTGTATGTGTGTGTGTTTGTGTGTGAGGCGCTGGTATGATCAAACAGCGGAAACATAAATACTCTATCATTTTTGGTCATAGAGATCATTCAAAAGTGCAGTGTTTACTTGTATTTCTGTCATCTCGGTTTCCTTTTCATAAACTTGTTTGTAGAACACCTCGCCACATAAAAATGAAACAAACTCAGAAATATATATTTGTCACTCAGTCTTTTCATTTTGTTTTGCTTGTTAATAAAGTCAAATATATTCAGCATATATATATATATATATATATATATATATAGAGACTATGATTTAATAAAAACAGATTTTGTTATGTTTAGTTAAACGTCTAACTTTGCATTCTTGCTGTTCTCCAGCCCTGCAGATCTCTCGGTTAGTATTAGAGTAATTGAAGAAACACCTCGACTGGTGCCACTATTTCTCCATGTTGAGTTCAGTGTCTCACACAGATTGCCCTTGACTATGCATTCTTTTCTCTGATGAGCTGAAAATAACAGGAGTTTGTCCATCTACAAATGTAGAATCCATCTCTGCAGTCATCTCAACCACTGAACTCCAGCAACAGGAAATAGACAAAATATTTTACCCATGAATTTTTTTTTCTCTGGTGCTGTTTTGCGGTTTTTGCTGTGTTGGTAAATTGTATTGGAGTAAAGGAGTATAATATTACCGATATTGTATTATTAGTATTGTGTTACAGCAAAAAGTCATATAAACCCACGCTCAGCCCAGCACTTACATAGAAACCTATACATCGCAACCTGATAAAAATGCATTTTTTGAAGAAAGATGTCAGATGGATTTAGCTGGAAGTTAAATCATGAAGTTAGTTACTATAGTAATTAGGGTTGGGTATTGTTTTTTTTTTTGTTTGTTTTTTTTATACCGGTGCCAAATCTGTACTTTTAAAACGGTACCTGTGCTAAAACGGTGCCTGAACAGATACTTTTAAAAAAGCCACAAAATGGTGGATGACACAAGAATATCTTGCATATTTTCTGAGACTGTAGTGGGTGCACATTGGGTTTAGGGGGAATGCCCCATATTTCAAATTTAAATGCAAAAATATGGTGTATTTTGAAAGCAGTATCAAATGAAGAATTATTTGCTCTTGTAAACAATTTTTTGCGCTAGTAGCAATTTATTTATTGGTTGCATAGACGTGAATGCACAATTTTCAATACATACACTTTTATAAAAGCTACAAATGATATTCTGTAAAGCACAGGGAGTGACTTTCTCCTTATCTTTTGTTGTTTGATTATCATTAACGCTGACATTTAATTCAAGAGACAAAATGATACATGAGTTCACAAGAATGAGACAAAGTGCAAATAGAGAGCTATTAGAGCCGAATACAGAGCTATAGACAACTACACAACCTATTATAGCCTACATACTAATAACAGCCTAGATATGTTATGTAGCCTAATTTGCATTGGGGAGTCACAATTTAAACGCAGGGCATCAAAATTGCTTTTGAATGCACGTGCGCGTTTAAGCTTACGGTTTTGTTTTAACGATCGCTCAAAACTCTACGATTTGTGCTTTTAATTCGAAATGTAAAAATGGACAGCAACTACAAAGATGTCTTGTATGTGTATCATCAAAGCTTTCTGATGTTCAAGTGAGTTTTCTCATTCAGGAAGTATTTTTTCCGGTAATTCAAATACCCATTGAATGCAGTATTTAAATTGAACTAGCGACCATGTGTTGATGAATCAGTGTTTCTTACATCCCTGTCATAACACCAGAAGACAAATATTTAAAACAACATTTAAGTGGCACTGGAATGAGGCACCGAAATTTGCGTTCTGATTCGGTCCGGTACATACCGGCCATATAGGTACAGGTTTTGGTACCCAACCCTAATAGTAATACTATAGTTGTTCTTGGGAGATTGACTTTCATTTACAATTTCGTGGCTGTGCTGCTAATATAATGCTCAACACATTATCAGCAATCGTAAAATTATTGTTGTGATTCTACTGCTAAAATGCAATGGCTGACAAAACAAATTTTAAACTATGAAATACATATCATTACAAAAAATAAAAAGAATGATTAAGCCCATTCATAATTTAGCTTGTAATCAACATATGACATGTTAAAGATGATGAACAAGACGTAGAAACATAAATTACAGCTATTGTCATTCATGATTTATCATGTAAACATATCAACCTATGATGAACTATAGTCTGCATTATCAGTAACAAATGTAAACTGATGTCACATAAAATTACTTACCTGTGATACCTGCACTGAGAATGTGTTGAATTAAACCGGGGTGTCCAAACTCTGTCCTGGAGGGCTGGTGTCCTGCAGAGTTTAGCTCCAGCCCTAATTAAACACACCTGAACCAGCTAATCAAGCTCTTACTAGGCATGCTAGCAAGTTGAAGCTAAACTCTGCAGGACACTGGCCCTCCAGGACAGAGTTTGTAGTTTGGACACCCCTGAATTAAACAATTGAGTTAGATCGCCGCTGTGTGCTTTCACTCTTTGAGTCTGGGTAAAAATAATGAATTCAATCTTGTGCAACGCAGAGGAGCACCATGAGAGCACTACTATTGAGAATGAATGGGAAACAATGAATGAGAAACAACAGGGCTGTTCAGTAAAAGAAATCTTTTGCAACAGAGACCCAAAGTCAAATTCTGGCTCTGACATTGATCCTGAGTGGGGTTTGGCCTTGGAGATTTTTGACATGTCCTGACTTTCGTACTTATTTCTGTTACTAATGGCATTTTACTGAGTCATAAGTCTGATTATGCTGTACTTAGGCCAAACATCCAGTCCAGATAATAAACCTGATAAACGCATTAATATGCTGTTTGTTTTTTCTCTCTTCAGGCTATGTGGCTGTAATATTACTGATCAGTCCTGTGAGAGTTTGTCATCAGCTCTACAATCACCAAACTCTGTCCTGAGAGAGCTGGACCTAAGTTACAATGGCCTAAAAGATACAGGTGTAAATATCCTTTCTGATGGACTGAAGAGTACAAACTGTATGCTGGAGATACTGAGGTTTGATTTCATTTATTTTTTTCCTCCGCCATTAAATGAATCATTAAAAATTACATGCCAAGACATATGCTGTGTACAATTACTGTTTTCCTTGTTCAGACTTTCCATATGCAATCTCACCGATCAATCCTGTAAGAGTTTGTCATCAGCTCTACAATCACCAAACTCTGTCCTGAGAGAGCTGGACCTGAGTAACAATGACCTACAGGATACAGGAGTGAGGCTGCTTTCTGATGGACTGAAGAGTACAAACTGTAAGCTGGAGATACTGAGGTAAACTGTTTTTACATAAAATAATTAACAACATGCTACCGCATTTTTTTGAGAGTGAAGCATGACACTATATTCATTAACACACAAACAAATCACATCTCAGAAAAAAGTTTGCAGTAAATGCTACTTCACACAAACACCATTTAATGCAAGTGCTATGAGTTTAAATCAACATGGATAAACATGGATTTGGAAATGCAAAATGCTCCAAACATCTTCCGAAATCTGTAATGAGAATTGTTATGAATCTGTTGACGCAACAATATGATTTAACGTATAGATATTAAGACAGATATAAATAATAGTATTGTGAATGTAAATATGTAATACATCTAAACTATTTGCAAACAGTATTTTTATTTTAAAAAAAGGAACACATTCATTCTAAATTGTTAATTGCCGAATTTGCTGCCTTTTTCATTTGTAAAGTTGAGTAGTTTGCATCACTAAATATTACTGATATTACTTTATTACTGATATTACTATTTGCTGTTTCTGTGAACAGTAACGCCCTGCCTTCTTAATTTAATGGTTATTTCAATAATTTTGACCTTGAAGAGCACTCTTTGACCACTGAGGCCTAAAAAAACTTTTTTTGGTCATTCAAATAGCAAACATTCCAGTAGTATCAGTGGCTGGTTGCATAAACTGCTTAGAATAGGTCTTAAAGTTAGTCATCTCATTTGTCACAGGTCATATTCGAGATTGGTCTTAACTTTCAAAGGTATATTGGTCTCATTTGAATTTGAAAAGTGAGACTGATTAGTCCTGGTAATTGGTCAAACTAGTTCTTAGGGCACAATCTTAACGTAATGGCTGTGTATATGCAACTGGCCCCAGAACTCTAACCGCTTCTCCGTTTGTATCACTCCACTTGTTGTCGGATCTATACTGACAGCATTTGTCTCAGTGAGTGTCAATGGAGGAAGAGTGAACCCACTATAATTTCGCAATATCATTACTGTTACTGTGTCACGGAATGTAGTTTTAAGAGATTTTATGTGAGAATGTAGTTGTTTTTAGACCTCAAACATCCAGTTTATACAGTATATAAAGATAGCACCTATTTGACCATTTATTTAGACTAGGGCTGGAGACTTAATGCGTTTAATTAATTACAGTGAAAAATCACATGTTAAAATGATTAACGCATTTGTCCCATCCCAGAACAATGTGGGTCATCTGACAGTTAATACAGTTGGCTGATGACAAATGAGGAAGGGCAATAACTCACTGCGTGATAGAGCCTAGAGAACGGAGTAAGAATGTCCCTAAAATTCAAGATATGGGGCAAAAATGCCCTTGTTTGAATTTTTGTCTCATACTTACATCATATAGCTTAAACTATGTCACACAAGTACAAATGTAATGCTGGTCTTTTGCTGCATTCATGCCATGTCGTAATTACTGTAATTCTGAGATGATGATGTGTGATGTTTCACTCGGTGCTGTTCACGTCCTCTAACTGGGGATTATCTGTTTCTGTATGACAGTCAACAAAACGAACCCTGTGAAAGAATGTTAATGGCAGCTGTATAACACATAATTACATTACATTTGTATGCTACTGCTAAATATTGCAGAACACTGAAAGTGTACCATTTGTTTGTTGTTTGTTATTATTAACGACAGCGAGAAATTTGTTATTGCTAACATAAATAAACAACAACAAAATAATAACAGTATGAACAATTCCATATGTCTTTTTTATGTTATAGTACATTATACTATCTATGTATGTATCCATTTCCCTTTTTTTAGAGCAGTAATAGCTTTATTTGAAACCACAGTTATTGTTCTCTGGTTCCATGTGTGTAGTGTTGTCACAATAGCAAAGGTTCAGTATTCTGTATAATTCTTTTTTACAATTTAGGTACCAAAGCAAAACACAATAACATTAATTGAACAACACACTATTTTTTTTATTAATAAAGTAAAAAAAAAATATATAAAATGTACAAAAACCAATAAAAGTATTTCAAGGATTGTAAACATTTGAGGGTATAACTTAGTTAAATGGTGAGTAAATTTTGTTTCATGTAAGTACAACGGCTACTACTAAGCACTTAACCTATCCAACTGCACCTTAGTTTGATTTAACCCACCAGTATTGTCACATACAAAACACGAACACAGGAGATGGAGTGACAATGGAGTGGTTGATTTATTGATACAGATGATAATAGAGAGCGTAAACAGATGAATAGATGGCAGGGTAATCTTATCTGATATTTTGTAGAGAGAAATGGCGTGAATAGTCCAAACGAAGAAAATGTCCAGCAGAGTCCAACAGTTCCAACAATGCAGAGCATGAAAAGGTCGGGAGCTATCGTCAGGGGTGTGAACGGTAGAACCGACAAGTGTGAACGGAGGGAGAGTGTCTTATAAAGGGGAGGAGTGATTGGGAACAGGTGCAGATGATCAGTACTCTGGTGATTGGGCTCTGATGGGAGGTGCTTCTGAGGGAGGTGGCTGTGGTGAATGCCTGACATTACCCCCTCCTCCAAGGGCGGCTCCCGACGCCCTATTGCGGCGCCGAGGGCGACCGCGACTGCGAGGGGCCGGACGATCTGGGTGGCTGTGGTGGAATTCCAGCAGGAGAGTAGGATCTAAGACGTCTTCACGTGGCACCCAGGATCGTTCTTCCGGTCCGTACCCCTCCCAGTCCACCAGGTATTCCAGGCGGCCCCCTCGACGCCTGGAGTCCAGGATCTCATGGACGGTGTAAATCTCGGGTTGATCCAGGACTTCCGGAGGAGGGGGTCCAGCTTCAGCTCTGGTGGGATCTGTGGCAGAGGGAAAGAAGGGTTTTAGGAGGGATACGTGGAACGTGGGGTGAATGCGGTACCTGGGTGGGAGCTGAAGCTGGTAGGTGACATCATTGATCTGCCTCAGGATCTTGAAGGGACCAATATAGCGGGGACTCAGCTTCCTGCAGGGCAGTCGAAGGCGTATGTCGCGGGTGGAAAGCCATACCCTATCCCCTGGGTGGTATGCGGGCGTCGTCCTACGTCGAGCGTCGGCGAAGATCTTATGACGACGGACTGCCCGCTGGAGGTGGTGATGAGCTGAGTCCCACGCTCTCTCGCTCTCTCGGAACCAGTGGTCTACAGCTGGAACATTCGAGGGTTCCTCCGTCCAGGGAAACAGCGGAGGCTGAAAACCGAGTACGCACTGGAAAGGTGTTAGTCCGGTGGTCTCCTGGCGAAGGGAATTCTGTGCGTACTCGGCCCACGGGAGGAACCTGCTCCAGCTGTGCTGATCTTCTGAGCAGTAGGACCGGAGGTAACGTCCAAGCTCCTGGATCTTTCTCTCAGTCTGGCCGTTGGTCTGCGGGTGATATCCTGATGAGAGAGAAACAGAAATGCCCAGTAGTTTGAAGAAAGCCTTCCATACATGTGAGATGAATTGAGGACCCCGGTCCGATACAATCTCCTCTGGGAGGCCGTAGTGACGAAATACCTGGTGGAACAGGACCTCCGCCGTCTCCATGGCTGTGGGTAAGCCCCTTAGAGGCACGAGTTTACAGGATTTAGAGAACCTGTCCACAGTGACCAGAATACAGGTGTTACCTTCTGAATTGGGGAGGTCCGTGACAAAATCCACACCCAGGTGGGACCAGGGCCTCTGGGGAATGGGTAGTGGAACCAGTTTGCCTGCGGGAAGTTGGCGGGGAGAGTTAGACCTGGCACAGACTGAGCAGCTTTGGACGTACCTGATGGTATCACGGTCCATACGGGGCCACCAGTAGCGAGATTGGAGGAGCGAGAGGGTCCGTCTGCTGCCCGGGTGTCCAGAGCCCGGAGACCGATGAGCTGTGTCCAGAAGGGGTAGACGTTGGGAGCGAGGCACGTAGGTTCTCCCTTCTGGACATTCCGGCGGAGCAGGTTCCTGGAGGGTGGCGTCGCGGATCTGCTGGTCCATATCCCAGATGATGGGGCTGATGATAAGGTGTGAGGGGATGATGGGTTCTGGTTCGAGTGAGAGGTCCTTGGCATATTGACGTGAGAGGGCATCAGCAGGAATGTTCTTGGAACCAGGTCGGTAGGTAATCTTGTAGTTAAATCGAGTGAGGAAGAGGGCCCAGCGTGCTTGGCGGGGGTTGAGACGTTTGGCTTCGCGGATGTACTGGAGGTTCTTATGGTCCGTGATGATGGTGAATGGATGAACGGCTCCCTCTAGCCAATGACGCCACTCCTCCAGAGCCAATTTTATGGCCAGTAGTTCTCGATTACCTACATCGTAGTTCTGCTCCGCCGGAGACAGCTTGCGGGAGAAGAAGGCACAGGGATGGAGGAGCGTGGAGTCGCCGACCGCTTGGGACAGCACTGCCCCTACGCCGATGGTGGAGGCGTCCGCTTCCACGTAGAACGGGAGTTCGGGATCTGGATGGTGTAATAGAGGGGCAGTGCTGAAGATCTTCTTTAGCAGGTGGAATGCTTCGTGGGCTGAGGGGTTCCAGGTCAGATGTTTAGGTTTGCCCCTCAGGAGGGAGGTCAACGGGGCTGTGATGGTACTGTAGTCTTTGATGAAACGGCGGTAGAAATTAGCAAAACCTAGGAAGCGCTGGATCTCCTTGATGTTGGTGGGTTGTGGCCAGTTCACCACTGCATCGACCTTCCCCTGATCCATCTGCACACCCTCGGCAGTGATGTGATATCCGAGAAACTGTACAGATGTTTGATGGAATTCGCACTTCTCTAGTTTGAGGAACAGCTGGTGTAGGCGGAGCTTGTGGAGGACCTGCTGGATGTGCTGGCGATGTTCGGCCTGGTTCCGGGAGTAGATCAGAATGTCGTCTATGTAAACAACGACAAATTTGTGGAGAAACTCCCGGAACACCTCGTTCATAAACGTTTGGAAGACGGATGGACTGATGGATAACCCATAGGGCATGACAAGGTACTCATAGTGACCTGCAGGTGTTATGAAGGCAGTCTTCCATTCGTCTCCCTCACGAATACGAACGAGGTTATACGCACTCCGCAGGTCCAGCTTCGTGAAGACCTGGGATCCACGAAGCTCTTCGAGGGTGGCAGGGACCAGGGGGAGCGGGTAGGGTTGTTGGATTACTTGAGAGTTCAGCTGCCGGTAGTCGATGCAGGGTCGAAGACCTCCATCCTTCTTGCCCACGAAGAAGAAGCTGGAAGCGGCCGGCGAGGTAGATGGACGAATGTAACCTTGCTTCAACGCCTCCGCAATATACTCCTCCATCGCCTGGCGCTCCGGGATGGACAAGGGATATATCCGTCCCTTAGGAAGTTTAGCATCGGGCAGCAGATCGATGGCGCAGTCCCATGGCCGGTGGGGTGGCAGTTGGGTGGCAGCTTTCTTACTAAAGACGTCCTGGAACGCCATGTACTCCGCTGGGATCTCTACCGAGACTGTGGGTTCTGGGCTCTCAACCTGGGTGGAGGCGAGGGAGATCGGGACACAACAGGGAAGAGGCAGGTTGGATAGACAATGTTGCTGGCAGTGTTCGCTCCAATGGCTGATGTCACAGGGATCCCAGCGGAGTTCCGGGTGATGTAACTGTAGCCAGGGGCGTCCCAGGATGATGTTGACCGTCGAGCCCTCCAGTACCAGAAATTGGATGTCCTCCTTATGAAAAAGACCAACTTGAAGAGTGATGGATGGAGATCGATGACGGATTTTCCCACGCCCCAGTGGCTTTCCCTGAATGGTTGACACGGAGTATGTAGTTGAATGGCGTTGACTTCTGAGCTGTAATTGTTTCAAACAGTCCGATGAGATGAAGTTTCCTGATGAGCCTGAGTCAACCAAAGCAGAGACAGATAGCGAGAGTTCAGCAGTATGAAGTGTTACAGGTAGAAGAGTCAGAGAAGTTGTATTAATTTCAGTATGAATGGTACTCACCACGGGGCGTGGGGGACGAACGGGGCAGTTGCGGATGATATGACCAGGGTTTCCACAGTATAGACAAAGTCCAGAAGATAAGCGTCGAGTTCGTTCCGTTTGTGTGAGGCGATTAGAATCCACTTGCATAGGTTCTGGTACTGGAGGCCTAGCTGCCACCGAGGTCGGCTGAGGAGCGGGATTTTGAGGCTGGCAGGCGGCCAGTCGCTGGGTAATGCGGGTGGTTTGCTGTAAAAACGCCTCCAGACCAATGGAATCGTCATAGAACGCCATGGCGGCTTTGATGTTGGAGTTTAGACCATGTCGGTACGCGCCCAGAAGCGCTACCTCATCCCAGCCACTAGCCGCCGCCAGCGTGCGGAAATGGAGAGTGTAATCCTGGATCGAGGAAGAACCCTGCTGTAAACGGAACAACTGATCGGAAATGGTTAGTGGGCCGGTAGCGGTAGAGAATACCTCGGAGAAATGACTGACGAATTGATCGAAGGAGTGAATGATGGGATTATTGTTTGTCCATATGGCCTTCGCCCATTGCAACGCCTTGCCGGTGAGTAAGGAAATGAGGAAAGCTACCTTAGCATTCTCCGAGGTGAACTGGTGAGGCTGCATCTGAATGAAAAGTTTGACTTGTAGGAGGAACCCGCTACACTCAGCCGCCTCGCCTGCGAAGGAAGCAGGCATGGCCATGGGACATCCTGAGGCAGATGGCGGCGTCGGAGGTGGTCTTAACGCCGCCGTCAGGGCATTCACCAATTCGGTGACTGGGCTGGGTGAAGCGGTGTCTTCCGGGTTCATACTGTAAGCGGTCGGTTCTTCTGTCACATACAAAACACGAACACAGGAGATGGAGTGACAATGGAGTGGTTGATTTATTGATACAGATGATAATAGAGAGCGTAAACAGATGAATAGATGGCAGGGTAATCTTATCTGATATTTTGTAGAGAGAAATGGCGTGAATAGTCCAAACGAAGAAAATGTCCAGCAGAGTCCAACAGTTCCAACAATGCAGAGCATGAAAAGGTCGGGAGCTATCGTCAGGGGTGTGAACGGTAGAACCGACAAGTGTGAACTGAGGGAGAGTGTCTTATAAAGGGGAGGAGTGATTGGGAACAGGTGCAGATGATCAGTACTCTGGTGATTGGGCTCTGATGGGAGGTGCTTCTGAGGGAGGTGGCTGTGGTGAATGCCTGACAAGTATACAGCTTAAATGCATGCAGTGCCTTTATAATTACATTAAAATGACAGAATATTACACAGGCCTAAGCTACTTAAAATAAAGTGTATCAAGATTGTACTTAAGTGTGCAAGTAGCTGTGTAATTGACTTGGGGCTGTATGTATAAAGCCGCTCAGAGTAAAATTTTAGTCTTAAGTGTGTCAAAATTCTAAGAATGACATAATTTTACTATTATTCTTAGACTTAAGAATAAGAATGATTCATAAAGGTTTCTAAGTGTTAAGACTAAATTATTTAAGAGAGCTGGAGAGGTCTCCTAAACTAGTTAGGAGTAACAAGATGGCAGCAAAGAGGAAGAGATGCACACTTTCCAACAAAGATATGACGTATCAGAGTTATACGATGATATGAAGTTGATACAATGATACAAACTTTGTCATGACAGTCAGTTTTTTTTGCAAGTGACCAAGTAAGAAATTTAGTAACTTCATCTACTCTACAAAGCAATGCTGTAAATGCAGAAATGAAAGTAGTAATTATTTTATTTTTATTTATGCAGCAATTAAAAATGCATTTCAATTTAAAGTGTCTAAAACAGTCAGTAAATGTTGCTAGATGAGATCATAATGTTGAGTTCACTGATCTATATAAATATACATTTAAATTGCAATCTAAATAAGGTCTGTCCCAAAAAAATATTTTGTTCCTTGGCTTTTGAAAAAAGTTTCAAAAGGTGTGAGGAAGTCACTAAATTTTCAACACTGACACTGACTACAACATAATTAGTTATCAATATTTTGTTGGTCCTCTTTTGTTTTTGCGTGTGTTTTTTTTTTTTTTTTTTGCATAATTTCTTTGTATGACAATTTGACATGTTTCACTGAATTATTATCATAAAACAATTGGCTCTAAACAACTATATGCTTAGCAATAAGCAATATGCTTACAAAATAAACTTTTTTTTTTCTTTTGGCCACTACTATATAGCAGTTCATTGACTTTCCAACTGACCATCAAACATGCTGCAAAAACAAGCCTTTTTTATGAGAGTTGTGGGCTTTCTTTGAGTTATTGGAGCTGTTCATGTTCAAATCATTGCTCCAACTGTAAACGAGGAGACATACCAATAGAAAATGATTTCAAAGCATCAATAACAATTTGTGATAAATTTGCGCAATGCAAAGCATTTTAAAAAAATACATTTAAATATTAAATAGTGTTGTAATTAAACGACTTTATTGTAGTTACATTAAATGTTTGGTGTTGTGCTGCTGTGGCTCACTAGTGGCTGTTTCAGAGGTCAAGGTCAGCCATTTTGGGTTGACATCATTGTCATATACACTTTACAATAAGATTCCATTTAATAGATCCTCAATAGTCTAATTTAATAAAGTTATCAAACACTAAATTCTAAATTAAATAAAGATAAAGCCTAAAACTACAGAAGTTACTGATTTCCTCTTTTTAATTTTGTTCTTTGGTTAACAGACATCACAGCAGCAGGTTATTAAGGTATTTTGGCTGCTACTTTAAAAGCTGCCACTGATGAACTTGACATGGATCTGACACTGCTTTAAATGGGACTCATAAAAAATAAATACTTACATGCACAGTTTTAAGGCAGCTTTAATCATCTATTTTGTAACATCATGATTAACTGGGGACATAACTACAGCACCACATTCTCCTAGTTTCATTTGGATTTTAATATGATACAGCACTTTTATATAAGCCTAATAGAGCCCACGACAGGACAGGACAGGAAGATTCATTTGTAGTGACATATGGCCTGACATATGACTAAAACATATGATCTCATTTGACTGCAGTTCACTGTTGTTCTACTGAAGCTCCTTGTCACAGTACTGTTTCCACACTCGTTTGACTCACACCTGAAATACTGAAGTGAAGTTGGAGCATATATATACACACATAAATACATGGCTTCAAAAAAACAGATGCATGAGTGCTGCCAGCATTGCTTTAGAGGTTGCAGAAGTAGAAGGTCAGCTTGTCATTTCTCAGACCATACGCCACACACTGCAACAAGTCAGTTTGCATGGGCGTCTTCCCAGAAAGAAGCCTCTTCTGAAGCTGACTCACAAGAAAGTCTGCAAACAGTTTGCTGAAGACAGCCTGTCCAAGAGCATGAATTACTGGAACCATGTCCTGTGGTCTGATGAGACTAAGATAAACTTTTTTTTTGGCTCAGATGGTGTCCAGATAGTGTTGCAATAAAATTTGAATGCAGCAGGATCAGTGTGAGGACATTACTATTGTGCTTTTCATTATACTCTAAAATATAACCAAGCCTCATTTCTATAGTATTGTCCATTGATTCATTTTTATCAGGCTCTGATGTATAGGTTTCTGTGTAAGTATAGGCATTTGTAATTGGGCTGAGGTTGGAATTTTAGTTTGAGTTTGAAGTAAAAGTATTTGATGGCCGTATGTGTCAAGAGCATTCACTCAGCATCATTATATCATTTTTGACCTGAAATGGCTTTTAGGGGCTTTTGCATTTGAACTCTTTATAAATAACTTTGCTATGTGTACTGTGTTAGACTAACCAAGACCTATCACAGCACTTACTTATTATTGCTCTTTTTTGATTTTGATGGCTTCTATTGTGTTCATTTGTAAGTCACTTTGGATAAAATGCTAAATCACTAAATGTAAATGTTAAGCTGTCCCTGTATTTTTTTATTTTATTTTTTTCGATTTTGTTTGGTTATTTGTCCATTTTTTCCCCAATATATATATATATATATATATTAGTGTTGTCACGGTACCAAAATTTCAGTAGTCGGTACCAATACCAGCAAAATTTCACGGTTCTCGGTACCAATTCCGGTACCAAAGCAAAACACAAAAAACATGCTAATTGAAAAACAACCTTTAACTACAATAAGATTACACTTGTTAAACAACATTAGATAACATGACCTCACTGTTAGTTGATGTTAGATAATGCATAAAGTAATGTTAATGAAGGGTATATTATTATTGTATAGTTTGGTAACACTTTACATGAAGAGATAACATGTCTTTTATTTTATTGTACTTTTCTTTATTCCAAATGATAAACTTTGCGTTCATATTTTATTTTTAAAAGCTTTTAAACCTGCTAGAGTTGCTTTGTTTGCAGACTGGTTTTTGATTAGGCTATCTAGGATGTTCCCCTTATCATCAGCCTCAAATCCAAAATATTTCCATGCGTGGCTTTTCCCTCCTTTCTTGTCAACAACTGGAGCCACCTCATCAGCACCACCAGTCACCATGTCTCAGTGCCTTTACAAAGAGGACGCAGCTGCTCATGTTTCGGATAGCGCGTCAAGTCCCGGTTTGACCGGGTCCTCGGTACATCCGGTGCCTAAGAAAATCTGGTACCGTAACGTTTTATTTTTTTTAGAACCGACTTGGTACCGAAGATCCGGGTCTTGTGACAACACTAATATATATTAAGTAAATGCTATTTATATTGTTATGCTTATAAAAAGTTTAATAGAAACAGTTGATACAGAAAACACTCATGCCTGTCTTAGTTTGTATATACTTGTTATAGTATATAGACCAGTGGTTTTCAAACTTTTTACACAAGTACCACCTCAGGAAATATTTGACAGTCTTGTCTTGTCATTAAATTACTACAAGCACAAATTAATGGAGACCTTGAACAGCATTGTTTAGTTTCCTCACATCTCTCCTTCATTTACTGATGTTTGCCTGACAAAAACTGCACACGGGCTGAAAGTAAGTAGAAGTCTATAAATCCACTCTATGCCAGCAGGTGGCGCTTAAGTAAAAGTTGAATTACAGCTGTTTCCCGTAAACTCTGTGGACTTCTTTAGATATTACATGGAGCCAAGATGAAAACAAAATGCCATCAAATATTTTTTGAACAGAGTCAGAACCTTCAGAGGTACATTCATGTAAGGAATTCATATATACATTTGTATAATTCCTGATTTATGTTTCTGCAGTGGGTGCCCAACCCCCAATTGTGAAGTAAAAGGCACGTATTGCAAATACATTAGTTACCAAATACCTGTTTACAATAAACACATATTCACACTTACACAGGACAAAGTTTGAGGGTGCACACATGATATCTGAGGGAGCACAGAGAATAAATACATGCCATTAAAATAACACCATAAACTGCTACAAATGAACTATGAAAACGGGAATAAGATCTTAACAGCTGCAATCCATTTCTTGTTGGTAAAAATGAACAGAGACTATGTCGTGTTTTTCCTTGGGTGCTCGATCATTTCAGTGGGATCATTTCCACAGGATCGATGCCTATGCCCTTAGCATCCCAGCCCTTCCACAGAGTTTTTACAAAAAACTAAACTACTCTGTGTGCTGTGCACAAATGAGACTGTTACTTAAAACTGTGCTTTATGCTGTACAGTATTTATTGATCATCAATTGCTGAAATTGCGGTAACCGAATATGTTAAAATATTATAATTACAGTATGTAATGGTAATACTAACCGTGGGGAATTTTGTCATGATTTATCATCAAACCGGTAATCATTACATCCCTAAGTCTGACAAGTGTGAAGTACTATTAGAAATTGTGCAGTGTGTGTCTGGCTTTACTCTGTGTAAATGATCTCCTCCACTGGATCAAATGACATCTCTTCTTCTAAAAATAAAAAGCAGCCGAGATGAACTTGATGAATCCTTGCACTACGGAGGTGATGTGGGGGTTAACATGTTTGCATACCTCAGATGGATAATTATCAAATTATCATATGAAGAAGCTCAGAAAAAAAAATTACATATCATTGGTTTTATATGGATTACTTTTTACAGAATATGTTTTCAATAAGACTTCAATTTAAAGTAGACATCCCAAGCTTTTTATAGATATATTTCTCATGTCTGTGTGTCAAGTATTTACTGAGCTTAGTTCATTTTATTGATGCGTTTCAAAAAGATATTCAATATTGATACATTCTATATAAAGATATTGTGACTGAGAATGCTGAAAGTGCACCCAGTTAGGTTTCTTTATTTTACAAAAGCACACTGTTTTGTTGATTTGGTGAGCATACACAAATAAAAAAAAAGATTCAAATGATGTATTGCACTTAAATATACAATCAAAAATTACCTAGAATTTTAAGTTCTTTCGGCTGTCATCAGGAAAAATGCAAGTGGCTCCCTGGGGCGTCTGCATTGTGGCTGCCGGATGACCTCCTCCAGGCTCTCCTCTGCCTTTTCTGGGTGGGGGCCGCGGTTTCCCTGCGGTGGTTCTCCTGGGGTTCCCGCGCCCTGGGGGACCTCCGGATGTTTGGGGGCCCGGGTCTCCTTCGTGTCTACCTCATGCCTTGCGGGGCAGGGCTGTGGTTCCCCACTCACACTATCAAGCATTTACATGGAGGAACCTTATGAATACAAGCGCGTTCATGCACACAGGTGTGCACACAGGTGTACACACAAGCATTCACATTGGTGTAAAAACAGGTGTTGTGTGTTGAGCACAACATGCTCACAGACACTCACTGTCCTAAAATGCTGTTGCTTCAAACATATTTTGTAATATTAGTTATGTGTGCTGCGCAATACCATTTAACATTTAGTATTTACTATGATTCACACGGATATTGGATGTTGTTGTAGTTTTTCTGCTGTTGTGTCTGTTGTTGTTTTCTCTCTTTGTCAGCAGGTATGGAAGCAGATTATCTGTTTTTGTTCTCTCTCTTTTTCTCTATCCTCTTTTTTTTCTCTCTTTTCTTTTCTTCCTTCTTTCTCCTCTCCTGGTTTTCTCCGTCCCCCGGTCTTGTCGGTCAGAGTATGGTTAAATAAATAAAAATATAAAAATTAATAAAAAATAAAAAAAAAGGCTGTGAATGATGATAGCATAGCTACACATACACACTGTTATGTGTTATCTGTGTTACTGACACGCCGGGAAAAAAAAAAAAAAAAAAAAAAAGGAAAAATGCAAGTGATTCCGCCAGCGCCATCATCGACCCCAGGAGGTGTCTAGTGAAAATGTAAAAATACGTTGTGCCTGTTAAGTACATTTGTACTTTAATGGAGTATAACTGTTTCTGATTACTTTACTTTAGTGACTGAAACTACAGAAAATAACAGCTCAAATTACTATGTTAGTGATGTGTAACAGCCAAACTAATGCAATGTGGACTGTTGCTGTGTGTCTGTAGGTTGTCTGGCTGTATGGTGACAGAGGAAGGCTGTGCTTATTTGTCTTCAGCTCTGAGTTCAAACCCCTCACACCTGAGAGAGCTGGATCTGAGCTACAATCACCCAGGAGATTCAGAAGTGAGGCTGCTCTCTGAAAAACTCAAGAATCTGGACAATCTCAAGTATGTTGAGCAGCAACAGTTTTTAGATTTTATTATTTGAACTACTCAGTGTCTCTATGTAGACAGAAGTCTAGGGGTTTCTAGAGGACACAACAATATAATAGATTTAAAGAACTAAGCCCTGCCACACCACCACAAACACCAAGAGCCATTTTAATCGAAACCAAATAAATAAGAAGCAACCATAAAATGTATTGCGTTATATTTATGGGCTTTTATGCTTTTAATGAGAGAGGAGAACAATGTAGCTTACATTTGAAATTAAGTTAATTTCATTTAGTTAAATGAAAACACACAATCACAAACAACTACTTCCTACTTAATTAAAAAATCTCAAATACGATATATATATATATATATATATATATATATATATATAACAACTACATATTAACATCTGTTGTCATGAAGTCGTTTGAAAAACTGGTTCTGGCTTATCTGAAGGACATCACTGGACTCATTGGCACCACAAGAGGCAGCTGCTACTGGCGCTGCTTTAGCTGTTCATTTTATGGACTGCTTTTATTTGGTTTAATGTGCTTTAGACCAGTTCAGTCTCTGTGAAACCAAACAAGACCAGTGGGGAAATCCTAAGCAGATTGTTTTCTTTTGTCTTGTTATTTGCTGTGAGATTTAGTTGGCCTATGAGAGGCAGAGTATAAAAGTGTGTGAGAGCTGACAACTCGCTATTCTCAAAATGCTATTCTCACATGTTTAGCATATTGCTAACATCTAGAATATTGCTAGTATGTTTAAAGCATTAACATGTTGTTTTATCTTGATTATATTGTTTTCATAATCATTGGAAGCCATAATCATAATTGAAAATATAATAATATGACTGTGTGTGTTTTATAGTGTGAATCATGGAGGAGAATACAGAATTACAGCAGGACTACACAAATGTATGTACACACACACACACACACACACACACACACACACACACACATACACACACACTAGGGGTGGGACAATTAATCGATGTGCTGATTTATTGCAATTTTTCTGGCCGCGAGACGTTATCGATACTCCGGCACCAAGTATCGATATTTTTTTAAACATACAAAAGATCTAAATTTATACCTACATGAAGATAAATAATTGAAGGGTAAACAGGTTTCCAGCCACTGTATTAGCTCTACTGCTATTTGTTTATGCAGCTATCAGTGTGGACCACACCGATCATGTTATTATTGCAGAGTGCATATTTAGTCCATGAGTAGCTCTGAGCTCGGTTCGCAGGTGGAGAGCAGCGCCGGCGCGTCCAGTTGGATGTGAACAAAACTGGATGCTCTCCCTCTCTCTCAGATATTACAAATGCGTGTTATGAAGTGTGTGAGCAGTGGATCGGCAGAAACATAAATCTGCACCTATGGCATGGATGACGAAACAAAACCTCATCATCAGAGTTGATTTACAAAGCGTTTGTTGTTGTCACAAATCATGCCGTTGCTGCTCCCTCTCACCATTAGAGGGAGCCTTCACTGATACACACAGAACTGGTTCACGAACTCCATTTCCCATAACCCCATTCCCATGAACTTCCTGTGTCCTCTCACCTCTCACCCCTGTCGGCCATCTTGCTTTCACCCATGCACACCTGCTCATCATTACACCTAATTAGACACAATATAAAAGCCATTCACATTCACAGCCATTCGCGAAGTCTTGTATTGCCCAGACCTACATTTCCGAGCGTTATTTCCCGTGTTTCCTTTCCCGTTGTTGACTCTGAGTGTTCCTGGTTCCTGATTGTTTCTCTGCCTGCCTTTTGACCCCTTGGATTGTTTGTTTGGATTATTCTGTTGCTCGCTGCCGGCCCCGACCCTTGCATGGACATTGACCTCGCTTTCTGGATTACCTACGTTGCTACTGTTTGTTGTCAATTGACCCTGCCTGTCTCACTAAGATTTATGCCTACAATAAAGTTGCATTTGGATCCCCAATCCGCTGTCTCATTCGTAACAGAAGACTTCGCCATACCCGGATCCAGCAATTTTATTCCCAACACCCAGCTCACCATGGATCCAGTCGATCAGTTACTCCATTTCAGGCAAGGTAACCTGTGTATTGAGGACTATGTTCAACAGTTTTGCGATCTCATATACCAGGTCTCCTATTATGATGATTTTTTATTCATTGAACTGTTTCAATTTGGCCTTAACGAACCGCTCAAGTCTCGGATGAGATTAGAGGGCCCACGTACATCCCTTGCTCACTTTCTGGACTATTCTTTGTGGTGCGAGGGTTCATCGTTTACCGTGGGTGTCGCGGAGGAGGAACGCGGCGCTACGGTAATGGCGGCTGCGGGACATCGTTGTGAATCAGACGCTGCTTGTGAAATGGAGGCCGCGCATGAGCACGATCACAAGATGGCCACCACGCCAAAGTCTGCAGCTGACAACATGGCCGCCCATCCTGAGTCAGCACCCCTCATGGCCGCCCTTCCAGAGTCAGCACCCCTCATGGCCGCCCTTCCAGAGTCAGCACCCGTCATGGCCGCCCTTCCAGAGTCAGCACCCGTCATGGCCGCCCTTCCAGAGTCAGCACCCGTCATGGCCGCCCTTCCAGAGTCAGCACCCATCATGGCCGCCCTTCCAGTATCAAGTCCTGTCACAGCAGCCACTGTCAAGTAAAGTCAAGCGTTTCATGTCACTACAACACTCGACCGGCTGGATAACATCCTTGCTGCACTCCGCGAGTTACAACAAGCCGCAGCTCTGCCTCCAGAGTCAAGCGTCGTTGTCGCAGCTGCCCCGCCTCCAGTGTCAAGCCAAGTCGTCGTCACAGCTGCCCCGCCTCCAGTGTCAAGCCAAGTCGTCGTCGCAGCTGCTCCGCCTCCAGTGCCAAGCCAAGTCGTCGCAGCTGCTCCACCTGCTCAGTCAGGTGTTGTCGCCACCACTGCGCTTCCCTCCGAGTCCAGCGCCATTGCAGCTGCTTCTTCCAAGCCAAGCTCCAATACAGCGGTTCTACTCCCAGAGTCAAGTCAAGTCACTGCAGTTCCCTCCGAGCCAAGTCAAGTCACTGCAGTTCCCTCCGAGCCAAGTCAAGTCTCTGCAGTTCCCTCCGAGCCAAGTAAAGTCACTGCAGTTCCCTCTGAGCCAAGTCAAGTCACTGCAGTTCCCTCTGAGCCAAGTCAAGTCACTGCAGTTCCCTCCGAGCCAAGTCAAGTCACTGCAGTTCCCTCCGAGCCAAGTCAAGTCTCTGCAGTTCCCTCCGAGCCAAGTCAAGTCCCAGCTGATCCTCCAGAGCCAAGTCAAGTCCCAGCTGTTCCTCCAGAGCCAAGTCAAGTCACTGCTGTTCCTCCAAAGCCAAATTATGCCACAGCCGCTCCCCTCGAGTCAAGTATCACAGCTGCCGCTCCAGAATCAGGCCATGTCGCAGCTGTCATTTCCAAGCCAAGTCAAGTCCCTGTTATTGTTCCTGAAACAAGTCACTTGGCCACAGAGCCTGAGCCAAGACACTCCCTACCTGCAGTTCCAGAACTGGTTTTCACTGAAGCCACACTCCTCCTGAGAGTTGCTCTATGGATGGTCTGGGCCGCATATACCACCACCGAGTCTTCGGAGGTGGCGGCTCATGCTGCAGAACCTCCGAGGGTGGCTTCCCCAGAGGTGGTGGCTGAGGCCACGGATCCTCGTACTGAGGGGATAGCCACACCTGCTCCCTGCACGGTGGTAGCACCCAGCAGTCCATATCCCTCTAATGAGCTCTCACCCTGTCCCAATTCAGCCGCTGAAGCTCGCTGCAAGCGGTTGGTTCTGCCAAAGGAAGCCTGGGACAGGAGCTCTGAGCTCTCTCTCTTTCTCTCTGTGTGTCTGTCTCTGCTCTGTGTTCCAGATCTGTCTGCTCTGCTCTGGTGGGTGTTTGCTCTGCTCTGGCTGGCTTCTGTTCCGCCCTGGGGGGATCCCGTTCCGCCCTGGAGGGCTCCTGTCCTGTCTGCTCCGCCCTGGGGGGATCCCGTTCCGCCCTGGAGGGCGTCTGACTCGCCTGATCCGCCCTGGAGGGCGTCTGACTCGTCTGCTCTGCCCTGGAGGGTGCCTGCTCCGCCCGATCCGCCCTGGTGGGCGTCTGACTCTTCGTCTCCGCTGGTCCCGTCCAGCCCTCCGTCGTCTCCGCTGGTCCCGTCCAGCCCTCCGTCGTCTCCGCTGGTCCCGTCCAGCCCTCCTTCGTCTCCGCTGGTCCCGTCCAGCCCTCCTTCGTCTCCGCTGGTCCCGTCCAGCCCTCCTTCGTCTCTGCTGGTCCCGTCCAGCCCGGAAGGTACTCACAAAACTCCAGTGTCTGCCCCATCTTGGTGGCCCCACTCCTGGTTATAGATGGACTGTTATGAGCGTCTGGAAGCCGCTCCTGGGGGGGGGCTCTGTCACAAATCATGCCGTTGCTGCTCCCTCTCACCATTAGAGGGAGCCTTCACTGATACACACAGAACTGGTTCACGAACTCCATTTCCCATAACCCCATTCCCATGAACTTCCTGTGTCCTCTCACCTCTCACCCCTGTCGGCCATCTTGCTTTCACCCATGCACACCTGCTCATCATTACACCTAATTAGACACAATATAAAAGCCATTCACATTCACAGCCATTCGCGAAGTCTTGTATTGCCCAGGCCTACATTTCCGAGCGTTATTTCCCGTGTTTCCTTTCCCGTTGTTGACTCTGAGTGTTCCTGGTTCCTGATTGTTTCTCTGCCTGCCTTTTGACTCCTTGGATTGTTTGTTTGGATTATTCTGTTGCTCGCTGCCGGCCCCGACCCTTGCATGGACATTGACCTCGCTTTCTGGATTACCTACGTTGCTACTGTTTGTTGTCAATTGACCCTGCCTGTCTCACTAAGATTTATGCCTGCAATAAAGTTGCATTTGGATCCCCAATCCGCTGTCTCATTCGTTACAGTTGTTTTCTAACAGCTTGGACTTAAATTAAGAGAGAGAACTTGCATTTAACCTTTTCACAGGCATTTGGTTTTCAGCTAGACAGATATTGTGTATCATTATAGGATTGTCTAGCAATATATTGACTATCACAATAATCACTGTATCATGATATTATTGTTATCGTGAACTCTGTATAGCAGAGTTGTGGACTCGACATAATCAAAGAAGACTTGAGACTCAACTTAGACTTTGACAGCAATGATTCGAGACTTGACTTGGACTTGAATCCTGCGACTTGGCAAGTCTTTATGGCTATATCTTCTAAAAAAACGTTCTGATGGATATAGTCTGGTTGCTGAAGCGTATGATTACAGTGGTATGATTAGCACAGCATTTGGCACTGAGTCAGAGAGGGACTCACTAAGCGAGCACTTGTATTGTATTTATCCACATTATTAGGTTGACTGTACGTCCTCTTTTGGGACTTAAAAAATGTGTCTGGCTGGGATTCCTAAATCACCCAAAAAGTCTGGGATTTGGCTTTTGCTTTCTACAGTCTCCATTCATTGTGTGCGTTTTTGTATTAAAGCCTTGCACTGGACTGTTTTCTTATCCCGCTCCCGCAAACATATTCAAAATTCATGCATCACGGAGTTGCTATCAAAGTGCAGAGTATTTAAATCGCTTTGCATGCAGCTGGTGTTGGATGTAGGGTTGCCAAATCTGCTTTTTTCCACAGAATTGAGCTGATTTTACACCGTTGCGGCGGGTTGAATTTCTCATGTGGGTTAATTCTACATTCTACACATGGGTTAACATTCTACCTGTGATAAAACTGTGGTAGACATTAGTTTTGTAAAGGATGGCCACTGTGGTCGGAAGCTTTTTAGCTGTGTTTATGATCAATCTGCACAGCGGTGACTGTAAAATATGGAGTTTTGGTATGGAAATGACATATTCTGATACCGAAAACTAGGACCCCAACTGATTCAATTGTTCCAATCAAATTACTCGACTTGGACTTGCCCGTCTTGACTCGGGACTTGAATGCAAAGACTTGAGACTTACTTGTGACTTGCAAAACAATGACTTGGTCGCACCTCTGCTGCATAGCTATCTTTGTGAGGACATACACTGACACAATGCAATCTCTAGCTTCTTACTCTAAACCTACCCATCAGAACTAACCTTTACTCAATTATAACCTGATCCCTAAAATCCTAATCCCTAAAAAAAGTATTGACCTTCAAACAGGCCTTTAAAGGGGTCTGAAAAAGTGAGGACCGGCCAAAATTTCCTCACTTTACAAAGTTGTCACTGTACTTTTAAAAAATAAACTCAAAAACTTTGTTGCAAGTCCAAAAACAGCTTATATTGAAAGCAAGCTGTTAAAATGAGCCGCTGTATCTTAATAAAGTTTCAGAGCATGTCTGTAAGAATCTGGTCGTTTGTTCGCTTCATTTTCAAAACATTTCATTTTTACTGAGTATTTATACGCTTTTAATCACTGCAGCTGTATGCAAGTATTGCTATAAATCATTTGTTGCCACAGGAGGCACACATCAAATCTTGCCAAGCATTTGTCACCTGCTCATCCTGATCTTTAACATGAATTTAGAGAACGACAGATGAGTGCTGTGAGAAGAACACTTTACAGTAAAGCAACCTTTGTTAAAATGCATTCATTAAACTGACCTAACATTATACAGCACTTATTGATCTAGCTCAATAATTAGTTATAAATTATAAATAATACATGTTTAGTATGTTAACATTACTTATTAAAATGTTTTTAATTCACTTATCTTTTGAGGCTGGTTATTTGTCCCCTATGGTATCAAAACTGAGGGATATTGCATTCTGGTCTTGTACTGGTCTAAATTATGGCATGTCTAGATACCATAATTTAAAAAGTCACTATTCTGGAATTTATATCCACCAATCCTTGACCTCCTTCTTGAACAGGAAGGAACAAAGCAGCAGAGCAAATCCAGTGCTGTCCAGACCAGAAACATAAGTCCTGCAGGTGGTTATAACATCTTTAGCTCGTGCCAAAGAGTAGAAGCAACCAAATTGTTGGTCGCCAAGATTCTTCCCCCATAAGACAGATGATTTAACAAATATTTCCATTTCACAACTATGTGCACACCTTCTCTACTATACCCTCTCAGTTTAGCTTTTGAAAAGTGGTCTGACCCTAAAAAAATCCCCAACAATTGAATTCCTTCTCTGCCCCTAAGGTCCCATTCAGACTGCCCCTGCTCCACCCAGAACACCTCGCTTTTATTCCAGTTTACTTTGGTCTGAGAAATCTTCATCAGCTAGTTAAGAACCAGAGATCAACTCATATATAGATTTACTGATATTTTTTCCAAATATTTAAGCATTTTACCATAATAAACGCCACCATCTTGTGGGTGCTTTGAGAATTGTGCACATGATCCTATTGCAGCGCATCTGAGGGAGATGAGACATGTGCACATGTAAAGCATACTTATTTGCTTTGCTGTAATTAGTAAACTTTATTTAACATAACAGCCATTAATGCACAAATTAGATGTGTTACACAAATGCCTGATGGCAACACTGTTAGACCTTACCAGGCTCTTTACAGTAACATACTGACAGGGGAGTACAGGACGTGTCCCTACCAATATACAGCGACTGCCAAACTGTCCCTAGCAATAATTTGGGTTTATGTCCCCACCAATGTCAAAAGCAAATCTGAAAAAAAATCTGTCAAGATCTCACCAGAGTAGAATTAAACACAAACACCATTAACATCTTCACTTATTACAGACACCACTTTCACTTTATTTCTGAGATCTGTCTAATATCTTATTGAGAATTAACAGAGGTTTAGCTCTAGCTCACAGTGATTTGATTATGTTTTAAGTCATCATTATGGTGATGCTTTAGTTAGACCCTTGACTGTCTTTTGTATTGTTATCTTTTCTCTTTCACTAATTGCATCAGTGTTTTGTAATGTACGTTTATGCAATGACACTCAAAGAGAATTATGGAAATGCAGCTTTATGTTTTTTTCTGGTGACAGAAATTACATCAGAAAGTAGTTAGTTTAAATAATAATAAAACTATAGAAGATATATTTTAACATATGTCTGGTAAAGTGAATGCAGCTGTTGTGATGGAAAAATCTTGGCTATTGAGACACACTTTTACATAATTACCTACTGTTTATGACAAACACCAAGGTTGTGTGGTAATTTAATTGCTGTCTGAATCCACATCTCTGAGTTTCTGAGAATAAATCAATTCATAATTCAGTGTTTAATACCTTTTTGACTACTGCAGAACATTGTAGCCTACAACTGTTTTACTTTGCTGTATGTACTGCATGTATTACTGAAATGCTAGAAAGTGTTTAAAAAAAGCAATACTTCGTAACTGCTCCGCCACAGACAGTGGGAACAGAAAGAGAAGAAAAGCACATAAACATTCGAAGTCGGTCTTTATGGCAGCAGCAGGTGTGCAATGCAGTTGTGTGGGTTTTTCGAGTGGTTCGTAGACTGTGAGGAGGCTTTTGTTACCACATATATATATATATATACGGCCAGGATAGAGCAAATGGCTGGCTCAAGAAGTATGGAACAGTAGGCACATCTTTCTATTAAAACCAATACAATTCCCATTATAACCAGTAAAACAATGCATCCTTGAATTAAGTAATTTCTTAAAGTGTAATGACCCCATACATCTGAATTACTGTAAATATAATGAACAATCCTCATTACAAATAAAAAGTAATAATAATCAACTTTAATATTCAGGACAATTAGACTGTGTTTTATCGGACCTGAATAATGGCTTGAATAAAGGTTGAGAAGCACTGATTTAGTGACTGACAGTTCTGTTGTTATATCTGATGACATTCAGGAGTAATAAGAGCACAGCTTCATCTCATAATTTCTTCATTTGTTTCAATCAAACCAATAGTAATATTTTCTTTTTTTTATTAAACGATATTTGAACAAAACAAAAATATCAACAAGCAAAACCAGACACGCAAAACAAGAGCAAACTCGAACTGCAGAACAGTGTTCAAGAGGAAAAAAGAAATAAAACAAACAAAAACCACATCAGAAAAACTAAATAAAAATAAATAAAATGTCTTCCTTTTTCCTCAGGACACAGACAAAGATTACAGCCGGGAGATACGCCAGAAAAAAGCTCCTCCATGAAATCTAACAATATGTCATTTTTTGTTATGAACCTGCATTAGAGACTTTTTCAAAGCTTCCACTTCTGATAAAAATAGATTACACTTTGGTATGCATTTCACAAATTTCCACTTATGAAAATAATATTTATTTAATTATAATTTTAGCATTTCCAGTCAGTGGTTTTTATCTAAAGGGTTTTTGGTTAAATCTCTTAAATAAGGTCCATGTTTAACACAAGCTCAGCTTACTTTCATGCTTTATTCTACAACACAAAACACTCCAGTTACACCACACTCATGATTTATTAAAACTGTTATGTTCCTTTAAAAAGACGGTTGCTAACAAGTAGCTAAATGGGACTCCAGGCGCTGTCTGTCGGAGACATTAAACGTCATCTCGCCCAACACTTGATCAATTGTCCAATTGTCTCCGTTTGGACACTGGATGATGACGCTGAAGGCCGCTTCAAGAAACAGTTGTTTATATTGTGAAGCTCTCAGAGTAAACCCTTTGTAGGGATTATGGCATAGAGATGCGCTCTTCCCAATGGACCTCAGGGTCTACTGAACAAATAGAAAATCATAGGAGTTTAATATGAAAACATCACATAACAAGTCAGCATTTTTATATCTAAAGTCTCACTGTGCATTTTCACAATGCAGACGTCTTAAGCATGTAAACGGTTATGTGTTTAATGTTGGGAAGTCCCTCTGCTGACTGATTATTAAAAATGTTCATTCATATAGCCTACATACAGTCACAGTTCAGCATATGTTTACAAATGACAAAGTGCTCATTCAGAAATCTGAATGAAGATTGATGCTTTGTGTACATAAACCTTAATTCACCTTGAACAGTTATTCAAGTTCAAGTTCAAGTTCAAGCTGAGCTTTATTGTCATTCCGCTACATGTGTGGACATACAGTGGAACGAAACGTCGTGTCTCGCAGGACCACAGTGCTACATAAATAAACAAATATAAACATACAACACTAGACATAGGAACAATTTTTAAACCTATACATAGCTAACCTACTGAAAGCGGTAATCTAACTACTATAAATAATTGACTATATACACAAAACATAAGACAGACTACATAAGTACTTTACATAATAACTGTGCATGGTATTGTGCAAAAGAGGTATTTAGGGTTAGGAACCAAATAGTGCAATTTTATTTGTGGTGCAATTCATGGTTTATGTCATTTTGTTCTAGTGTTTTTATTCATACAGATGGCTAACTGCATGTTTAAAACAATAATATGCTAACAGTATTCATTTTGAAGCAGGTAATGATTTGTTCGTTAAATTAATAATTAATTCAACATTTATACATAACATTTTACTCACATGGAAACGGTAATGTTAGGTTACATAGGTCATCAATCATAGGTTACAAAAATATATAAACATATACAGTTAGTGTCAAGAACAGTTGTATGTAATATTTGTGTGGTTTTAGGGATTAAATTGACCGAAAGCAGTGAAAACAACAGCGAGAGACTGAGTTTCCTGCTCGTCAGTCGTTTCCCGCCCCGTTTCCATGGCAACTTCGGCCGCTCTAGAGTTTGAATGTGACTCCATGAGCGCGCACGCATTAAAACACGTCACGCATAGGTTACAGAAATAAACATATAAAAGTGTCAGGAGCAGCTGTATGTAATATTTGTGTGATTTTAGGTGCTTCATTTACAGAAAGCAGTGAAGACAGCAGCGAGAGAAGCAGTTTCCTGCGTGTCGTAATGTTGCCGCCCCGTTTCCATGGCAACTCCCTCCGCTTCAGCGTTTGAATGCGTCTCTAAGTTTCAGCGCGCACTTACGTCAAAGTCACGCAGAATTTACATAAATTAACATCACATTACAACAATACATAAATAAATAACTTAAATATAATTAAATTGGTAATAAATCATGATTTCAAGTTTTTGTTTTGTCGTTTTTGTTGGTTGTATGAATCATTCACAGGTGCAAAATGCCACCCCTGCTCATGATGGTCGAATAAAGCAGCATTTTTATCGTTTAAGAAGTTAAAGTTTTATAGTTTTATAGTTTATTTTTATTTTTTATAAATGTTCCTATTTTTTATGAGCACTCAATCAGCTTATTTCTTTAGAAAGCCTGCTTGCATGTACACCAGGGCCAATTCATTTTCCTAAACTTGTTCTGCCTAATTTATTATATTTCCTTTTTTAATATTAATAAAAGAAAATAAAAACAGTAAATGAAATATAACAAACAATGAAAATGTGGAGCACAATATTTTATGAACGTTCATAAAACAACGACCATTAGTACATTAAAATAATTGCAGCGTTATTAACATTCAGTCAATTTCTACAACAGAAATTCCCATAGAAAGTATGATTTATTAAACCATCTCTTTATATTTTTCTAAATTCCTGAAAATAGAGTCCAGACTTAAGAAAATATAGCTATCAGTCTATAAATGTGTTTTATATTTCAGATGGACATGACAACAAAGACTGAGTTTTTGAGACTTTCTATGATTTACAATACACAAGCCATAAGAATCAATATATGCCTCAATTCTATATATATGCAATCTATTCACAAAACATCAAATATATTTGTCGTTTTGTTTCAGAGGAAAAATCATATACGTATGTGACATCTCTCCATTACAGACTGAAAGCACAATTTATCCGTCTGTGAAAAAAAATAATTATCCGTCTGTGAGAAAAAGTGTATAAAATGAATTTAAAACTCTAACAGAGATGTCTAGTGTATCTGCACACCTGATGATTATGAATGTGTGGAAAAAGGAGACATTTTAATTATTTCTATGAGTTAGACTCATCATTATGGCCTCTCTGTGCAATCCACACAAACATGTAAATATGGGTCACTAATATACAACACATTTATATAGGTTTATATAGCTATATTAAAATACATCAGCAGAACAGATGCAGTGTTATAACGTTTTAAAACGATAATGGTCCGATTGAAAATTTTAATTATAACCAGGAAAATATAATATAAATATATACTTAATTAAATATATAATAATGACAAAAATAATTAAATAAATATATAATGAAATAATGACATAATTAAATAAATATATCATTTATACATTTATTTGTGCTTTCAATAATTAAATTATGTATTTAATGATTTATGTCAACATTTATGTAATGATTTAATTTTGATTAATTCAGTCCTCCATATCAATCACTGTATTTGTTTATTAATTTATACAGCTCTGTTGTGCAGCGTCTTATTTGACAGGAAATAAAAATGAAATGTTTTTGTTGTAAATGAATTGTTTTCATTTAAATACACTTTGCAAGATTTCATAAATGTGTATTCATTAATTTCATGAGACATGATTTTATGTTAAACTGGTATTGAATCATGAAAGACAGAATCCAGAACTAAATGAAATGTAAAGCAGAACTGATGGAGGAATGAAATGGGTTCGATGTGTCTCTCATTAAATGTGTCCCACAGACAGTATCCCATGATGCACTGCACAGCGCTGACAGATGACACTGTAAACTACTGTGTTTGAGCTGATGTTATAATAATCAGTTTAAATGTAGTTTATATTTGTTTATCAGACTGGATTCAGACGCTTGAGCATCAGTTTGAATGAGTCCAGTGCAGTCCTTACTGTCGCTCGGCAACAGCTGCTGTCACTGTTGCTAGGAGACCAGACCCTCAGCATCTCAACACTCTGATAGATAGATATACATATATATATACACTATGATATATATGATCAAATATAGTGATATAAGAATGATCAAACACACATATAAGAGATATAAGAGTATAAACAGTCATATGAGAATGTGTTCAGTGAGGGTTATGTTTAGTGCAGGTTTGTATGACAGTATCTGTAGTCATTTTATAGTCTTCTATTAAAGATTTAATCATTCATTCATCATTCCTGATTCTCATGTGTTTTATCTCCATCAGATTCCCATCAGCTCACTCTGGATCCAAACACAGTGCATAATCGCCTCCGTCTGTCTGAGAACAACAGAGAGATTACTGACACTTTCACACATCATCATTATCCTGATCATCCAGACAGATTTGATCATTATCCTCAGGTGTTGTGTAGAGAGAGTGTGAGTGAACGCTGTTACTGGGAGATTGACTGGAGAGGACATGTGTGTATATCAGTGTCATATAAGAGCATCAGCAGGAAGGGAGCGGGTGATGAGTGTGTGTTTGGAGATAATGATCAGTCCTGGAGTTTGATCTGCTATCCTGACAGTTACTCATTCAGACACGATAAGATAGAGACTAATCTCCCTGTGAAGCCCATCATCAGTAGATCAGTGAATGATGATGATGATGATGATGATGATATGTACAGAGTAAGATTGTATAATGATATCTATAGAGTAGGAGTGTATGTGGATTTCAGTGCAGGATCTCTGTCCTTCTACAGCGTCTCTGACACAATCACACACATCCACACACACCACACCACATTCACTCAGCACCTCTATCCTGGGTTTATGGTTTACTCTATTGGATCATCAGTGTCACTGTGTTGATGATGAGAATAGACCGATGAGAGATTGTACCCATAATGCTTTGAGCTGATGATCAATCAGTGACAGTGAGATCACATTAATATGAACATCAGTCAGAATAAATATAAGAAATCCTCATCTAGACAGTAAATCAGTGTGTGATGATGATCATTAAATCAGTCTGATATCGTATCATTCCTGTCATTTTCTCTGTTGTTTGTAATTAAACACAATGTCAAATCATCTTGAGTCATAATATTGTAATTGATGATGAACGTGAAAAAATGTCTGAATCATCAATAAAATCAGCTTCAGTTTCTGACATTAGCAAATATCACATATATTTATTATATAAATATTTACTTTCTCAAATATATTTTAGTAGTAAAGTGTTTTAATGATTCACTAAAACATGTCAAACCTGATTTCAACAAATATCACCTTACAAATATTAATAATGCAAATATGACTTTAGCTGAAATACTAGAAATATCAACACTACACTCCTTTTTATTAATTAAATGATTCATTAAACGATAACAAATGATTGCAGAAATGTGTTACAAATACAATAATATAATTCTACTGTAAAATGAAAAGTGAGTATTGAATAAATTAAATTAATAGAAATAAATCATAATGAGCAAAATAGTAAGTTTAATTATTTATTAATTATTATTCATATGATAAATCAATAATGAAAAATATGATTACAATGTTACTGCACTGTATAAAAATAAAATAAATCAGTATTTAATAATAATAAAAATAATTATGTTCTTCATAATAATTATATTTCCAAAATATGACTTATTTTTATTTTTTTAAAACATACATAAACAATTTTATTTAATAATAATAATAATAATAATAATAATAATAATAATAATACAATTTAATATAAATGTATTTTATGATTTTTAAATTATATCAATTAAACATATCCATAAAATATAATTGCAATAATGCTACTGCACTGTAAAAAATAATAATTCAGTATTTAATAATAATAATACAATAAAAATAATATTTCCAAAATATCACGTTTATTTTGTGGGGTAAAATTGTATTTTAATAAAAACAATAATAATAATAAAACTACTTAAAATAATAATAAACAATAATGCAACTGCACTGTAAAAAAAATGTAAAAATAAAAGTCAGTATTTAATAATAATCATTTCTGAAATATAAATTTATTTCATATTTCATTTTTTTTAAAGTTGTATTATTTAAACATATCCATAAAAAAATTAAATACAGTATTTATTATTATAATTATAATTAATAATAATAATAATAATAATAATTGTTAAGTTATTAATAATAATATTTCCAAAATATTACTTTTATTGTATTATTCTAAACATAATAATACTACTACTAATAATAATACAATTATTAAACATATTTTTTTAATATAAATGTATTTTATGATTTTTTGAATTGTATCAATTAAACATATCCATAAAAATATGATTGCAATAATGCTACTGCACTGTAAAAAAAAAAAAAAAAAAACAGTATTTAATAATAATAAAAATAATTCTAATATATAATATTTCAAAAATATTACTTTGTTTTATTTTTTTATTATACATAAGCAATTGTATGTAATAATAATAATAATAATAATAATAATACAATTATTAAACAAATTTTTTTTATATATATAAATGTATTTTATGATTTTTTAATTATATAAATTACACATATCCATTAAAAATAAACATTCAGTATTTAGTAGTAATAATTATTATAATTAAGTTATGAATAATAATATTTCCAAAATTTATTTTATTTTATTATAAATATTCAGCATTTAATAATAACAATAACTGTAATTATAATTAAGCTATTCATAATATTTACAAAATATTACTTTCTTTTTATTATTTTAAACATACATCAATATTTTAATTTATTATTATTATTATTATTATTACTACTACTAATAATAATTATACTACTATTATTAATAAAATTATAAAAAAAATATTTTTTTAAATATAAATGTATTTTAAGATTTTTTAAATTATATCAGTTAAACATATCCATAAAAATATGATTGCAATAATGCTAATGCACTATATTATTACAAGTATTATTATTATTACTATGATTAAAATAGTTATTAATAATCTTTACAAATTATTACTTTTATTTTTGGGTTATTTTAAACATGTATAAAACAATTTATTTAATAATAATAATAATAATAATAATAATAATAATAATAATAATACAATCACAAATTATTTCTAAAATATACATGTATTTTATGATTTTTAAAATTATATTAATTTCAACATATTCATATAAAATATGATTGCAATAATTCTACTGCACTGTAAAAAAAATCAGTATTTAATAATAATAATAATAATAATAATAATAATAATAATAATTTCCAAAATATCAATTTATTTATTTTTTATTTGTAAAAATTTTAATTTACTAATACTACTACTACTAAAAATAATAAACAAAAATGCTACTGCACTGTAAAAAGAAAACATTCAAAATAAAAAGTCAGTATTTAAATAGAAATTTAATTTATTATTTTTTTAAATTATTTCAATTAAACATATCCATACAAATATGAAATACAGTGTTTAATATAATAATAATAATAATATTAATAATAATAATAATAATAATAATAATAATAATAATAATTTCCAAAATATCATTTTTTTTATTATTTTGTAAAAATTTTAATTTACTAATACTACTACTACTAAAAAAAACATAAAAAAGTCAGTATTTAAATATAAATTTAATTTATGATTTTTAAAAATTATTTCAATTAAACATATCCATACAAATATGTGTCACGCCCCTGGACTGTGTTTGCTGTGTTTCCTTCCCCATGTGCTCGGTGTGACCTAGTTTCTGTTAATTGGTTCATTAAGTTCAGGTGTGTGTCGTTATCCTCCCTTTATAAGTTCCTTTCTGTTCAGTGCATGTTGTCCGGTCTTCATCAGAGAATACGTGTGTGTTTACCTCCTGTCTGGAAATCCTTCTTTGTCGTAGAATAAAGGACTGTTATTTCATCTTCAAGAGCCTGCGTGTTCCTATACACACCCGAGTGTGACAATATGAAATACAGTATTTAATAATAATAATAATAATAATAATTTCCAAAATATATATTTTTTTTATTATTTTGTAAAAATTTTAATTTACTAATACTACTACTAAAAATAATAATAATAAATTTATAATTAAATATAAATTTAATTTGATTTTTTTTATTATTTCAATTAAACATATCATAAAAATATGAAATACAGTATTTAATATAATAATAATAATAATAATAATAATAATAATACAATTACAAATAATTTCTAAAATATACATGTATTTTATGATTTTTAAAATTGTTAATTTCAACATATTCATATAAAATATGATTGCAATAATGCTACTGCACTGTAAAAAAAATTCAGTATTTATTAATAATAATAATAATAATAATAATAATAATAATAATTCCAAAATATAATTTTTTTTATTTATTTTGTAATAAACAATAATGCTATTGCACTGTAAAAAATACAAATTCAGTATTTAATAATAATAAAATAATTATAAGTTATTAATAATAATATTTCCAAAAGAGTACTCTTGTTTTATTATTTTAAACATACATACAAATTTTGATTTAATAATAATAATAATAATAATTTTTAAAATATAAATGTATTTTCTGATTTTTTATTAATTATATCAATTAAACATATCCATATAAAAAAAAAATTCAGTATTTAATAATAATAATAATAAATAAGTTATTCATTTTTAAAATATAAATTGATTTTATTATTATATCAATTAAACTTATCCATAAATTATGATTGCAATAATGCTACTGCACTGTAAAAAACAAACAAACAAAAAAACAGTATTAAATAAAAAAATTATATTTCCAAAATATCACTTTTTTTCATTTTATAAAAATTGTAATTTAATAATAATAACACAATTATTAAAAAATAATAATAAACAATAATACTATTGCAAAAAAAAAAAAAAATAAAACATTAAAAAACATAAAAAATAAAACGTCAGTATTTAATAATAATTTCAGATTTTTTTATTATATTAAACATATCCATAAGAAATTAAAATACAGTATTTAATAATAATAATAATAATAATAATCATAATCATCATCATTATTATTATTATTATTAATTTATTAACAATAATAATTCCAAATATTGCTTTTATTTAATTTTTTTAAACACATAAAAAAACTTTGATTGTGGAGGGCTACTGTCCTGCAGAGTTTATCTCCAGCCCTAATCAAACACACCTGAACAACGAATCAATGTCCTCAAGATCACTAGAAAGATGAAGCTGTTTACTGCTTTAAAACAGCGCTTCCCAAACTCAGTCCAGCCTTAATTAGACACACCTCATTAATACACTTGATATAGACAGTATTTCTGTGATAATAACATGAATGACTGTAAGACACAAATAATACTGTGTCGATGAGAAGCTCTGCTTTTCAGCTTCATTACTGCAGTCTTCAGTGTCACATGATCTTTCTCAAATCATTCTGGTGCTCAACAAACATTTATTATTATTAAAACACATGCTGCTGAACATTTGTTGTGGAAATGGTGAACCCTTTTCAGTATTCTGTGATGAACAGAAAGTTCAATGAACAGCATTTATTCATTTTATTAAATAATTTAGTGAATAGAAACATTATAAGTGTCTTCTAATAAATGTATTCTAGGGGCCGCTGAATGCTGGAATCTGATTGGCTGATGACCGTTCTGAAGTCCACAAGGACACTGGCCAAACAAACAAATACAGCAAACAATAGAATAAAAACTACAGATTATTTACATGTTTTTGATGCAAAATGGCGTTTTATGATGAACAGGAAGCGCATGCTCCATTTCTTGCTCTCTCTTACAGACGCACACATAACAGTCAGCACACGTTAGCATACACGCTAATGTTGTTAGCGCTGCTCTGACGATTAACAACTTATAAACTACATGACATTTCTCATATGCACTGTAATGAAGAAAATGAACTTAAAGTTTTATTATAATCTGTGCTGGAAATGGCCAAATTCACTGGAGAGTTAAAGCTCATTTTAGATGTATTTAATTATAAAACGCTTTAAAGTCTAAAATAACATTACACTTATTTCATATTTCCTCTAAACCTTCTTGGATCAGACAGGCCCCTGTGATTATGGCCAAATGAAAGATTTGTTGTATGTTGTTGTGCTCCTGCTGAAAAAAACAACAACTCAGGAACACCTTCTGATCAATGACAGAAATTAAACTCCCATTATAAAGCCATATTTGACTCCTTCAAGCTGGTTTTACTTTTGCAATGACATTTTTCTAACTTTATTAAATGTATGTCATCTTTTGTGACCAAAACATTTATATTTATTTCAACAATTTTAAACAATACATTTATTTAAAATAATATGATAAAATCAACAAGAATAAGTTACCAGTCAAATGAAATCAATTCACCTTTATTATTAATATTTACACTTTTTTTTTACAAGATTCAGATGCGGCATTAATGCATTTCATAATAACAATGTTATGAGATTAATGTTTTAAATGTAAGGTTTTGAATATAGGAATATTAAATGATTTAAATGACTAAATTTATACTTTAAAATGACTGAAAAAGGCCAGTATGTGGCAGTAAGTCAAAGTCTTTATGACTGAATCCCAGCCAACATTCGATCGTGGGGCCCATGGGCTGTAAATATGGGTCATACATGGGTTTGTCCATGGGTTCCATGTGGGTCTCATCTAAATTAGCCTAAACCATCTAAATTTGATTCTCATATGGGGCCCGACTGGGGCTAACGTGGGGCCCAAATGGGCAACTCACATAAGACCCATATTGGTCCCACTTAGAACCCAGCCAACATTTTATCATGGGGTCCATGTGGGCCAACGCTCCCTACCCCTGTACTAGGGTTTAGTATGGATGCTGGACTGGCCCCAAAGTTTATTCATCTACAAAATCACAAAACATGAAAGTGTGCAAATAAAAAAACCCTATATATATATACACATTAAAATGTTGTACAGGTCCAATATAATGCTTTATTTTTTTAGACTTTTCAGATTTTTGTAAAATGTTGAACATCAACATTAACATTTTATTAAACCAGAGACATACCATCACCAACTGGTCTTAAGTAACTAATCTAACATAACAAAAATTGACAGTTAACAGTTAAAGGCTTAATTCACCCAAAAATGAAAATTGTGTCTTATTTGCTCAGCCTCATGTCACTCCAATTTCCATAATTTTCAGAAAAACAAATGACGATAATTTTTTATTTAAATCTGAGTAATTTCTGTTGGTCTTTTTAAAGTTATTTGTCCAAAACTCTGATGCTTCAGAACATTCATAAAGACATTATAAAATAAATCTATATGAATCAAGGGTTTAATTCAACTATTCTGAAGAGATGTGATCACATTACATTATGAAGAGATTTAGATTCAGCTTTTATTCACATATAAACATTGATCATGCACAAGAACAAACTTCATTGGTTCTCATGTGTCAAGAAAACAGGCGTGACCTTAAATTTATTAAAAATGAATGCTGTACTCATTGTCTGCTTATAAGTGTTTATATGTGCAAAAAAACAAATTACATCTGTTCACATAAAGTGTGTCTGTCTCTTCAGGAGACTCATATTAAACAGGTTTAGATTAGATTTAGATTAAAACAATTTATTTTTATGACTCTTTTAGAGCATTTAAAAGTGTCAGTCCAGGTGATAGTGGACAGTAAGAAATCTCTCAATTTCATTAAAAATATATTCATTTGTGTTCTAGAGATGAATGACAGTCCTACAGGTTTGGAACAAGTAAATGATGGACAGTAAATGATGACAGAATATTCATATTTGGGTGAACTATCCCTTTAAGAATCATCAATGCTCTACTAAAAGTGACACACTGTCACAATAAAGAAACACAAAAACAACAAACTCACCTGAACTGAACCTGAATATATACTGTCTCAAAAACGACACATTTTAGACACACACAAAATAAAACACCACACAACTGTTAACACTCCTGGAGACAGTCTTTCTCCTGCTGTTCTCTAATCTCATTCCACTCATCTGTAGTCCCAGTAAACCACTTGGAGCCTTTTCTGCTTCACATCATTAATCATGGTATTCTTCCTCAGCCCACCTGTAAAAGCATATGTAATATTAATTAGCATTACATGTTTTCTTATATGGTGGACAGTTGTTTTTATTCATTTTTACTGGTTTGTGCTTTATATATTTACACATTTACAGATGTTTCATTATTAATGATTATGGAACATCAGTTAAAATATGTTGGGTTCATGCTGTATATTCAACAGCATTTATTAACAATATTTACACAATATTTACAATTTCACAATGTCACATTAATTAATACTACAAATAATTCTGACATGTCTGATTCTGGCTACACTGACACAAAAAAGCTAAGAAGTGTCTATGAGTTAGTTATACAGGTTATTTCATTATTATGACAAACAAAATGGTTATTTAATCCGGGAAGAAATTACATAAAGACAGCAAAGAAAAACACAAATTTAATTTAGGCAAAATTAATTTTAGTGGAGGTTTGCACCTTCGCAAAACATCCCGTTATAATCACTGAAGCTGTGCACACTGTAAAAATATCTCTTACTTACATGCTATATGCATTTTCAGTCAGTGAGCGCCAAATTCAAAACTCCGGCGTGATGACTAATCTAAACGCTGATTGGCCACTACATTCATTAAATCAACATTAAAGTGTGTTATTGGTCTTAAGGCTTAGCAACATAATCATCACACTTCATTTTTTTCAGTTTAATCAAGACAGCTGTAATAAATGTACTGATACACAGCCTGAAAGCCCGTATTTCAGAACTTATGTCAGAAAGCCAATTCAGAATTACGTTACAATTTTCATTCTAAATTAAATTTGTGCTATATCGGCTGTCGGCTGACAAGGAAATTAATTTTTCCCTCAGGTGGAAAAATGGCGGTTAGACAGCCACAAAATACAACAGGAAAGCATAAAACAAACCATAACTGCCAATACGACTGGATAAATGTGAGGCAAAAACAACATTACACGTCAGAGTCAACAAAAATGTCCTCGGTTTTAAACGTGTGCAGCATTTTACGTTATTAATTGTTACGGCCAAAAAAACAGATATTAGTTTAAAAGCTACTTTAGTCTAAAGGTCATTCAAACTGTAAAAACAAAGTTTCCAATGTTCGAGAACACCTAACACAGAGACATGTTTATTAAATCCGCATTTACCTGTATATTTTTGCTCCACGTCCACGTCCTTGAATTGCTGAAACGAACAAAGTCTCCCGCTTCGCCGGCGCCGCCACTGCACGGCTTGGAAGAAACAGTATCCTTGCGCCGGGACTAGAATTCCACTAATTTGAGTTTTTTAAATATTTTATATTTTAAATATCCGCTTATTTTCAACAAAGAGCTATGATATTATGATATGAAATTATGTGAAGAAACGAAACGTTGAATGCAGGACTACTCTGTCAAGCGAAGTTCAGAGATGAGATGTTGAGTGTGCTCTCATGAGACCCATTTAATTCTGGAATTTGTGATCATCCCTGCTAAAATGTGTACAGTAAAAGAAAACAAATAAATTATGATAAATGCAGAAGCAGGCTAACAATGTAATATTGATAATTCAAACAAAATGTTTTTTTTTTTTTTTTCAAAAGTTGTTGATCAGATGCACAAAACCTATATTCTTTGTTAAAAATGACTACTGACCAAATATTTAAAGGTATAAGGATGTATTTTAAATGTGAAATAATTTTGCCCACATAGATCCCATGAAGGTCCCATATGTTTAAACCTATACGGGACCCACATTGTGAAACACACATGGGGCCCACACAAATTGCCCATTTTCAGCCCATGCCCACATAGAGCCCATGCTGCCCGAGCATAACCCATATGGGGCCCACATATCAATGTTGGCTGGGTACACTATCACTGTGTCACTATTAGCACTCTTTTCCACATTAAAAACATTGCACTTCAAATACTTTATGCTAAAAGTGTAAATACTGTTAAATTGTGAACTTTGGTACACATCTAAACACATTGTAGAATTACATTTATTGTGTAGTCACTGAAGCTGTTGTTTTCTATCATAAATGAATGAACTACTTGAATGTTAGAAATAATACATTTGATTAAAATGACTGTAAATGTAATTCATGTAAATAAAAATGAAAGGATAATTACAGTATTACTACATAGATACAACAATGCAGCAGATGTATGGTATGTAGTGTACAAACATGAAAATCCAAATAGCACTTATTGATAATATATAAAAATCCATAGAAATGTTATTTTAAGCAATGCAGTTATAAAACACTTCTGGTGTATTTTATCTGACTACACTTGAAGTCAATTGAAGTGTTAGTGCTAATTAGTGTATAAATATTAAGTGTACTTAAGTAGCACAATTGGGAAAATGTACTTAAAACTATTACATTACTAGTATAGTTTAAATAAAATCAATTTAATTTAAACTTTAAACTTAGTTTTAAACCTTTAATTAAAATCATTCAAATCACACTTTCAAGAAATACACTGATAAAAATCAAAGTACATACTAAAATACAGTATAAATATCAGTGGTATTTAGTATACTTTTGCAATTGCACTGAAGTACTACTGAAATATATTAATTTGTATTATTAGTATATAGTACTAATTTAATGTAACAAATATAATTTGCAGATGAGCAAACAATCTAAAAATATGTCTTGCAGATGTAAATGTGTGCTAGTGACACACTGTTTCAAGTCAGACAGAATTTCTAACCGGCATGCAGTGCTTCAAGTCAGAATCTGAATGAGCTGCGCAGTGCAGCGTTAAGTCGGACACACCTAACATTAATATTACATTAAATTAGAAATTGAATTAATGTATTTAGAGTGTCTAACAAGGTTAGTGCAAATTGTCATATGACCAGAGCAGTTTAGTTCATGTCTGCACCATGAGAAGTAGGTGGCTGCATCAAAGCTCCAAAGCTAAAGGCTAGTAAAGTTATCTTTAAGCTGTCTAGCATTAATATATGAATTCACAAATAGTTTTGTTGAGTGCGGTCATGAAATGAGTAAATGTGCATTGAGGTATACACATACATCATGTTAGTGAAAATGTTGCAATGACAAAATGACAAAATTTTGAACAAAGTTAACAGTGCAACTGTTACAAATATTGATGTTGTAATACTGGTAGCACTAATATAGCAATTATATTATATATGTTACAATAATTTTACAATTTTGAGATGCGTTGATATTGAAATGTTGTTTTTTTTATTTAAATTTTTTGTCTTTTATCTCAGTATTCTTATCAGTATTGTTTTCATGCATAATAGTAAGCCTAAAATGTGATGAAACACATCTGAGCTGGGCTCAGATATATAAAAAATTGTGATGACTGCTATGTTAATTCAGCATACACATTATCCCACCAGTCACTGACTGGCATTGACTGACCATTTGACCATTTGAATGAGTGACTAATTTATGACAGTTTATGCACAAATGCATAAATCCCTTTGCTTCTCATGTTTTCTCCTGGAGTCATGATAGAGTCAATATTTCCTGGTTGGCATTTCCTTGTTCCTGATCCTGGTGAAATGCAAATCAGTATCAATGGAAAAGTAATTAGTTTGAAAACAGTAAGTTGAAGAGTAATCCATCTGTCCTGTGTCTTAAGTTTAATTAAACATTAGCATACATATCCTAACTGAAACACTCAACGGATAAATCAGGCAAAAAATAAATAAACTTGTACTAATATAGATGCACTTGTTATATTTTTATTCTACTACACAAAGTGCATAATAAAAGCTAATTGCAATATATTTTAATATATTTCAGTTGTGTCAGAATGTAACAACTGCAAGTATCTTTGGTGTAATGTAAGCATCATTTAATTTAAGCTTCACTTGTGCTTCAAGAACATTACATAGGGTGACCCCCCGTCACACTTTGCGTTGAACCACACAGCATTTTCAGCCCTTGTCCTGCGCGTCGCACATTGAGAAAATGTTGCACATTTTCAGCAGTCTGTTGGGGTTTAATGATCATATTAGGAATAAGGCCATGTGTTATTTGCCTTTTTAAAAGAAAGCTTATTATGTATTCTTTTTTGCGGCGTATTCGCTGTGCAAAGGATTGGCGGACCTCATCAAGAGATGTAGCGCCACCGACGGAAAATCACAATATTCTCCATTCATTTTAACTAATTAAAAAAAAAAAAAATCAATTCAGCTTTCAGATGCGAATTTCTTCTTTTTTAATAGTTCGTTTGAGGCATTTTCTGTGCTGTTATTTTAATGACAAATCAAAATGCTTAATTCTCCTTACTCTCTTAAAAAAGATGCACTTTCTCTTGTTTGCATGTGTGCTCAGAAGCATAAATCAGCGCATATGACAATGGATGTTAGCTGTTGTGCTGAGTCAGGAGACGGGGGATCCATTTGCAAACGGTTTTCATCTAGTAGATGTGGTCTCCGCTGACATTCAGGGCTGTAGAGGTCATCTCTAGGTGCTGATCCACCATCTGATCTGGATACGGACTGGATCTGGTGGCTGTGGTGACCTCTGAATAAGAATGAAGCAGACTAATATTAGCATAGATGCCATTCTTCTTATGATGCAACGAGTGCATCAGGTGTTATGGGAAGTGTTCCCGGTTCCGGTCGACCTAATCAATGCAGCCTAACAATCCTTTAACGGATCTGAATGATGGAAATGTGTTAATGTGTTATGTGTAAGCCAGGTTAAAGAGATGGATGGGAATTGTACATTTAGGCATTAATGAACTTATGATCTCTGCATAATTGTCACTGATGTGAATGAGTGAGTACTTTATGACACACGTGCACAAATGCATAAATCCCTCTGCTGCTTATGTTTTCTCCTGGAGTCATGATAGATGTGAGCAGAGGCAGTATTTCCTGGTCGACATTTCCTTGTTCCTGATCCTGTTGGACAGTAAATCAGCATTAATGGACAAACTGTTACTTTAAAAATAGTAAGTTAAAGAGTAACCCATCTATCATGTGTCTTAAGGTCAATTAAACATTAGTATACAGATCCTAAATTAAACACTCAACAGATAAGGACACACTTAATTTGTCTGTAATATCTGCAATATGGTGAGTATCATCTGTAATATAGGAAAACAGCCAAACCGATAAATGCCAAAGATCATTCACACAGTTGTACAAAATATGATCCACACACTTAGGCTTTAAACCTCCCCCAATATGTAGTAGATAAGCAGGCATATTGTTGCCTTTAAGAGTTATGAAATCAATAGCTTTAAAGTCGGCAATCATTGATTTCCTTTTACAGAATTCAGTCTTGTTTTTCCAAACAAAGAACAAAAGAGAGTTGCAATTTATTGTCCGCAAATAACAATAAGGCAGGGTAAACTATTCTAGAAATTCCTTCTAGTTGTGAGAGCAGTGTCCTTCCTTGTATATTCCTTCTTTTAAAATACCTAAAATATTATTCAAATGTCCTTGTATTCTGGCATACAGTTCATCACCAAGCTTCATAGGACTACCAAATAGCCCAGGGTTCCTCAGGACATGCGTACTGGATACTTAAGTTGTGTTCAAATAGACCTACTTATCTACTATATATTGGGGGAAAAAAGACTGTAAAAATGTATGACAATGTCCCACTGCTTCAGGCCAGATTCTGAGGTGCTCATCAATGGATTGCAGAAAGCACACATACATCTGCAGGAGGTCTGTTAAAGATCTCCTGGCAACACTTTCTATGAAGCCCATGTTTATAATACATTATAAGGGTATTCTTAAGGCATTATAATGAATGCATAATGTCTTATAAAAAACTTTATAATATGTTATATCATTTTAGGAATATTTATAAGAACAGTTTTAAATGTATTATACTATTTACTAATTTGTGGTTATAGGTTTAAATGGTAAGATGATTTATAACACACAATGAACACGTTGCATCCATTACAATGGATTATTTTTTTCATAGTTATAGTGTATTATAAGTCTCGTATCTTGCCATTCTTTGATGCTACTTTACTTAAAGCCATCAATGACCACTTATAACTATAGTAATAATATTTTTTTTCTCAAAAAGCCATAAAATCAGATCAGATCAGATATGAATGTGTGATATGACATATTTGCTTTGAACTATTTTTATTGCAATATCAGTTTGATTATTTTAATCAGTTTGATTATTTTGATGGTACTCTTTAGATAGTAAATGTCAATTAGCAGTCATTAGAGTATTAGTACAGCATGTCTGTTCCCCAACAGACAGACTGACTATAAGTAACTTTGCAAGTACATACCCTAACCTTAACTTTAACCTTAACCTTAAGCTTTGCTGACTCTAGTGAGAGTTAGTTGACATGTAGTTGCAGTTTCTCATAGTCAGTAAACTTAAAGTGAGCGTCAAAATAAAATGTAACCTAACATATAAGCATTACATTTTCTTCAGTTGAAATTATTAAGTAGCTCACATCAGAATTAATATTAGCCTCACAGGAAACACCCAAATAACACTCCACACCTAAACACTTTTAAAAAAATGTAGTAAGATACTGTGCAGCTGTTAAATAAACAATATCAAGATATATAGTCCATTTTAAATGTAAAGTAGATTATGCGTGTTGTAAATAATCAGAATTTGAAAAGTTATAACCACAAATGCATAAGCATTATAATGTATTAGAATTGTTGTTATGGTTATTTATAAGATGATATAACATATTATAAGGGTTATTATAATGCATTACGCATTCATTATAATACCCTTATAATGTATTATAAACGTGGGCTTCATAGAAAGTGTTAGCGATCTCTTGATCTGGAAAGCATCTGCTGTGTACAAACAGGTGTCTGTAAGATGTCAGTTCTACATACATCCTAAACCAGAGGTCTTCAACCATGTTCCTTAGGATCCACTATCCTGAAAAGTTTAGCTACAGCCCTAATCAAACAAGCAGGGTTAAAGACCTCTATTCTAAACCATGAACATCTTAAATGCATCTAATAGACGTCTATTTGACATCTGATAGGAAACGTCCTATAGATGTATTGCAGATGAGCAAACACTCTAAAAAATACATCTGGCAGATGTACATGCAGACGTCTAATAGATGTCTCTGAGATGTACGTGTGCTGTCAGGGATGCCATGTGACAGGATATGTCATCATCGAAGAGGGCAGAGAACAGTGACGGCTGTTTTCAAATGAGAGTATTAAAAAACAAAAACACGGTTCCTTATTTTAAAATTGCATTTGTTGAGCAACTGTAGAGTAAACTGTGGAACTGCTGAAGGGAATGATCATGACGTTTTAAAGATCCAGGCTCACCTGTGCACCAGTGTATCTACAGAGGAAACACAAACAAGGCCGAAGGAGTGGCAAAGCGCTACGGCCGTGACATCCAGTAAGCACACATTTGCCTCCAAAATGGATTTACATAAACCATATACCTCTTAAAGATGATTACAAAATGTCTATTTCACAACTGAAAAAGGAAAAACTTTGATAAGATGAGCACATCACAACATGAAACTGACAGCCGAGAGAGTGATGTATGTGTGCCATAATGCAGCAGACTGATGATCGATGAAGGAATCCTTCCATCAAAGGCTTTGAGTGAGTATACTAAAAAATGATAAAGATAAGGATGTGACATGTGGCTAAGTATGGGGACCCATACTCTGAGTTTGCAAATTCTGTCAAATTTGATGTGCGATTCATTTGATTATTTAATCACCACATCATGTAATTAATTAGATTACTGTTAATTGTGTTAATTGTGTTTGAACCTCATAAGGTCTGGAGAAAGGGAACATTGGTGGAGCCCATCGACTCCAGATCCTACAGTGTCCAGTTGGATTCTGGAGGTGTTATAAGGACCCCCAGAGTCTCGAAACAAATAGAGACTGTTATTCCTGACAATATAAAACATGCAGGAACTGCAGATGCTCAATCGCAAACATCCAACAAAGTGGAAAATCAGATGCAGAACACCAAACAGTCAGACATCTCAGCATCTGTTGTCACGAAAGCAGGACGTTTGGTAACCGTTTCCTTTTGCATTATTGACACACTACCTTCCCATTTGATACTGTAAAGCTGCTTTGACACAATCTTTATAAAAAGCGCTATATAAATAAAGGTGACTTGACGTTTGATAAAGAAACCTCAATAGTTAAAAGACTACATCACATGAAAAAAGAGAGAAGAAATGTGAAACTGTTCTATTGGAAATGTGAAATTATTATATAGAAATTATAAGAAAGTTGTACTGTTTCGGAGAATTACGAGCTGTTTGGGATGCTAGTTATATGTACCATTTATTAAAAAGGAGAGAGAGAAAGAAAGGATGTAACAATAGGAACAATTGTTTTATGTTTGTTGTAAGAGCAAGAAGCACACTCAGGGAATAAGGCATGTGAAACCTAACCCTTTATTAAAGGAAAGTGAAGTAAGTCTCAGATGTCTGTCTTTATTGAATAGAAAAAGACACATAAAACGCATTGTGTTGTCTTTGTTGTACTATTGTTAGATGTGTCCTTATTTCTCATATTATGATGCTATTGGAGATAGGGTTTCATTTCTTCCTTTGAGAGAAATTACAATAAAAACACAAACTTGAACTTGAAATATATCTGGCGATACTTTGACATAATGATAACATTCCATAAATGACTTTAAATATTTATGAAATAATGAATATTTTGTGAATGTGAGTGGTATAATGTACAAAACCACCCACACCCACCCACACACACAAGCAGTGTTTAGTTTCGTTTCGAACACAGTGTGAACCAATGCTTCAGAGAGCCATTTACTTCGGTCCTGAATGAATCAGCCATTTGAACAAATCAAAGACATTTACTGCCACCTGCTGGCAGATCTAGTTTCTCATTTAGCATAAAATAATAATAAGAAGAAAAATAAAAACATTAAAAGGGATAGTTCTCCCATAAAAAATTGATTGTGTCATCATTTACTCACCCTCATGTCATTTCAAACCTTCATGTGGAAGATGAAAGAAGGTATTTTAAGTTGTTTTGGTTACCAATGATGACTTGCATCGTATGAACAAAAAATACTGAGATGTTTCTCAAATGATCTTCTTTTCCATAGTTTACATTAGGCCCTAAATGTTTATGTGTAATCAATTCAATTTTGAATAAAATAAAATCCATGTTATTCAACAAATTATTTATTTTGTGAAGCTACTTTTTGTGATGTCTGTTTGATGCTTGACTTTATATGATCTTTTGGGAGTAATTTCTCAGCCAGACATGATGTACGATTGTAACAAACTGAACGTGGACAGTTGGACCCAAGTGCTAGCTTTATTAACAGAAATAACCGTGGTCGACAAGCAGGGGTCAGGCAGGAGCAAACATGGACAACACAGGACAAAACAAAGAAGCGTCAATATCTGAGCGTGAAGGTCTGGGGCCGGCAGCGAGCAGAGTAATCCAAGGGCAGGCAAGGGGTCGATGGGCGGGCGGAGAACAGTCACGGGAACCAGGAACAAAGGAGCTCGGCAACCAGGAAATAACGCTAGGAATTGACAGTAAACACTATACAAAACATCGCCAGGAGACAGTGGGAGAACCGGTCTATTTATACAGAGAGTGTGAACTAAGATGGCCGACAAAGGTGAAAGGTGAAGGGTGACAACATGGGGATTATGGGAAATGTAGTGACAAATGTCCATGAGTACATGTGAGAGCTCCCTCTAGCGGAGAGTAGAGGGAGCCACAGCGGTACAGTTCGTGACAACGATTAATTAGCAACATCATGTAATTGATTAGATTAAACATTTTAATTGACTAACAGCGCTACAAATTTGTTGTGTTCAAATGTTTACCAGATGTTTACACCTCGTGGATTTTTTCTTTGCACACAGCATGAATCCCGATACTGGTTACTGGACGATACATTGCTTTATATATTGAGATAACAATGAGTATAATAGAGAACAAGTTAAGCTATGGCTATTTACAAACCATGAAAGCATATGACTGCATCATATGGCGCTGGCATATCTGGGTGTGTCACATCACCTGCTTTCTGGACTGCTCTGGACTAAAATATGTCTTAGTTTGGCAACATTTCTAAAGTGTAAAAAGGCTGTTCTGCAAACATTGGAAATATGATTTTCAAAGTACAGATTGCTATCAAATGTAACACCCAATTTCTTAACCCAAAAAGATGGCTTAGTAAAACAAAGTTATATTGTAAAATGTATGTAAAGCCCTAAATAGGATCAGTTATGCACATTTTTTGGGAATGCAGAAAACTAAAATATTTCTGGAAAGCAGTACAGGATTTTACAGCCAAAGTTTTGCAAATGCCATTGGACAATACACCAACACAATATCTCTTTGGCATGGAATTGGAATTGGACCCTATATCTGTAAAGAGCATTGGCATAATATCATACTTAGCAAAAAAAATTATTTTGCTCAACTGGAATCAACCAAGGCCTCCAACATTTGAACTGTTTAAACAACTTTTGAATGAAACACTATGGTTAGAAGTTTATACATACATACTGCTTTTCAAAGAATATGGATGCCTCTTATAGACCTCTGACCTTTTGGCCATCTTAGATATACTCAATATAATGTATGACCATATTTAAAACTATAACTTGTCTTTTACTTTTCTCTCTTCAGTGCATCTGTACTGTACTCTGTATATTATATTTGAATACTACTGCTTTTATTTATTTATTATTATTATTATTATTATTATTATTATTATTATTATTATTTTACCGTACTTGACCTTTGTTAATCATTGTTTCTATTTTTGTTTTTTTTTTGACACTTTCATGTATATTAAAATCAATAAACAGACAATTAAAAAAAAAAGTTATATTCACTTGTCTAATGTTTTTTAACCTAAATAACTAATACCCCTGTTTTGTCAGAACTAAGAAGGAATATACTGACCATTCAGTCTTTGGTCTCAGTAATACATTCTGCTAACTTGGCAAAGCTGACATTAAGAGACTGATTACAGTCAGAGGGATTTATTTATATTCAGAGGAATTATTTCACAAGGTTACAGGAAGACTTCTTCAAAAATCCTGAAAAACAGATAATGATTTCCAGCTGCATGAAATATTGTACTAGGCAATACCAGTCAATCATTAATTTATACTTAATAAATATCGGGTAGACTAAGCCTCATGTAAGCATTTTCAACCAGACGAGATTCAACATGAGGTAAGTCAATTTTTCATTTCATTTGCTTTATATTTTTAAAAATAAACCCAAAATTGAGAAAAAAAAACAACAACAATGAAAAAAATATAGCCTAGAAAGTTTCACCTTAACAATATATATTATAAATATTCTTAAAACAATAAATATAAAAACTATATTTATATATGGTGTGAAATCTCTATCTTTTCAAATTTACAGGACATTTTTTCTGTTTGACTAGCTATAACAGTCCATTTTGTCCACCATCAGTCATGATGATGTTTTTTTTTCAGCTTGAAAGAAATACAAGACGGAAGAAAAAAACCCTGAAATATTAAATGCCATCAATTTTTAGTTAGCAGCCTCAATCTTTTTGTATCAAATGTCCATGAGTACATGTGAGGTAGGTGAAGGACTTGAAAACTTCTGGAGAGTTCTTCTTAATGGAGAGAACTGCGCAGTTCAGATACCGAAGGACAGGTTTGATCTCTCTCAGTGGTACGATCCAGACGAGAGCAAAGCAGGAAAGACACACACAGCAAAGGCAGCACTTATTGCACTTATTTGTCCTCATTAAAAGGACTTTTGATGTTCACTAATGTTTGCCAAGTTCAGAATGGTCAAAATGTTAAAATGCATGGGCGTTTATTGATCGGCCTCAGACCCTATGAAATGTGACTTTTTCCAGGCTGATGTTTATGTAGTTAGCAATAGGAGTCATCAGTCGTAGGGCTAAAAAGCATCTCTGGACTTATCATTAACATGAATGAATTAAGGGGAACCTGCTTTGGAGTAGGTTATGTTTCAGGGTTAGCTTATTTAGAGCTGAGAGCTCCAGTGGGCATGAGAGATTCCACACAAAATCATATATTTTACACAATATTATAATTTATATATGTAATTATAATGCACTGTTATAAGTAATATATACAGATATATTTAAGCTGTATTGATATATGTCAGTTATAAAGCTCTATTATAACGGCGGGGCAGCCGTGGCCTAATGGTTAGGGAGTCAGACTTGTAATCAAATGGTTGCAGGTTCGAGTCCCAGGTCCGGCATGAATTGTCGGTGGGGTGAGTGATTAATCAGTGCTCTCTCCACCCTCAATACCACGACTGAGGTGAGACCCTTGAGCAAGGCACCGAACCCCCAAACTGCTCCCCGGGCGCCGCAACGATAGCGATATGGCTGCCCACTGCTGTGTGTGTGTGTGTGTGTGTGTGTGTGTGTGTGTGTGTGTGTGTGTGTGTGTGTGTGTGTGTGTGTGTGTGTGTGTGTGTGTGTGTGTGTGTGTGTGTTTTTTTTCACTACTGTTTGTGTGCACTTGGATGGGTTAAATGCAGAGCACAAATTCTGAGTATGGGTCACCATACTTGGCTACATGTCACGTCACTTTCACTATTAACAAGATCTATTATTAGGATTATTAGGGCTGTAAATCTCTGGGTAAGTGATTTGATTCACGATTAATAGGGTTTCGATTTGAGAATGATTTTTGCTAACTCAGAATGAATCGATTCAAGATGATTCACAATTATTTTTTTGTGATTCGATGAATGATTTACACACAGCTACAGGTGAAGAGGAGAGAGTGATAGAGCCAATTCATTGGAGCATGGATTATTTAAATGCTTCCCCTAAATTCTTAGTCAGGGGCACATTAGCAGCCTTTATGGAGTCAGAGAGTGAAAGGTTAGTTCTTAATAATTTTCTGGCTAGAAACATGGCATATGTAGAGATTTTATTTAGTATTATTTTGTGTTAGCACTTGTCTAGCACAGAGTTAATGTACAGGCCAACATTTTATAAAACACCTTTGCATAATGTGACTGCCTTCATCTTATTTTCATTTTCAAATGCTCCCTTTGTCTACTGATTTCTATAGTAACAAACACAACTTTCATGCACCTGACACCTCAAAGGTGTTGTTAATTTTGTGGATATTTTAGTTTCCTTTGTACATTTGATTTAACAATGTTAAGTTGAGTCATTTATCATTCAATGGACCTTTGAGTATTGTTTTACTCAAAAAAAAAATCAACATTGAGACATTGTTTTTAAATAAATAAGATATGCACAGTCTCGAGCTGCTCCTGTTAATGTCACTGATGTGCCCGAGACCCACTGAAAAACTACAGAAAAATAAAACTACTTTGCCAAGTAAAACTACTTGACTGTAGTAGTAGCGGCCACAGACACTGAGTGGCAATCACAGCGGCTCCAAACATGTGTCAGAGTCTGAGAGCTACAAACGCAGCATGGGCACCATCCTGTGGCCAGCGGTAAAAAGTGGAGCATGTGAAGGAGAAATGTGAGGCACAAAGTGCTGTTATTAAGCTCTCCATTACTTTGCGCTTCTAGTAATGTATTTGTACATACATTAAAGCATAGAAATTGTGATTCGATTCATGGCATTTTAAATTTGACTCATAGCATTTTCGATAAAGCTGAGCAGTAGTTTGCATGCCTGGTTAATAAACAATGGCTATGTTTACATGCAACCAAATAATCTATTAGCAGTCGGATTGACAGCTCAATTGGAGTGAATTGAACTTGATCTGAATAAAGTTTCAATCAGATTGAAAGGATTGGTTAATTCCATTTCTAATCTGTTTGAGGGTGCATATGAATTTGTTTTTTTTTTGAAAACTGAAACTGGAAAGGAGTGTGATGTAGAAATGGCATAATGCATGACACAAAATGCAGTTGGTTAATTAAAATTGTAAGGATTCAGTCTTTTCCTTGCGCCTCTGCAAACTGCACTTAATTTAACAGAGTTTAGTTTCCATTTTAATCTAGCTCCATGTTTAATCTGACTCTTTAGTCTAAAATCTGAACATTTGGGCTGTATTTCTAATCAAAATTTGATCACAGATATCAATTATGAATCAATTTAGATATTTGATCATTCTCTGCACTCCATACTTTCAATTATTCCTCCATCAGGGACCCAGTGCCACATTTTTGGTCTCACATTGGCCTTAACACAAACTCAACACAAACACACCAGGCTGATTTAGTCAGAGGTTGACTAAACTCTTAAAATCGGCCGCCTGCTGCTTGCTTTTGATAAAAAAAAAATAAATTAAAAAAAAAAGTGTAGTCATTTCCCATACAATTTTGATAGATCAGCAATAAACAGAAATCAGAAGATCATTCATCCAGGTGCCTTCCTGGCCATAGATTTGAGGTAGCATCAGCCTCCACATGATCTACTAGTCATAATGAGATGAGAATAAATCAAATATAAAAGGTAGCGGCTATTTACACTAAGTGCAAATAACGAAAGGTGCTATTTACACTAAGTGCAAATAGCAATAGGTTCTAGTTATACTTTAAGGATTTTCTGCTGTTCATAATACTTATACAAATAGATGCAATTATCATCTATAAGTACATTAAATACAGAGTATGAACATAATACAGAAGTGATTGTCTTTAATCTTACTGATCACACGCAAGCGACCAGCCTAGATCTGGGCAACTTATCAGCCTACAGATCCTCTCGCTTGCGAAACCTGGGTGTCCTTTTTGATGAGTCATTAAAATTGGACAAACACATCTCTTCTGCAAGTGGCTCCAGTTTTTACCAACTCCAGCTGCTGTCAAAAATGTAACACTTTCTAAATGCTACAACTCTAGAGATGGCTGTACATGCTTTTATCACTTCACGCTTGGACTACTGCAACTCACTTTATAGCGGTATTTCAAAGTCACAAATTAATCATCTACAGTTGGTGCAAAACGCAGTGGCAAGATTTCTACGAAATAGTCGTAAACATGACCATATAACCCCTATTCTGAAGGCCCTCCACTGGCTAACTATTCAATTTAGAATTGATTTTAAAATTCTCTTACTGGTCTACAAATCTTTACATAATCAAGCTCCTAGTTATCTCTCAGAGTTGCTGCATTTTTATACTCCACCTAGAAGTTTAAGATGTAGTGATTAGAATCTCCTTTTAGTCCCACAGACCAGACTTAAACGTAGAGGAGATCGAGCTTTTTCTGTGGCTGGGCCACGGTTATGGAACAATCTGCCACCAAAGATTAGAGTTGCACCTTCCTTCTCCACATTCAAGTCCCTTCTAAAAACACACGTTTGATTTGGCCTTCTAATCACTAATTTTTTATTACACTGTCGGATGGCTGTGTGTATTACGTTTCCTTCAGAATATTTATTTGTTTATAATTCATTATGTTTTATTTCTGTTTTATGTACGTGATTTATTCATAGATTTTAGATTATCTTGGTCAGTCATGTGGCTGTTTTTAAATGTGCTTTATAAATAAATGAACTTGACCTTGAGAGTATGCAGTAATTACACATTGAGTCTAAATTATCGTTTTAATTCAATTTATTAAATGGATGCTGCCTTATTGGGATAATAAGCCCTCCCTACACCTACCCTAACCCTAACTGATACTTTATTTTTAATTTTTCGATTATTTCCTTGATTTTTATTGAAAACAAATGCTTTTCCATATGAAATGTGATTTGAAAATGGTGGGAAAAAAGCTCGCCAGAAGGTGGAATTGTGCCGAAAAGTGTTATACACAGGCTTTACCCTCTGCGCCACTGGATCTATTAATTGACAGTCATCTTTAGCACTGTTGACTCTCCACATTATACATTACTGGGCGGAGTTAGTGTAAATAGCCAATGCCAACAAGGCGGTGTAAATAGACACTCTGAATATGAAATTAGTTTTTGTCAGGTATTATGTATCATGCTAATTTCATAATTAAACAATGAGAATCCAATTCAGAATTAAAATGAGTTCCAGTTCAGATAAATACATCAAAGATGAATCTAAGAGTGGGAGATGCATACCTGACCACAGAGAGACACACAGCAGCATAGCTCCAGAGACTCACACACACTGTGGGGGTTCCTCTGAATACAGAGTCCCAAAGTAGTGTTCTGTTACTTTGCTCATATACCCAGATCAGAACAAACTGATCTTCAAATCAATCGTAAAAACATAAAAGACCCTTTGGTTTGTCAGGGTCACACCTGGCCAGGGATAATAACATTCCCATCATTCCTAACAGACATTTCAGGGGGACACACCCCTTCCTCAGCAAAACAGCGTTCTTTAAGAGTTTTCAGTCTTTTTCATAATATGATTGCTGTAAATTTTAGACCATTTTACCAAATGCGCACCTCTAGCACAATTTTAAACATGAGGCAATAAATTTCAATAGAGAGTTAAAAAAATTATTTTTAGTTAATCTGTCAAAGGATCAATAATCAACTGGCATTCTAATCTAAAATTCGAGGTTGTGAGACAATGAAGTCAGATAAAAGTATATTGTATTTAAACTACTTTGCCACACTGAAAAGACAGAACACACAGGAAACCTTCACTCGCTCTTCTGGAAACGATCATTGGGCCAATTTGGTGGGCCTTACATATTGATTATGACAAAAGATCATCATGAAAGTAGCTTGATTCACCAGTCATCAAACATCTAATCACTGATTAAATGTGTTGAGTCATTATTTTTTAGCATTGCCTTTGTTATTGCACCATGAGATCCAGCAGTTATTCCAAACCTGTATGGTTTCATGCTATTTTGCTTAATGTGGGTTTTTCCCATACAAAGTAAATGAGGTTGATGATGGCATTGTCTTTTTCTCTAGTATCTGAGTTCCAAAAGCAATAACCCCATCGTTTATCCTTTATTCTGTGTAGCTTGAATGAGTTCGACCACAAGTTCTTCGGCATCACTAATGCGGAGGCAATCGCCATGGACCCTCAGCACAAACTTTTGCTGAAGTGCAGCTACAGGGCCCTAGAGGATGCTGGGATACCAATGGAAAAGGCCAGCGGAATGCGAACAGGAGTATTTTTGGGTAATTCCTTTACATCGCCACACAAACAGTCATGCTGAAATGTTGCTTGTCAGAGCCCTGCAAGTATTGTTGCCTTGAGGAAGGCACTGAACCTCAAGTTGCACTGTATTATGTATACAGCAAGCAACTATGGATAAAAGCATATTGCTAGCCAACACTGTTTTTGTTTGCTTGTGTTTCAGGCCTAATGAACAGAGACTATCAGATGGCAAGTGTGAGGATGAATCCAATACACATAAACCACATGAATGCCACTGGCGCCTCCATGAGCATAGCTGCCAACCGCATCTCATACATATTCAACTTCACTGGCCCCTCAATGTCCATTGACTCTGCCTGCTCCTCATCCCTTGTTGCCCTTCACTTAGCTTGTCAAGCCATAAAACAAGGTAGCCTTCAAAAAATATGTATGCTAACCCTGTAGAGCAACAATTTTAAGAATATCATAGATATACTGTATATTGTATGTGTATTAATATACACTGCTGTGCTAAAGACATTAAATATTTAATGTATGTTTTGCTTTTGAATTAATCAAACAAATCATTAGCCATTAGGCTGCCCCCACCCTCTTAAGTCTTGTGGTTCTCTGTATTCCACTCAACAGGAGATTGTGATATGGCCTTGTGTGCTGGTGTGACCTGTATATTGGAGCCAACCCTTTTTGTGGCTCTCTCCAAGGCAAAAATGATCTCCTCTGATGGAATGAGTAAACCTTTCAGCAGCAAAGCAAATGGATACGGCAGAGGAGAAGGATGCGGGGTCATTCTACTAAAGCCTCTGACAAAAGTAAATAATAAGATTGTCTCATATAAACATGGCACTGTGGCAGCAATGTAACTACTGATAAACTACTTAAAAAAACACCCATATGTTGTTTGTATTTTCACAGGCTCTTAAAGACTATGATCATATTTGGGGTATCATCAGCAAAACTGCAGTAAATCAAGATGGCCACAGTGTTAGTCCAATCACCAAGCCATCCATGGTACAGCAGGAGGAGCTGCTTAGGAAAATCTACTCAACAGAGACTGACCTGGCTAGTGTCCAGTACATTGAGGCACATGGGACTGGGACACCTATTGGAGATCCAATAGAGGCAGGTAGCATCTCAAAGGTCATCGCCAAAGCTAGACCTCAAAAGTCAGGGCCACTCATAGTTGGTTCTGTTAAAAGCAATATTGGACACACAGAATCTGCTGCAGGTGTTGCAGGGCTCATAAAGGTTCTTTTGATGATGCAACACGAAACCTTTGTGCCATCATTGTTCCACTCCATGGAAAACTCTAGCATAGACATTAAATCTCTCAATATGAAAATCCCAACCACAGCAGAAAAATGGATCAGTGACTGCAGAGGAGAGAGATCTGCAGGAATCAATAACTTTGGGTTTGGTGGAACAAATGCACATGCACTTGTGCGACAATATGCACAATCAAAAAGGTCAAAATCTCAGATGATAAGCAAACCCCATCAGTATTTTGTGGTTTCTGCTGCCTCAGAAATATCCCTGAAAAATATTATTGAAGATACAGCAGAGCAGATCAGCGCAGGGAAAATATCAGATCTACAGTCTTTGCTGTACACATCAGCATGTAGAAGAAGTCACTTAAAACACAAATACAGGGGAGTATTTCAAGCATCATCATTGGCAGATCTGCAAGAGAAACTTACTGCTTCTGTAGAGAAAAAAACTGTACCATCAAAAACAGACTCCAAGCTAGTTTTTGTGTTTTGTGGCAATGGTGTTGCATATCAGGGTATGTGCAAGCAGCTCCTAAAACAAGAGCCAGTTTTCAGACAGGAAATCATGAAGATTGAAACTCTGTTGCAAAGCTATAGAAGTTTAGATCTGATAGAGATTCTGGAAAGTGAATCTGAGAAAAGTACAGAGCTGTCTGATCCAAAGATTGTCCAGCCTCTTCTGTTTGCTATTCAGGTAGCTATTGTCAAACTTATGAAACACTGGGGCATCAGTCCTGATGCTGTTTTGGGGCACTCTATTGGAGAAGTCGCTGCAGCTCATTGTTCTGGTTTACTGTCACTTGAAGATGCAGTGAAAGTCATCCACTATCGCAGTTCTTTGCAATGCACTGTGACAGGAGGGAAGATGCTTGTTGTCAGTAATATGGCTGTTTCTGGAGTCTTGAAAATTGTTGAGAAATCTCATTTAGGAAGGGTTTGTTTGGCTGCTTATAACAGCTCTCAGTCATGCGCCCTCTCAGGAGATGCAGATGACATTGACAGGTTACATCAGAATTTGGGCAACTCAGCCAGTGGAAAAAAATTGTTTCTTCGCATTTTAGACGTACCTGCAGCATACCACAGCCACAAGATGGATCCCATTTTATCCAGAGTGAAAGAAAATATAGGCTCATTGCAGGCACACCATTTGGAGACAGAATTGTTTTCAACAGTGACAGGGGTTGGTTTCTGTTCCTCAGATTTTCTTACTGGTGAATACTGGGCAAAGAATATCAGACAACCAGTTGAATTTGAACAAGCTGTAAAGTCTGCAGCTAAAAACAAAAGGAATGTGATATTTGTTGAGATTGGTCCAAAAAGGTCTTTGCAGAGGTACATCACTGAGACTCTAGGAAATGACGTCACTGTGATTCCCTTAGTGCAGCCTGATAAAGATCACGAGACAATACTAGCAGCTGTTTCCAAACTGTTTGAACTTGGGGTCAAAGTGGACTGGGAAATGTTCTACAAAGGTTTTGAGACTGAACCAATTATCTTCCCACGATACCAGTGTAGCAAAAGTTTATTAATTTAAGCACAATAAACTATGTATAATTAATGGTTATTAATTACACATACTTTATACACTTCTCTGAAACAGCCGAGTCAAAAATAAACCAAACTAATGCCCTCGTCCAGCGAGTATTAGCCGCTTTTATTCTAACTCTAAGAAAAATCAACTTCCTAGCCTTGAAAATTAATCTTTCCCACCGTAATTGGCTAAGTTACAGGACTGGATCAGTTTTGTAACGAAATCAAAGCAGTTTAAGTGACGTGATGTTTGTGAGCAAGGAACACAGTAAGAAATTCAATTGTGAATACAAAATGCGGGTTTATTGAATATGTAAAAGGGGAAAATAAACACTAGCTAGCAAATAACGAACACTAAACAGACAACACATAAAACAAAGCAAGAGAGAGAGAGTGAGTGAGGAGGAGAGAGAGAGTAGACTGGCAATCTTTTACATCAGCACAACCAAATCATCAGAAAAACCTGAATCTCCTTGACCTACAAGGGGCACAGCTTTCTTACTGCATCTAATAGTTAAATGGTTACTTGCATAATGGTTTCCTTTTGTGTGGTGCTTACGCAAGGGTCCAGATGCCATCTCAAAGGTAGTCCTGATGATGTAATGGAGATGGAGCCTTCGTTGTTCCATTGCTCGGCTGATCGGATGGTTACCAAGGGGCTGAGGTGTAGATGCCAGGATAGAAAGAGAGAGTCCGGCCCCATGTTGGGGGGGAAACCGCATGTGGCTGGGCCACGGGGTTTGCCCCACGGCCTTTCCGTGGAGGACCTCCACGATAACTATCTGAAGATCTTTCAGAAGAAGAGGAGAAGAGAAGAGAGGGCCAGAACGGGGTGTGAGCCCTTTAAAGTCTGGACAGAGTCACAGAGTCCCACTGAGAAAGGCTGGCTTTCTCAGTGGGAGGTTTGAAACTGGGTCTTCGTTTTATGGCCCTTTGTTTCAGAAAAATGTCAGTTTGCATATTTAAATCAATAGGGGTTCAGGCCAGAAATACTAAAGATTATTAGAACGTTAATATGTTGCACCGGTATCAGTATCTAATACACAGCACCTTTCAGAAAATCTACATACGAGTCAAAAGAGACCAAACATGGCATATACTGTATGTGGTTACATTAGCATCCTATCAAGACACAAGCATAAAATGGTTATAAAGTAAGAAATACAAAGGACATGGACAGTCGTAATATACACACACTGATATATGAGCTATGTGTCTTCGTTCACAGAAAGATTTGTCTGTGAATGAAATAGGGAAGAGTCCATTTCTATGAGCATTGTGTCTTTCCTATGGGGGGAAGTGAGTGAAGAAAGACAGTCTGCCTGCATAGTTGCAGATTCTCCTGCATAGTTTTGCATCGTAAACTGACATTATCAGTGGTTGCTAGAAGCGTCCTGGTTGAGACTTTGTCACCCACTGTTGGGTTGGGTGAGGGGAAGTCTGCTTCTTTGTTAACTGAATAAACCACTGATTTGGTTAAATCTAATGAACCATTGTCTGATTGGTCCCTACCCTACACATAGATACAAAGTTGTATGGGATTGTTGTTGACAATAAAGCATTATGTAAAAACGTTTAGGTAATGCTGTTTGTCACAAAAACGATACCGACCATGCTGAAAACAATCGATCATAATTATGACAAATATTATAGAAAAATAAGCCAATATTATCTATGCCAACATCTTGTGCATCAAAACAAGCATTTACTCACACTACGGTTGAACTCGCAATAACATTAACAGCCACTTGGTGGCGCTTGATAGCGGTTCAAGCCCCTCCCACTAGATCCAGCGAGGGGGGGCTGGAGCTCTAGCTCCTCCCATTCGGCTCTGCAGCTGTACTGTGCCCAAAGAGTATAGAATCCCAAGAGGCGAAACTCTGGAGTAATATGGGCAACCATCTCTAGAGGGCGCTGCGGAGACGTTTCCACCATTTTGGACTGAAAACTGCTGACTGAACGCTGCTGGCATAGGCTTGTGTTATCTACTTATCTACGTTAGCAGTGTATAATGGCAGATGGCTGTTTTGGGAGAGAAATCATTTTAAAAAAGTGTTATTTTTGTTTTCTTTGCAAGCAGAAAGTATTCTTGTAGCTTCATATAATTACGTTCGAATCACTGATCTCATGGACTTATTTGACAATGTTTTTGGTATGTTTCTGGGCTTTGAATCAGAATCTGGATCAGAAAGCTCACGGATTACATCCAAAATATCCTAATTTGTATTCAGAAAATAAATGAAACCCTTACGGGTTTGGAACAGCATGGGTGAGTAATTAAGGAGAGACACTGCAGGTGAATAGGGTAAAACAAAATAAAATAACAATAATAACTACAAAAAACAAACAAAAAAACTACAGTGTGAGACCAAGGGGAGCTACTAATAATCATTTAATGGGGTAAAAAAAATTAAAATAAAATAATAATCTGTGTTATATTCCATCTGCAACAACAATGTGAACTTTTAGCATCTGTTTGGCCATGAAATTTTAAATGCATGATCATGCAAATAAATCAGAGTAGAGTTCTTGCATAAAGATCCAGCAGATTAACCTGCTGCTTCTTTTCCTATCCACCTTTTTATTTTTAGAAGAGCGGACGTGGCCATTCATAAATCGTATGGGTCTGGCTTCCAATCTTTTTTAGCTGGTAAAAACAGCTTGTGTTGCTGCTTGATATTGCAGATTATGAACACACTGGTTTGTGGTGCAAACTGTTTTATCGTTTACTGTATTTTCCTCAAAAAAGTGGACATACATTAAGGACGTAGTAGGCAGTATGCAGCATTATGTTAAACAGCGGGCGGTGACTTTAGCAGATGCTTGATCAAGCTGAAGAAAGTGAATCTAACCACAGCGTTACGCCCGTGTGCATCAGATCTATTCACTTTAATTCTAAATTAAATTTCGAAAGCTTAATTCAAAATGAGTTTTCATTCTGCAGAAGCCTGTGTAAGCCAAGATTTAAAAGATGCTTTAAAAGCAGAGGTGGGTAGTAACGAGTTACATTTACTTCATTACATTTACTTGAGTACATTTTTTGGGTAACTAATACTTTTAGAGTATATTTTAAAAAAAGTGTACTTTTACTCTTAAGGCCCATTTACACCAAGAACGATAACGATAACTATAAATACAACGATAACTATATTTGTGTCCACACCAGTGAACGATAAATGTTTGTTTTTGTTGCACTTACACAACAACCAGTAGATGTCCTCAGCACGTACATTTCAAGCACATCTAAAGAGTAAATCTAGAGTAAACTATCTGATTTATAACATAGTCAATGTAATGGAATAAAAATAATACAGACTCTTTTCTACTGCACCTTTAAAGGAGGCAAGACAATGTTGTCCAACCCCATGCTGTATACCTGAGGTAATTTTTTGTGTTATGTTACTTAAATTGTGTTATGCCATTTAAATTTGAATGAAGTCTGATTAGCTGTCAGTGTTTTTTATTGTTTATCAGCTGTAAAAAAAAAATTTCTGAAAGTGATCCCAACGATATCATTGCCCTGTATAGTTATCGTTATAGTTGTGGTGTGAACTCTGCTATTCTATTACATTTGAAACGATTTTTAGATTTTTAGAACGTTATCTTTATAGTTATAGTTATCGTTATTGTTCTTGGTGTGAACGGGCCTTTACTCAGGTACATTTTTAGTGAAATAACGGTACTTTTACTTTGTTACTGTGGACAACACTCTTCTCGTTACTTTATCTTAGAGCAATAAGTTAAAAATGCCTTAATTTATTCCAAACGCGGTGTCTACTTTTCTCTGGGCAATGAGAGATGCTCATTTGCTAATGATTCATTCTTTTGAGTCAATTCTGTTCAAAGGCTTTATCAAACCAATTAGCAAACCAGTAAATTGACTTGTGAATCAGTTTGAATGATTTGTTCAGTTTCCTGCCACACGCGTCGTCTGAAGCGGTTCTCATTCAGAGTTGTAACAGAAAGTTTAAGAACATCAAGAGCGTTGAAGTTGTGGCTTTGGATCTACAGTTGAAAGCAAATCTGCAAAGGCTATTGATTGCTAGCTATGAATATCTATATTAGATGAACACCACGTGTGCTGTCTACGGTTCCACAGATATACAGTCAGGTCCATAAATATTGGGACATCGACACAATTCTAACATTTCTTACCTCTATACACCACCATAATGGATTTCAAATGAAACAAACAAGATGTGCTTTAACTGCAGACTGTCAGCTTTAATTTGAGGGTATTTACATATTTACAGGAATTACAACAGTTTGCATATGTGCCTCCCACTTGTTAAGGGACCAAAAGTAATGGGACAATTGGCTTCTCAGCTGTTCCATGGCCAGGTGTGTGTTATTCCCTCATTATCCCAATTACAATGAGCAGATAAAAGATCCAGAGTTCATTTCAAGTGTGCTATTTGCATTTGGAATCTGTTGCTGTCAACTCTCAAGATGAGATCCAAAGAGCTATCACTATCAGTGAAGCAAGCCATCATTAGGCTGAAAAAACAAAACAAACCCATCAGAGAGATAGCAAAAACATTAGGCGCGGCCAAAACAACTGTTTGGAACATTCTTAAAAAGAACGAATGCACCGGTGAGCTCAGCAACACCAAAAGACCCGGAAGACCACGGAAAACAACTGTGGTGGATGACTGAAGAATTCTTTCCCTGGTGAAGAAAACACCCTTCACAACAGTTGGCCAGATCAAGAACACTCTCCAGGAGGTAGGTGTATGTGTGTCAGAGTCAACAATCAAGAGAAGACTTCACCCGAGTGAATACAGAAGGTTCACCACAAGATGTAAACCATTGGTGAGCCTCAAAAACAGGAAGGCCAGATTAGAGTTTGCCAAACGACATCTAACAAAGCCTTCACAGTTCTGGAACAACATCCTATGCACAGATGAGACCAAGATCAACTTGTACCAGAGTGATGGGAAGAGAAGTGTATGGAGAAGGACAGGAACTGCATACCACCTCATCAGTGAAGCATGGTGCTGCTAGTGTCATGGCGTGGGCATGTATGGCTGCCAATGGAGCTGGTTCTCTTGTATTTATTGATGATGTGACTGCTGACAAAAGCAGCAGGATGAATTCTGAAGTGTTTGGGGCAATATTATCTGCACATATTCAGCCAAATGCTTCAGAACTCATTGGACGGCGCTTCACAGTGCAGATGGACAATGACCCAAAGCATACTGCAAAAGCAACCAAAGAGTTTTTGAAGGGAAAGAAGTGGACTGTTATGCAATGGCCAAGTCAATCACCTGACCTGAATCCGATTGAGCATGCATTTCACTTGCTGAAGACAAAACTGAAGGGAAAATGCCCCAAGAACAAGCAGGAACTGAAGACGGTTGTGGTAGAGGCCTGGCAGAGCATCACCAGGGATCAATGTGCAGGGTTCAATGTGCAATGAGAGCCGTGTCTCAACAGCGAACAGAGCTCTCCTTCGCGTCCTCCTGCACCTAAACCAACAAATACAAATCGCCAGCTTAAACATGCAAACACATAAAAATGTGAAAGTGTGGTGCACAGGACACACGCAGAGAGACGCATCCCAAAGCGCTTGGTAATCCAAAAGAGCAAACGATAGTCCAGGCAGATAGTCGAGGCAGGCGGCGATCAAAGGGATAATCCAAAACAAGCGAGGGTTGAAAGGCGGGCGGAGAACAATCACAGGGGCCAGGGAACAAGGGGGTCAACACGAGAAAAACAAACACGGAATAAACGCTCAGAAATGACAGAGAACTGATCAAGACTTCGCAACCAGACTGAGGAGAACCGGGCTATTTATGCAAAGGGAGCAAGATGGCCGACTGGGGTGAGAGGTGAAAGGTAACAGGAAGTTCATGAGAGGGGGTTATGGGAAATGTAGTGAGTTAACAGTCCATAAGTACATGTGAGGGCTCCCTCTAGCGGTGAAAGGAGGGAGCCACAACGGGACAGTTCATGACAGAGCCCCCCCCCCAGGAGCGGCTTCCCAGATGCTCAGAACAGTCCTATAACACCAAAGGGCGGGGGGGTGGGACAGAATGCAGAGCGGAGGACCAGGCCCATGCGGGCTGACAGAGTTAGGAGGGGCAAAAAGTCCAGGGAGTGCCAAAGAAACAGAGGACCAACCAAAAGGCAGGAGGTGGATGGGGGGCCGCCGAGGAGGGGTAGACTGCCACCAAGGCGGAACAGATGAAACAGACTCCTTCCAGGGCGGTTCAGGCGGAGCAGGTACCCTCCAGGTTGAAGCAGACAGCCTACAGGGCGGAGCAGACAGCCTCCAGGGTGGAGCCGGCAGAGCAGACAGTCTCCAGGGCGGAGCAGACAGCCTCCAGGGTGGAGCAGACAGCCTCCAGGGCGGAGCAGATGCCCTTCAGGGCGGAGCAGACAAGTCATACACCCTCCAGGGCAGAGCTGAAGAGTCAGACGACCTCCAGGGCGGATCAGACGAGTCAGATGCCCTCCAGGGCAGATCAGGCGAAACAGATGCCCTCCAGGGCAGATCGGGCTGGACTAGAACCCTCCAGGGCGGCACGGAAGCCCCCTAGGGCGGAGCAGACAGGACTGGAGCCCTTCAGGGTGGAACGGGATTCCCCGAGGGTGGAGCAGACAGGTCTGTAACATAGAGCATAGACAGACGCACACACAGAGAGAGAGAATCAGACACCCTCCAGGGCGGATCAGGCGAATCGGACGCCCTCCAGGGTGGATCAGGCAGGACATGAGCCCTCCAGGGCAGCGCAGAAGCCCCCCAGGGCGGAGCACTTAGGACAGGAGCCCTCCAGGGCAGCACGGAAGCCCCCCAGGGTGGAACAGAACCCAGCCAGAGCAGAGCAAGCACCCACCAGAGCAAAGCAGACAGATCTGGAACACAGAGCAGAGACAGACACACAGAGAGGAAGAGAGAGAGCTCGGAGCCCCTGTCCCAGGCTTCCTTTGGCGGGACCAACCGCTTGCTGTAAGCTTCAGTGGCTGAATTGGGACAGGGTGAGAGCTCAGAGTGGTGTGGGTTGCTGGGCGCTACCACCGTGCAGGGAGCAGGTGCGACCTCCCCCTCGACTTGAGAATCTGTGGCCTCGGCCACCTCCTCGGGGGAGGCCACCCTCAGAGGTTCTGCGGAGAAGGCCGCCACCTCTGAGACAACCCAAAGAGCAGTTTTCAGGAGGAACATGGCCTCAGTGGAGGACAGCACAGGAGTGGTGCCAGTGATGGGGCTGGGCTCGGGAACAACTGCTGTGACTTGACTGGGCGCCGGAGCAGTGGCTGTGGCTTGGTTTGGTGTGTGTGCAGCTGTGTTGTGACAGGGTTCTGAAGCAGCAGCGACAAGGCTTGACTCTGGAGGAGGAGGAGCTGCGACGACGACGCTTGACGCTGAAGGCGGAGCAGTTGGGGCGAAGACACTTGACTCTGGAGGCGGAGCAGCTGCGACGAAGACGCTTGACTCTGGATGCGGAGTAGCTGCGAAGATGCTTGACTCAGGAGGCGGAGCAGATGCGAAGACGCTTGACTCTGGAGGCGGAGCAGATGCAAAGATGCCTGACTCAGGAGGCAGAGCAGATGCGAAGGCGCCTGACTCGGGAGGCGGAGCAGATGCTAAGACGCTTGACTCAGGAGGCTGAGCAGCTGCGACGCTCGACTCTGGAGGCGGAGCAGCTGCGACGGCGACGCTTGACTCTGGAGGCGGAGCAGCTGCGGTGAAGGCGCTAGACTCTGGAGGCTGAGCAGCTGCGACGGCGACGCTTGACTCTAGAGGTGGAACAGCTGCGAAGGCGCTTGACTCAGGAGGCGGAGCAGCTGCAACAACCTGACTTGGCTCAGAGGGAGGAGCAGCTGCGGCGACAATGCTTGGCTCAGAGGGTGGAGCAGCTGCGACGACAACAACGCTTGACTCAGGAGGGACAGCACTTGACTCTGGAGTGGCAATTGCGACATCACCTGGCTCTGGAGAAGTGACTGTGATGACTTGGCTTGACTCTGGAGAAACAGCTGTGACTTGACTTGGCTTTGAGGGGACTGCTGTGACTTTACTGGGCTCTGGAGGAAGAGCTGTGACTTGACTTGACTTGACTTGACTTTGAGGGAACGGCTGTGACTTTACTTGGCTCTGGTGGAACAGCTGTGACTTGACTTGGGTCTGAGGGGACTGCTGTGGCTTGTTGTAATTTGCGGAGTGCTGCTAGGATGTTCTCCAAGCGGTCGAGTGTTGTGGTGACATAAGAGACTTGACTGTGGAGTAAGGGCTGGGACTGGACTTGACTCTGGATAGGCAGTTGAGGATAGACTTGACTCTTGATTTGGCTCTGGAACAATGGCTGTAACTTGACTGGGAGCAACAGCTGCCACTAGACTTGACACTGGAAGGACAGTTGAGGATGGACATGACTCAGGATGGGCGGCCATGACAGGTGCTGACTCTGGAAGAGCGGCCGTCTTGTCAGGTGCAGACTGTGGTGCAAGCAGCGGTGGGAGGTCATCCATGCTGACAGTCTGTGGAGAAAGCTATCACTGGGGGGAAATTCAGCCTTCATGTTCTTGTAAGCCTGTGCAGCCGCCATTTTGAGATCGCGTTTCGGTGCGGCCGCCATCTCTGTGGTCTCGTGATCCTCCTCCGTGAAATCCACAAAATCTAACGAGTCCCCGTACTGCAGTGCGTAATCCAGAGAGTCAGAGAAACAGGAGCGTGGCAAGATGTAATCAAAAGCCTCTTCTCCGTAGTCGCGTACCCCCTCTGCGACAGCCACAGGAACAGACGATGAATCCCCACACCACAAAGCATAGTCCACGTAGTCCGAGAAGCAGGTGCGGGGGCATACAAATCGCAACCTTTATTTTAGAGGCTCATCAAGAGCATGACGGAAAATGTCCATAAAGAATTTCTTATCATTAAATGGAACCTTGTACATTAGGTCACAAAACCTCGATACAAAAGTCTTAATGGACATACCTTTCTGTTTTAGTTGTAGCAGCTGCTCAAAGGGGTCCATGGTGGAGCTGAGGGGTGTAATAAAGCTACTGGATCCATAAGCGGCGAAGTCTTCTGTCATAGAGGAGTCATAGGTGGGTGGATCCAAATGCAAAGCTTTATTATACAAATTCATGGTCGACAGGCGTGGTCAGAACAACAGACGGGTACAACACAGGTAATCCAAAAGAGCAAACGATAGTCCAGGCAGATAGTCAAGGCGGGCGGCGATCAAAGGGATAATCCAAAACGAGCGAGGGTCGAAAGGCGGGCGGAGAACAATCACAGGGGCCAGGGAACAAGGGGGTCAACACGGGAAAAACAAACATGGAATAAACGCTCAGAAATGACAGAGAATTGATCAAGACTTCGCAACCAGACTGAGGAGAACCGGGCTATTTATGCAAAGGGAGCAAGATGGCCGACTGGGGTGAGAGGTTAAAGGTAACAGGAAGTTCATGAGAGGGGGTTATGGGAAATGTAGTGAGTTAACAGTCCATAAGTACACGTGAGAGCTCCCTCTAGCGGTGAAAGGAGGGAGCCACAATGGGACAGTACATGACATGGTGTCCTTAATGTTGGTCCAAGAAAATGAATAAAAAAAAAAAGACTGATTAACTGACTGAATTACTTTGTAGTTTAAACAATAATGAATTTATATTTATACAGTGAAGACTATGCAGTGCAATTTTACATTTGATTATACTGTTTCTGTATCTGGACACCTACAAACTTGACAAACTTAATCATTGTGTAAATAGCGCAAATAAATAAATAAATAGAATAAACATACAAATGAAACCATTTCAAACAGGGCCCATGGAATTGTGCATGTGCTTTAGACACTTACATTATTTTTTGCTCCGTCCAAATGCGCAGCTTTCAGCTGCTCAGGTAATGTCAATGGTATGACTGAGAGCCACTGAAAAACTAGAGAAGGAGGGGGGGGGGGGGTCTCTTAGAGACTCTTCTGCAGAGACGGGAGCATTGCCATACTCCAACAAAGAGGCCTGAGAAATGCTTGATATGGCTGCATAGAGAGCAGCGCCCCCTGGGGGACGTAGATCCAATAGCTATAACCAACCCAAGTGGCCCTGCCCTAACGAGACCTGCAGAGTCTGCCAGAGCGAGAAGCCTGGTAAAGTGTTGCTCCTCAAAGCCAAGGGCTTTCCGCAGAAACAAATCCCTCACAATCAAGCCCTGTTCTGATTAATAGTTAATAGAGTCAGGGAACAATCCCTGAGCTAGCACATAGCTATCCTCAGATAGCTACACATCCAGGAAAGGGCTAGTTAACACACAGCTGGCCTCATCCTGCCATAACAATGGCTGAAACATAACCACCCTTAGATAGCTATACTAAGGAGGTCCCCAACCAGAGTCAGTCCCACAGTAGGCTAGTGAGTGCTCCTCAGGGCCAGCTCTAGAGAGATTCCCGCAGGAAACACCTCCTAATTCAAACCGCTTAATGCCTCAACAAGTCGTGAATCGCGGGGAGCAGATAGCCGCCCTTCCTTCCTCAAAAGGAGAGTGAAACTACTTCACAGAAAGATGCTCAAAATGCACACAACAGCCCCTCGAGGATGCTTCAGACACGAGTCCTAGGGGCCGCAATTCGATGTTCCCCTCGAGAGGGAATCCGGCGTTTAGAGGATAGTGAATTCAGACTACCTTAAACACAATAGCCAATCACAGGTGTTCAAGAAATCAACAGATGTGTCTGTGATTGACTACATTGCTCAGCACTATGAAAACATGTAAATAGAATTGTTTGGTGATTTCCAGAGAGCAAACACAAATACGCACTGGAGCCTTTATCTGTTTTGCCAATATCTTATTATTACAGCTTTAATTGAGAGTGCTTTTGGCTGCGTGAGAAAATTGATGTGTGGCATGAGAAAAGTGTCAATTGTGTGAGTCTCATGCTGAATGTGTGACAGTTGACAAAGTACACACATACCTTTGCAGTGCAGTACAGTATGAATTAGTGCAAAATAATAGGCACGACATTCCATACACAATGGTAATTCAAAGTGCTTTACATATAACAGGAATCATTTAAAAAATGATCACAACAATAAAACAATGTAAATAATTCAAAAAAATATTTTAAAATTGACGTAGCACAGTGCTCATTCTGTAAATGCACAGCTAAACAGATGTGTTTTGGGTCTAGATGTAAATATATAGACTCACATCCTAATACAACAGTGAGTCAGAGTCCAGTCCATAGAGTGCAGTACATATGAAGTTGGTGTGCTGTTACTGCTATAAGTTCAGTTCAGTCTGATTGTCTGTGGAAAGAACTTGTCTCTCAGTCTGCTGGTGAAGATTCTGTGATAACATCTGTCTGATGGTAACGGTGAGAGCAGTCCATGGCTGAAGGATCTGTTGGTCTTCCTCACACACCTGGTGGTTTATTGGTGAACCAATAAACAATATATAGTATTTGTATTCATAATTATTGCACTGGAGTTCACCATTGATTCCTTTTGGAGGTTGTTGGAGGTATGAGCCAAAATAATCCTTTCACAACTATCTTGCAGTTGATCAGTAATGAACTTTACTTTTATGAGCTGTCACAGTAGAGTTATTCAGGCATGCAGTCTTCACAGCAGATAACTGATGGGTTCAGGCTGCAGATCTGCACCTGGTGGCCACTGAATCGATCTCTTCATCAACTGGCTTCATCCTCCTTCAAACAAACAGACACAATAATAACTCCAGAGAAATAGTGTTGGTGAACAGGTGCAGGTGTCAGTACTAACTATATTCAGTCATTTCCTGCCCAAATGCCAGAGATGATGGCACAGCTGATTTGCTCATTCTAGGAGCTATTAAAAAGATGTGTATGTGAGAAATGATAACTGCTGACTTGAAGAGTGTTTTGAGAAATCAACATTAAATGCTGTCCCACATATAACCGCATTGCTTGAATACAGACATACCAATGGAAATGTGCAACTTTCAGCTCTATCTTTTCTGTCTGAGCACAAGAAGACCATGTTCATCCCTCATTCCTCAGGACTGGTTTGACTGGCTCACTGTGACTGATTTTCTCTGTGTTTTGTTCTTCAGCTGTAAAACAAGAAAATACTTACTGACTCCATGTTTAATTATTGTTGCTTAACCCTCTGGGGTCTGAGGTGATTTTGGGCCCCTTGAGGTGTGTTGACATGCCTGGACATTTGTGCTTATTTCAGCTACTTATAACATACTAATTGCCCATATGTATTTTTTTTGTATTCACCACAAACTGTGCTACAATAATATGTGAGAAAGATGGATGTACATGTTTGCATTTTGTAGAAAAACAATATTATGCGTCATTGTAATTCCTCTATGTGGAAAAGTGTTGTGCCTTGCCTGCAGTGCTACAAATGTGAAGATATATTAACACTTTTCACTAGCAAATCTGCTAAAAAAGGGTGATCATACAGATAACAATTAGAGAACCTATATTATTATTACTGTTTCTGTAATGCCAAACAAGTACACATACTGTTTGAATTATGACCATGTAAACATAATTACATCAGTAAAATATTAGATTTTAGCAATATTAGATTACAGTGCACTTGCAAATGCTGATAACAAAATAAAAGAAACTATATTAATATTACTACTATCAATCACTAATAGCCATGTATAACAAAAACAACAGATTTTGTAACGTCAAACAAGTATATATACTTCAATTTTATGGTGATGTAAACACAATTACATCAGTGAATGTACCTGGTACTGCAGTAGAAATAATGCTAATAAAACTACCTTAGACTCAAGTGAAACAGTCATATGTGATGCAGGTATGCGATCGCTAAAAACAGTACTATTAGTTTTATATCGTATTTTGTTTTATAATAGAGCATGAAGACTTCATTGCATCGTAAGAATTTAGATACAATGAATTGTATTGTATTGTATGAATTGCACCTATCCTTTTCACTCAATTTCAAACCTTTTAGCCAGAAGTTATAGTTTTGGAAAAACCCAGCTTTGTGTTCAAGTTTATGTGAGAATATCACGTAAACTAATGCAAATAAGAAACATTACTTGCTCATCCGAACGATCGCCTCACGTGGATCAGCCGCGCGTCGCATTCTGTTCTTCATCTGAGGTGAATTCTGTGTTTATTCCTCTCAGTGTGTCTTCTTCCATAAGCGAACAGTAGCTGAGATGAACTCGATGAATTCTCAAGGTTGGTTCGCGGTGATGTGGGCGTTAACATCCCCGCGTGGCGCACATGGCTAATTATCATATCAAAAGCAAAACTAAATAGAGGGCGTGACGCATTAACTTATAATTAGATCTGAGTGCAAAACTCAACATCATACGGATTACTTTAAAACAGAACATTTATTTTCGACAAGACTTGTTTTATTTAAAAGTAGAGATATCAAGTTTTCTATTCATGTATGTAAACTGTCTGTGCTGAGCCTCCATCCAGTTAAAGATAAATTATTGAAGCATTTCTCATCGCGGTGCGTGGAGACGCTGAAGACAGAAAAACACCTCGTCTGTTTTCTTTATTTAAAAAAATAACAGAGTTCAGTTGTTATTGTGTGTGTACACAAAAAAAAGTATACACTTAACCATTTCGAATTATGTATAACTCTTATTTGTGTGACTAATATCGACAGAGCATTTTTAGTGTCTTTCGCACTGATCTTAAAAAAAGTGAGCTGGTCGCGCCGGCACGACCATCGACCCCAGAGGGTTAAACATATAAATTAATCAGTTATAATTATATACTTCAAGCTCAAGTTCTCTAGTGTCATGAACTGTCCCACTGTGGCTCCCTCCTTTCACCCCTAGAGGGAGCCTTCACTTCTGTCATGGACTTTAACTCACTCCATTTACCCACTACATTTCCCATAACCCCATTCTCGTGCACTTCCTGTGACCTCTCACCCCTGTCGGCCATCTTGCTTTTCACTGTATAAATAGATTGGTTTGTTCACTGTTTGGTTGCAAAGTTTTGTATAGTTTTCACTGTTAATTCCGAGCGTTATTTTCTGGTTGCCCTCCCGTTGCCGAGCTCCTTTGTTCCTGGTTCCCGTGACTGTTCTCCGCCCGCCTATCGACCCCCTTGCCTGTCCCTTGGATTTCCCTGCTCGCTGCCAGCCTCAGACCCTCCACGCTCAGATACTTATGCTTCTTTGTTTTGTCCTACGTTGCCCATGTTTGTTCCTGTCTGATCCCTGTTTGTACGACTACAAGTTCAGTTAATAAAGCTAGCACTTGGATCCACCTGTCCACGTCCCGTCATTGTTACAGAAAACTTCGCCACCAAACAGTGAACAAACCAGTGAACAAACCAGTCTATTTATACAGTGAAAAGCAAGATAGCCGACAGGGGTGAGAGGTCACAGGAAGTGCACGAGAATGGGGTTATGGGAAATGTAGTGGGTAAATGGAGTGAGTTAAAGTCCATGACAGAAGTGAAGTCTCCCTCTAGGGGTGAAAAGAGGGAGCCACAGCGGGACAGTTCATGACATAGGATGAGAATTACTTCATGGACATTTTTCGTTTGGTACTCGATGAACCACTCAAGACAAGGCTACGTCTTGAGTGGCCCCGCACCAGTTTTTCAGATTATGTTGACCATGCTCTGCGGTGCGGGGGTTCATCTTCCATTCCTGGGGCCGTCACAGAGGGGGAACGTAACTACAGTGAGGCAGCGTGTGATTACCACACTGATCTTGCCACACTCCTGTTTTTCTGACTCCTTGGATAATGCTTTGCAATATGGGGACTTGTTTGACTCTGAGGATTTCACGGAGGATCGCGAAACCACAGAAACGGCAGCCGTGCCGAACTGCGATCTCAAAATGGTGGCCGCGCCGAACCGTGATCTCAAAATGGCGGCCGCGGCACGGCACGATCACAAGATGGCAGACTTCCCAGCACACTTTCTCAGGCCAACCAATTATAATAGACTTATATCTTGTCTGGACCAATCCTCTCAGTCAAGTCAGTGCTCACCAAAATCCAGCCAGCTCAGTACGCCAAGTCAGTCAAGATGGCCGCCAAACCACAGCTTCCTCAAGTCAAGATGGCAGCCATTCCAAAGCCAAATCAAGAGACATGTCCGGCCTCAACCATTGATCCAGAGTCAAGTCCAGTCACAGCTGTCCATCCAGTGTCAAGCCCAGCCGTTGTCCCAGTGTCTAATCCAGTGACAGCTGTTGTTCCAAGTCAAGTTACAGCCGTCATTCCAAAGCCAAGTCAAGAGTCAAGTCTATCCACAACCGCCTATCCAGAGTCAAGTCCAGTCACAGCCCTCTCTCCACAGTCAAGTCAAGTCTCTTATGTCACTACAACACTCGACCGGTTGGAGAACATCCTAGCAGCACTCCGCGAATTACAACAAGCCGCAGTTCCCCCCATGCCAAGTCAAGCCACAGCAGTCCCGTCAGAGTCAAGTCAAGTCACAGCTGTTCCTCCTGAGTCAAGTAAAGTCACAGTAGATCCTTCAAAGCCAAGTCAAGTCACTGCTGTTCCTCCAGAGTCAAGCCAAGTCATCGCAGTTGCTTCTCCAGAGCCAAGTGATGTCATCGCAGCTGCCCCGCCTCCAGAGTCAAGCACCGTCGTTGTTGCAGCTGCTCCTACCGCTGAGCCAAGTCAGGTTGTCGCAGCTGCTCCGCCTCCCAGCAGCTCCACCACTTCTGTGCTGACCTTCACTGAGGCCATGCTCCTCCTGAAAACTGCTCTTTGGGTTGTCTGGGCCACGTATACCACCACTGAGTCCTCAGAGGTAGTGGCTTTCTCCACAGAACCTCTGAGGGTGGCCTCCCCCGAGGAGGTGGCCGAGGCCACGGATCCTCAAGCTGAGGGGGAGGCTGCACCTGCTCCCTGCACGGTGGTAGCGCCCAGCAAACCACACCACTCTGAGCTCTTATCCAGTCCCAATTCGGCCGCTGAGGCCCTCTTTATGCTGGGTATCCAGCCCAACCTGGCCAGGAGCTTGGGCTCAGAACCTTCTCTCTCTGTGTGTATGTCAGTCTATGCTCTATGTTACAGACCTGTCTGCTCCGCCCTGGGGGGACTCCGTTCCACCCTGGAGGGCTTCTGTCCTGTCTGCTCAGCCCTGGGGAGCTTCTGTGCCACCCTGGAGAGTCCCTGTCCTGTCTGCTCAACCCTGGGGGGATTCCGCTCTGCCCAGGAGGGCTCCTGTCCTGTCTGATCCGCCTTGGAGGGCATCTTATTCTCTCTCTCTGTGTGTGTGTCTGTCTCTGTTCTGTGTTACAGACCCATCTGCTCCGCCCTGGGGGGATCCCGTTCCGCCCTGGAGGGCTCCTGTCCTGTCTGCTCCGGCCTCGGGGAGTCCCGTTCTGCCCTGGAGGGTTCCTGTGCTGTCTGTTCCACCCTGGGGGGCTTTCGTGCCTCCCTGGAGGGTTCTAGTCCTGCCTGATCCGCCCTGGAGGGCGTCTGACTCGCCTGATACGCCCTGGAGGGCGTCTGATTCGCCTGATCTGCCCTGGCTGGCGTCTGATTCGCCTGATCCGCCCTGGAGAGTGTCTGATTCATCTGCTCTGCCCTTGAGGGTGCCTGCTCAGCCCGATCCACTCTGGTGGGTGTCTGCCCCATCTTGGTGGTCACCTGAGCATCTTTGGCAGCTTCGTTGCTCGGCTGCTGTTCCGGCTGCTCCTGAACTTTTTGCCCCTCTGAACTCTGACAGCCCGCATGGACCTGGTCCTCCCCTTTGCACTCAGTCCCTCCCCCCCACCCTTTGTTCTTGGACTGTGTTTAGCGTCTGGAAGCCACTCCTGGGGGGGGGGGGCTATGTCATGAACTGTCCCGCTGTGGCTCCCTCCTTTCACCCCTAGAGGGAGCCTTCACTTCTGTCATGGACTTTAACTCACTCCATTTACCCACTACATTTCCCATAACCCCGTTCTCGTGCACTTCCTGTGACCTCTCACCCCTGTCGGCCATCTTGCTTTTCACTGTATAAATGGACTGGTTTGTTCACTGTTTGGTTGCGAAGTTTTGTATAGTTTTCACTGTCAATTCCGAGCGTTATTTTCTGGTTGCCCTCCCGTTGCCGAGCTCCTTTGTTCCTGGTTCCCGTGACTGTTCTCCGCCCGCCTATCGACCCCCTTGCCTGTCCCTTGGATTTCCCTGCTCGTTGCCGGCCTCAGACCCTCCACGCTCAGATACTGACACTTCTTTGTTTTGTCCTACGTTGCCCATGTTTGTTCCTGTCTGACTCCTGTTTGTACGACTACGAGTTCAGTTAATAAAGCTAGCACTTGGATCCACCTGTCCACGTCCTGTCATTATTACATCTAGCAACTCCAGCAGGCTCATGAGTTCATCTTTATACATGTAAACTCTTAGTTTCTACCTTACAACAGAGCACAAAAAAATAAGTGACGTGAGGGAATAAAGGAATAAGATGAAGAGAAATAGGCAGAATTTTGCGTGTAAGTTTAACCCTATAAAACCGACGGGAGCGTCGGCGCTCCCATTTGCATGTCTCTGTTTAAAAGCCTATAGAAAATGAACCCAAATAGGTAGCATAATAATTCTTTTTGCATACAAAATTAGAGATGTTGCACATTTAAATCAAGCCTACAATATGCTCCTGTTGCGTTGCTTTCACCTTCTAATGAGTCTGCATTGCATAATTTTCGTTTACAGCAAAATAAATAGAACAATGATTTGTGCGTCTTTGTACACGTTCTATGGATTTGCGGTTGCGATCTACCTTTTCCTATGACTCATAGACGTAATTACGCTCTGTGCACTATGACCCCAAGGTTTGTCACGTGTGGTGACGTCACATGGCACGACATTTGAATTGAATGCAGTGCATGCTATGCTAGGCTACTGCGTTCTACTACTCGTCTCGTTTTATCATTACAATCTGTTGCTTAATTTTGCTCTCTCTCTCACACACACACACACACACACACACACACACACACATTTATAAATGCAAGCACAATCACACACCCATGGGCATCCGTCTGCACAACATGCAAAAGAAAAAAAAAGTGTACAAGGATGTTGAGGTTTTAGAGCTATTATTAGCGTCTGACCAAGAAGAACTCTCCGACTGCTCATCTGCTCCGGACTCAGTTTCTAGTGGGGACGAAGCTGACTTTCTTGAAGGAATAGATCCACTCCAGGATATGTAAGTACATATTCATGAAATATTCTTTGCTTTTGAGTTGGAATTATAAACGAAACAAACACAGAATGAACCAGAAAACGAAACAAAAAAATTGACGTGAGCGCATGACGCGGCATGTAAGTTACTCTTGTCTGTTCTATATGTGATGCGATCTAGGAAAACCCATCAACATGCAAACTACAACTACAAGCTACATTATTCATGTGATCAAAAGTTCGGAGACCATACCCATAACAAATAACCGAAAAAAGAAGTTAGTCTGTTTGTGTAATAATGCCGTATAGTGCTACTGACATCTAGCGTTAAACCCGTGAAAGTGAAAGTGAAAGTCATCTCACTTCAAACTCGTTTTTCTCAAAATTCCGTTCCTGAAAAGCACAGCTATCAGCCAACTTCGATTAGCTATAACTTCTGTTACGATCAAGCTATGAACAAAATAAAAACTGTTTTGGAAAGGGCTTGCTTGTTTCGTGTGGCATCAAAAACCAAAAAAGGTAAAACTTCACCATGTGTTGGGTTTTCCCAGATCGCATCACATATTTATTTTGTGCCAAAAAAACTAACTTGTACATTTATGAAATATGCTTTGCTTTTGAGTTGAAGTTTGAAACAAAACAAACACAGAATGAACCTGAGCATATTATGCACCATTTATTTTTGTCATTTATATATTGCTTTTGTGCTGAAAACGTATTTACCATTTTACTTATCATCTTTATTATAGTGCTGAAGATGTTAGAGAGCAATTGGAGCCCTTAGAGCCATCTGTGCCACTTTGTAGAGGGAGAGGTTCTAGAGGGGATGAAGCCAACTTAATTGATGAAATAGATCCATCCCAAGACATGTAAGTATATATTCATGAAATATGCTTTTGAGTTAGAGAAATATAAAATGAACCTGAGCACATGATGCACACTTTACTCTTGTCATTTCTATATTGCTTTTGTTTCAAAAACATCTTACTTGTATATTCATGAAATATGCTTTGCTTTTGAGTTAGAAAAGAAACAAAACAAACACAGAATGAACCTGAGCACATGATGCACCATTTACTCATTTAGTCATTTGTGCCAAAACATCTAACTTATTTACCATTTTACTTAACAACTTTTTTGTAGTTCTGAAGATGTTAGAGAGCCCTCAGAGCCACCCTGCACCTCAGAGTCATCTGTGCCAATTCGTAGAGGGAGAGGGTATGGTCGGAGGGCTAACACCAGAGGCTGCCGAAGTCGGAACCAAAGGTCCCCTGGCAATAGCCGTACGTTTGAGACAGCCCCTAATAATTCTGGTGTGTGGAAAACAGAAAAGGACACTGACCATTTGCCTCAATCCCCCCATCTTTTCCTGCCCAAAAGAAAGCCAGGTGTGCAGCCCCCTTTGTCAAATTCTCTGGACAACCCAACACCCATTGAACTTTTCAAAATGTATTTTGACAAGTCCGCCATCAAAACACTTTGTGCCAATACTAATAAAAAAGCAGCAAGTAATATTGCTGCAGGAAAAAAATTAAAATGGACTGATGTCAGAGGAAGAAATGTGCAGATACATTGGCCTCACACTTTACATGGGCATTCTACAGCTTCCAAAGCTCAGAGATTACTGGCGTGTCAAATCCATCTTTCATGTTCCCTACCCTAAAAAGGTCATGTCCAGAGACCGGTTCCTCAGCATCACATGGAACATGCATTTGAGTGACCCTGCAGAAGATGCTGCCAATGACAGGAAAAAAGGCACAGAGTACGACTGTCTGCATAGAATACGGCCTCTATATGACAGTTTACGTGTAGCCTGCAAAGCTGTTTACCACCCTGACAAAAACCTTTCTGTGGATGAGCGTATGGTAGCCACCAAAGCCAGAATCAGCCTGAAGCAGTACATTAAAAATAAGCCAACCAAGTGGGGAATAAAACTGTGTTGTGTGAAAGTAGTGGCTACACAGTGGATTTCAACATTTACACAGGAAAGTCCAATGTTGTAAGTGGGAAGGGACTTTCATTCGATGCTGTGATGTCGCTGGTCAGAAAGGAGTTCTTGGGATCTGGATATCACATTTACTGTGATAATTTTTATACCAGCCCAGTGCTTTTCCAGCACCTTTATGACCTGGGGTTTGGAGCCTGTAGAACCATCAGGGACACAAGAATTGGTGTCCCAAAAACCAAAGTGAATGCGCTGACAAAGAAATCTCCACGAGGATCAATAAGGTGGATCAGAGAGGGATCACTCCTTTTCACAAAATGGATGGATACGCGCGAGGTGAGTGTGTGCACTACTCTGCACACTGCATACTCTGGGGACACTGTGAAAAGAGTGTGCAAATCCAACAGTGGGTGCAAGAATGTGGATGTTCCAGTTCCTACAGCTGTCAAAGATTACAATCACTTTATGGGAGGAGTTGACCTTTCAGATCAGTTGATTGGCTACTATTCCTCATGGAAAAAAAGCAGGAAGTGGTACATGACTGTGTTGCACCATTTCATTGACATTGCTGTCACAAACAGCTACTTGCTGCACAAGCAACTGTGTAGCAGCAGAAAGGAGCAGCCCATGACACACCAGGCCTTCCAAGAACAGTTGACATTGGAGTTATGTGGGGTGTCCTTACAGCTACCATCACGTACCTGTTGCCATTTGTGGTACAGTTGACTCAAAAAAAGCCACACAGGGTCGCAGGAAATGCAGGCAGTGTGGAAAGTGCACTCCATTCATGTGTGAGTCATGCCAAGTGCCCCTTTGTGTTATTCTGGACAGGAACTGTCACAAGTCTTATCACAGCTAGGGATGCCTGTGTTTATGTAGGGGTGCCTTTCAGTGTGTTTAGGTCTGATAATGTACAGGTTATTTATTTTTTTTATAACATAAGAATATCAGACATGGTCGCTATTTATTTTGTTTTTACCAATGAATTGTTTCATTTCAAAAGAATTGCTCTCAAAAACAAAATGTGTTTAGTGTTTAGAATATTTTTTCATAGTACTTTTTAGTTGTTCAATCAACATTGGTCTCAATAGCAATATGTTACCAGTTTGACTTCATGACGTGTTTATAAAAATGAGTGTTTCTCACAAACTAATTGATGTACATGATCCAAATCAATTTTGTATAGTTTTAAAGCGTTTTATGCACATTTTTTACATTGACAAGTTTGAGGTTTACATTTGTCATATTTCTGTATTTAATAAAATATGTAGGAAAAAATACGATTTTATTCATTTTTTTTTTTTTAGTTTTTTGGACTTTTGAGCCATTTATTTAGTTACTATTGATTTCTTACATACATAGCCTTCAAATGGGAGGTGTAAGGATTGTATTGATATATGGCATATGAAAATACTCAAAAAAATGACAGCACAGCATGTAAAAATACAAAGATATACTCTGGCGGAATTGTTCTATGGCAGGTCTTAAAGGGTTAACAGTATGAGAGGAAAGCAGCATTAGAAAAAGATTTATTCTTCAATAGCAAGCTAATATGAACTCTGTTGAATATGATTAAATGCTGACCGTAATGTAAGCCATTTAAAGGCCTCTTCACACCAAGGATGAGTCCACACCACAGCTATTTAACATTAAATGACACAGAGAAACAATATTGATGGAATCTTTCAGAAAAAATCTAGATGATGAACAACAAAAACATTGACAGCCAATCAAAATCCACCTGAGTTTAAAAAGCTTGAGCATTTAAATGGCAGACAACAGAACCACAGCACATGCTTATAATAAACCGAACGTTATTGTCTGTTGGTATGAAAAATAAATAGTTAAAGTAGTTATCATTATAGCTCTTGCTCTTGGTGTGAACAGCTGTGAGTGATCTGATTTGTCACATGACAAGTTAAACTAGCATTTCCAGACTTTCTGGTGGTTCTTCCTTTTGGGGCCGTGGGGTATGTAAACCAAAGTTTAAGAAATATCACATGCTGTGCAAAATGTAACTGCAGTAAAGTTCAGTCAAGGTGCTCAGATCATGTGACGAGGCTGAGTCGGCAGAATTAGGATCCATTTGCGATTGTTTATTAACAATAATCGTGATGAGACAGGCAAAACAATCAGGGGCAAACAACAGCAACGTAGGCAAAGTCAAACCATAAACAAAGTCCATGCAAAGTCAGGGGCTGGCAGCTAGCGAGAGTAATCCGTTAAACAGGCGAGAGGTCGGGGTAATCCAGAGAAACATCAACAACAGAAAACAGTCCAGGTCGGTAACAATAAGGAAATCACAGGGAAAAACGCTCAGAGTTGCAGGCCGGGGCAATACAAAACTTTGCGGGGATCTAAGGGAAATGGTCGCTATATATCCGGAACTGTGATCCAAGATGGCCGCAGGAAGGAAGTCAGCCCAGGCAGAGGGTCGCTGGGAAATGGAGTTCGGGAGGATTAATACTGGGGAGAGGGCTCCCGCTGATGGCGATCGGAGAGGACCACAGGAACCGGGTTTATGACAGATCATCACAGACGCACCATTGGAAGAGTTTGCCTTGGCGGACTTTGGTCTTCTCCATAAACGCACAAGATGGTCAAATTCACATCCCACGACAGGCCTTCCTTTTCAGACAAAACAAAGAGAAATCATGTTATACATATACATGTTGAGACAGTGTGTTAAAAATGATCTGTGACCAAAATATTTGAGAGGAAGGACTGTAAGGAAAGTTATTATTCACACATAAAAAATAATGCGTTCACTAAAGCAAATTGGTTATACCTAAATGTGTTCAACATTACCTGAAGGTGAAGGTTTGAACATTTGAAAGACTTGTTCAACCTCCTCTGCAGCTTCTTCAAGATCAGCATTGGGAACAAGTTTCTGACGAATTGTTTAAAAAATAGGTCATGATGAACCACAAAAAAAAAAAAAAAAAAAAGAGAACAAAACTATGTGTAATTGTGGATTACAGTTCGGAAAAATACTATAGAGAGAGAGAACTTTTACAAGAGACGGCTTCTTAAAAGAGCTGCTGGATTTCAGGTTGTTGTGGAGTATGTGATCTGACAGAACTGCAAGACAGAAAACAATATTGAATGACAATCACTTCACAAAAAGCTATTCAATGTGTGGCAAGCATTGTGTTTCTGTGCTTTACAAATAGTATACAGTAAAACAGTTGTTGTGGTAAAAGCATGGTAATTGTTGTTGTTATAGTGCTTTAACTACAAATATCAGATTACAAGTACAGTTACTGTGGTAAAACCATGGTGTGACGATAGCCCCAGAGACGAGACAGGAGGCGTGCGGATCCATATGCAAACTTTTATTTGAATACAAACTCATAGTCAGGCAGGAGGGAGGTCAGACAGGGGCGAGCGGGAACAAAACAGGTAATCCGAGAATCGTAGTCAGGAACGAAGCAATGGGGTCAAAGGGCGGGCAGCGAAGGATCGAGAAACCAGGAAACTACGAGGGGTCGAAAACAGGGAAAACTAGGACAAGGGAAAACGCTCAGAAATAACGGCCGGGGCAAGTTATGACTTCGCAAAGGTGTAACAGAAATGACGCTCTATTTATACAGGAAGTGACGGGGCTAAAGGTGAGAGGTGACGAACGGGGCATGAAAGAGAGGTTATGGGAAATGGGGTCTCTACAGAGTCTATACAAAAACACAGTGGAGAGGTGGCTCCCTCTAGAGGGTAAAAAAGGGAGCCACAACGGTACAGTTCGTGACAGAGCCCCCCCCTTAGGAGCGGCTTCCAGACGCTCCAAACAGTCCAACAACAATAACAACAGGGAAGGGAGGGGCAGGGCAGAATGCAGACGGGTGGGCCAGGTCCGTGAGGGCTGATGGGGTTAGGAAAGGCACATAGTCCAGGAGGTGCCGAAACGGCAGCATAACAACAGAGCTGCCCGAAAAACTCAGGAGACCACCAGAACGCGGCAGACAGATTCCAGGGCGGAGCCGACGGATCAGATGCCCACCAGGGTGGATCAGGCGGGTCAGGCACCCTCCAGGGCGGATCAGGCGGGTCGGACGCCCTCCAGGGCGGATGAGGCGGGTCAATCGCCCTCCAAGGCAGATCTGGCAGGTCAGACGCCCTCCAAGGCGGATCAGACAGGACAAGAGCGCTCCAGGGCAGCGCAGAAGCCCCCCAGGGCGGAGCAGACAGGACAGGAGCCCTCCAGGGCAGAGCGGGATCTACCCAGGGCGGAGCAGACAGGACAGGAGCCCTCCAGGGCAGCACGGAAGCCCCCCAGGGCGGAGCAGACAGGACAGGAGCCCTCCAGGGCAGAGCGGGATCTACCCAGGGCGGAGCAGACAGGTCTGTAACATAGAGCATTGACAGACGCACACACAGCGAGAGAGAATCATACACCCTCCAGGGCAGATCAGGCGAATCGGACGCCCTCCAGGGCGAATCAGACAGGACAAGAGCCCTCCAGGGCAGCGCAGAAGCCCCCCAGGGCAGAGCAGCAGCCAGCCAGAGCAGAGCAAGCACCCACCAGAGCAGAGCAGACAGATCTGGAACACAAAGCAGAGACAGACACATAGAGAGAAAGAGAGAGAGTTCGGTGCCCCAGTCCCCGTCTTCCTTCGGCGGGACCAACCGCTTGCAGCAAGCTTCAGTGGCAGAATTAGGACTCAGTGAGAACTCAGGGTGGTGTGAGCCGCTGGGCGCTACCACCGTGCAAGGAGCAGGTGCGGCCCTCCCTCCGGTATAAGGATCCGTGGCCTCGGCCACCTCCTCCGGGAAAGCCACCCTCAGAGGTTCTGCGGTAGGGGCCGCCACCTCTGAGGACTCGGTGGTGGTATAAGCAGCCCAGACAACCCATAGAGCCACATTCAGGAGGAATGCAGTCTCCAAGTAAGCCCGTTCGGGTAAAGTGGCTGTAATTTGACTTGGCTCTGAAACAGCGGCTGTGGTTTGACTTGGCTCTGGAACAACGGCTGGTGCTTGACTTGGCTCTGGAGCAACGGCTGTGGCTTGACTTGGCTTAGAGGAAGGAACAGCGGTGTCTTGGCTTGACTCGGGGAGTAGAACCGCTGTATTGGGGCTTGGCTTGGAAGAAGCAGCGGCAATGGTGCTGTGCTCGGAGGGAAGCGTAGTGGTGGTGACAACACCTGACTGAGTAAGCATAGCAGCTGTGACGGCTTGGCTTGATACAGGAGGCGGAGCAGCTGCGACGAAGACGCTTGACACTGGAGGCGGAGCAGCTGCGGCGAAGACGCTTGACACTGGTGGCAGAGCAACTGCGACGACGCTTGACTCTGGAGGCGGAGCAGCAGCGACGACGGGGATGCTTGGCTCAGAGGGAGGAGCTGCGGCGACAACGTGACTTGGCTCAGAGGGAGGAGCAGCTGCGGCGAGGATGCTAGACACTGGAGGCGGAGCAGCAGCTGCGAAGACGCTTGACTCTGGGGGCGGAGCAGCAGCTGCGAAGACGCTTGACTGTGGAGGCGGAGCAGCTGCGGCGAAGACGCTTGACTCTGGAGGCGGAGCAGCAGCTGCGACGACGCTTGACTGTGGGGGCGGAGCAGCTGCGATGACGAAGCTTGACTGTGGGGGCGGAGCAGCTGCGGCGACGACTTGGCTTGACGCTGGAGGCGGAGCAGCTGTGGCGACGACTTGGCTTGACGCTGGAGGCGGAGCAGCTGCGACGACTTGACTTGACGCTGGAGGCGGAGCAGCTGCGGCGAAGACGCTTGACGCTGGTGGCGGAGCAGCAGCGACAACAATGATGCTTGACTCAGAGGGAGGAGCTGCGGCGACGAGGCTTGGCCCAGAGGGAGGAGCTGCAGCGACAACGTGACTTGGCTCAGAGGGAGGAGCAGCTGCGGCGACAACGTGACTTGGCTCAGAGGGATGAGCAGCTGTGGCGAAGACGCTTGACACTGGAGGCGGAGCAGCTGCGACGAAGACGCTTGACACTGGAGGCGGAGCGGATGCGAAGACACTTGACTGTGGAGATGGAGCGGCTGCGAAGGCACTTGACTGTGGAGACGGGGCAGCTGCGAAGGCAGTGTCTGACTCTGGAGGCGGAGCGGATGCGCAGACGCTTGACACTGGAGGCTGAGCGGCTGCGAAGATACTTGACTGTGGAGGCGGAGCGGCTGCGACAACTTGACTTGACACCGGAGGCGGAGCGGCTGCGACAACTTGACTTGACACCGGAGGCGGAGCGGCTGCGGCGACGACGCTTGACTGTGGAGGCGGGGCGGCTGCGGCGACGACGCTTGACTGTGGAGGCGGAGCAGCTGCGAAGACTTGGCTTGACTCTGGGGGCGGAGCAGCTGCGAAGACTTGGCTTGACTCTGGGGGCGGAGCAGCTGCGACAACTTGGCTTGACTCTGGGGGCGGAGCAGCTGCGACGACTTGGCTTGACGCTGGAGGCGGAGCAGCTGCGACGACTTGGCTTGACGCTGGAGGCGGAGCAGCTGCGACGACTTGGCTTGACGCTGGAGGCGGAGCAGCTGCGACGACTTGGCTTGACTCTGGGGGCGGAGCAGCTGCGACGACTTGGCTTGACTCTGGGGGCGGAGCAGCTGCGACGACTTGGCTTGACTCTGGGGGCGGAGCAGCTGCGACGACTTGGCTTGACGCTGGAGGCGGAGCAGCTGCGACGACTTGGCTTGACTCTGGGGGCGGAGCAGCTGCGACGACTTGGCTTGACTCTGGGGGCGGAGCAGCTGCGACGACTTGGCTTGACGCTGGGGGCGGAGCAGCTGCGACGACTTGGCTTGACGCTGGAGGCGGAGCAGCTGCGGCTTGTTGTATCTTGAGGAGTGAAGCGAGGATGTCCTCCACCCGGTTGAGTGTTGCTGCGATATAACTTGGCTCAGGAAGGGCAGCTATGACAGGGACTGACTCAGGAACAGCGGCCGCCATCTTGTGATCGTACGCCGATGCGGCCGCCATCTTGTGATCGAGCGCTGTCGCGGCCATCACTGCGGTTTTGCGATCCTCCGCGAAATCCACAGATTCAAACAAGTCCCCATATTGCATAACATAATCGTGTGCGTTAGTGAAACAGGAGCGTGGCAGTATGTAATCGCACGCTGGCGCGGCAGTCATTTCATGGTCGCGCGCCGGCACGGCCGCCTCACAGTGGTCGCGTTCCTCCTCATACCACAGAGCATAATCTATCACATCCGAGAGTGATGTACGCGGACACTCGTGTTTCAGTTGGGATCTGAGTGGTTCGTTCAGACCGCCGCAAAACAAGTCCGTAAAATAAACATCATCATAAAATGGTATCTGGTACAATAGTTCATCAAATGTCCGTACATAATCCACCACAGACATACCGTTCTGCTTTAGACGCACTAGCCGATCGATGGGGTCCATGGCTGAGCTGAGGGGAGAAATAAAGCTGCTGGATCCTATCGTGGCGAAGTCATCTGTGACGATAGCCCCAGAGACGAGACAGGAGGCGTGCGGATCCATATGCAGACTTTTATTTGAATACAAACTCATAGTCAGGCAGGAGGGAGGTCAGACAGGGGCGAGCGGGAACAAAACAGGTAATCCGAGAATCGTAGTCAGGAACGAAGCAATGGGGTCAAAGGGCGGGCAGCGAAGGATCGAGAAACCAGGAAACTACGAGGGGTCGAAAACGGGGAAAACTAGGACAAGGGAAAATGCTCAGAAATAACGGCCGGGGCAAGTTATGACTTCGCAAAGGTGTAACAGAAATGACGCTCTATTTATACAGGAAGTGACGGGGCTAAAGGTGAGAGGTGACGAACGGAGCATGAGAGAGAGGTTATGGGAAATGGGGTCTCTACAGAGTCTATACAAAAACACAGTGGAGAGGTGGCTCCCTCTAGAGGGGAAAAAAGGGAGCCACAACGGTACAGTTCGTGACACATGGTAAGTGTTGTGTTATACTGTGCTTTCAATATAAAGAGTAGACAGTAAACAGTTACTGTGGTAAAAGCATGGTACCATACCAACAGTGTTGTGGTTACCATACACACAAATACCACAGTAAAACTACATTTACAGTGGGAGAAGCATGGTATATATTGTGGTTACTGTGCATCCCTTATGGAAAATGACCCACATTAAAAAAAAAAAAATACTATAGTAATTTATAGTAAACACTATAGTGGTTTTGAACTACTGTATTAAACAGTGCATTCTGCTGTATATATTATAGTATTTACAACACTTTGTTAATGAATGCTACAGCATACTGTAGTATAGAGACCTGATCAACTGTAATAAGTATTGGGTATAGTAATTTGTTTATATTACTATAATTGTTATATGACCACAGCAACTATAGAATTGCCACAATAAATTCATTAAAGTAGGCTACTGTACTATAGTATCATCTAAAAACACTACAGTGTTTATTAAAAATTGCTATAGTTGTAATGAACAGACAGCAGGGTGGAGATCCAAATGCAGCTTTATTGATATCAACAATCGTGGTCAAACAGGCAGGGTCGATAGGGACCGAACAGGAACAACACAGATAATCCAGAGAGAGGTCAGTATACATACAAAGGGGTCGAGGCAGGCAGAGTAATCCAAAGAACAATCGAGGGTCAGTAGGCAGGCGGAGATCAATCGGGAAACGGGAAACAACAAGGTTGGTAACAGGAAAGAAAGGGGTTATGGGAAATGGAGTTCGTGACATGGTCCAGAGTACGGTGATGTCCACCATGCACACTTTTGCCATCCTGCTGGCTGCCAGGCAAAGTGTTATAAGATCTGCACGAGGGAGATCTCGCCTCAGAGTGTCGCAGGAACTGCGTTCAGTTCTGTGTATGCTTCCGAGCATCAAATGTCGCAACGCAGGCTCTGGGTAGAGCGATGTCCACTACGGTGGTCCAGGAGCGCCACCTTTGGCTAAATCTGGCGGAAATGAAGGACACTGAGAAAGTTCGCTTTCTTGACGCCCCCATTTCTCCAGACTGGTTCAGGGCCCGCCTCAGGCTGGTCCTGCACCCAAACCAGCCTTGCCGTCGAGTTCTCGCAAGAAGGTGGCGCCGTTAGCTCATTTTCAGGCCGCTAGGAACCCTCATCAGGCTTCGAAGCGCTCCTGAAGTGAGCCGCCCAGGGGAGAGAGATCTGCTGACCTGTCTAGATCCACACTCGGCGAGGGGACGAGTGTGGGCTTCGGCTCCACCACATGGTCAATTTAAGAGCAATTTCTTTCTTCTCTGGGCGTAAAAACCAGTGCGACTGCGTCCCTCCGGGGTACCCAGCCACTGAAGCACGTCAAAGCATGCTCGACCGCATCTCAGGCGCTTCTGCATGCTTTGACAAACCAAGTGCATCCTTCAGTCGACCCCCTGAACTCAGGCGGTCCTCCGTTGGATCCTTGTCGGTTACGATGATCGGTACACCCACCATGGTTGGGTCCCTCCGGGGTACCCAGCCACCAGAACACATCAAAGCATGCTCAACCGCAGGGCCTGCGCTTCGGCATGCTTTGACGAATCAAGTGCATCCATCAGTCGATCCCCTGAGCTCAGGCGATCTTCTGATGGATCCTTGTCTGTCGGTTCCGATGGTCGATCCTTCCATGGCTGGGTCCCTCCGGGGTACCCAGCCACCAAAACACACCAAAGCATGCTCAACCGCAAAACTTGCGCTTCTGCATACTTTGACAGAGAAACAAGCGCATCCGTCAGTCGATCCCCTGAGCTCAGGCGATCTTCTCACGGATCCTTGTATGTCGGTTATGGCGATCAAAGCACCTTGTGTCCTCCGGGACAGCACGCCCCCGAATAAAGGGCTTTCACCACATCTCAGTCACACCGTACCCACCCGAGGTACGTCGGTGGTCCCCCTGAGACCGTTGGCAGAGAGTTTTACAGCTTGGCTCGAGATACCCAACCTCTCTCGCTGGCTTCTCAGAACCATCCGACTCGGCTATGCTATCCAATTCGCACGCAATCCGCCCAAGTTCAGCGGCATCTTCTCTACTGAGGTTCGGGACGAGAATGCTGCGGTTCTTCGGGCGGAGATCGCGACCCTTCTGGCGAAGGACGCGATAGAGCCGGTCCCCTCGGCCGACATGAAGAAAGGGTTCTACAGCCCCTACTTCATTGTACCCAAGAAAGGTGGCGGTTTAAGACCAATCCTGGATCTGAGGATTCTGAATCGGGCCCTTCACAAGCTCCCCTTCAGAATGCTAACGCTCAAACGCATTCTCACGTGCATCAGATTCCAGGATTGGTTTGTGGCGATAGACCTGAAAGACGCGTACTTTCATGTCTCGATTCTTCCAAGACACAGGCCCTTCCTGCGGTTTGCCTTCGAAGGTCAAGCATTTCAGTACAAAGTCCTTCCATTTGGGCTCTCCCTGTCTCCCCGCGTCTTTACGAAAGTCGCAGAGGCAGCCCTTGCCCCTCTCCGGGAGAGGGGCATCCGCATTCTCAATTACCTCGACGACTGGCTGGTCATAGCACACTCTCAGGAGTTGGTATGCAAACACAGGGATGTGGTTCTCAACCATCTGGCCCATCTGGGGTTTCGGGTCAACTGGGAAAAGAGCAAGCTCGCCCCGGTACGGAGCATCTCTTTTCTCGGTATACAACTAGACTCAGTTGCCATGAGTGCACGGCTCTCCCCGGAGCGTGCAGAGTCAGTGCTGAGCTGCGTCCAGAAGCTCTCACGCAGCCCGACGGTCCCCCTCAAACAATTTCAGAGGCTCCTGGGTCACATGGCATCCGCAGCCGCCGTCACGCCGCTGGGCCTGATGCACATGAGACCGTTACAACACTGGCTGCGTTCCCGAGTCCCGAGATGGCCATGGCGCCAGGGTTCATACCGGGTGCACGTCACACCCGTATGTCTAAAAACCCTCGGTCCTTGGAAAGACATTTCGTTCCTACGGGCCGGGGTGCCCTTAGGACAAGTGTCCAGGCGCATTTTGGTTACGACAGATGCATCCAACACAGGCTGGGGCGCCGTATGCAATGGGCAAGCAGCTGCAGGGCTCTGGTCGGGCCCTCGGCTGCATTGGCATATCAATTGCCTCGAGCTGCTGACAGTGTTTTTGGCCCTGAAGAGGTTCCGACCTTTGGTTCAGGGCAAACACGTGCTGGTCCGCACAGACAGCACTGCGACTGTAGCCTACATCAATCACCAGGGCGGTGTACGCTCCTTTCGCATGTCACAGCTAGCCCGCCATCTCCTCCTTTGGTGTCGAAACAATGTCAAGTCTCTACGAGCCACCCACATACCGGGCGAACTCAATTGGGTAGCGGACGCGCTCTCCCGACAGACTTCGCTTCGGGGCGAGTGGAGACTTCACCCTCAGACGGTTCAGCTGATCTGGAGTCTTTTCGGTCAGGCCCAGGTCGACCTGTTTGCCTCGATAGAGAACACTCACTCCCAGTTGTGGTACGGTCTGTCCGAGGCGCCCCTCGGCACAGATGCACTGGCACACAGCTGGCCTCAGGGCCTCCTCAAGTATGCGTTTCCACCAGTGAGCCTAATTGCACAGACCCTGTGCAAAGTCAGGGAGGACAGAGAACAGATCCTGCTGGTGGCCCCCTACTGGCCCAACAGGGTTTGGTTCTCAGAGCTGGTGCTCCTCTCCCCCGTTCCTCCCTGGCGCATTCCCCTGAGGAAGGACCTCCTTTCACAGGGGAAGGGCACGATATGGCACCCGCGCCCAGATCTCTGGAACCTCCACGTATGGTCCCTGGACGCGACCAGGAGGATTTCAGAGATCTCCCACTGGCAGTGGTAAACACTCTGTTGCAGTTGAGAGCTCCCTCCACGAGGCGGCTGTACGACCTCAGATGGCGCAAATTCACAAACTGGTGTTCCTCCCGGGGGGAGAACCCACGGAGATGTGGCATCCGAACGGTGCTTTCCTTCCTCCAAGGAGGACTGGATAGACACCTTTCTGCTTCAACACTTAAGGTCCAGGTAGCCGCTATTGCCGCTAACCACGACCTGGTGGAAGGTAGATCGGTTGGGAAGCACAATTTGGTTATACGATTCCTTAAAGGTGCACGCAGGCTGAACCCCGTCAGACCGCGCCTTGCCCCCTCTTGGGATCTGTCTGTGGTCCTCCGGGGCCTACAGTCAGGTCCCTTTGAGCCGCTCCAGTCAGTCGAACTCAGTGCTCTCTCCCAAAAGACGGCTCTCCTGACTGCGCTCACATCGATCAAAAGAGTGGGAGACCTCCAAGCCCTCTCCGTCAGTGACTCGTGCCTCGAATTCGGGCCGGCTAACTCTCACGTTATCCTGAGACCCCGGCCCGGTTATGTGCCCAAAGTGCCCACCACTCCCTTCAGGGACCAGGTGGTCACTCTGCAAGCTATCCCTTCTCAGGAAGGCGACCCCAACCTCTCCTTGTTATGCCCAGTCCGTGCCCTGAGCATTTACTTGGAACGTACTGAAAGCTTCAGACGGTCGAGTCAGCTCTTTGTCTGTTTTGGAGGACAGCAGAAGGGGAAAGCTGTCTCCAAACAAAGAATTTCCCACTGGATTGTGGATGCGATTCGTTTGGCCTACCAGGCCACAGGGGTGCCCTGCCCGCTGGGGGTGCACGCCCACTCCACCAGGGGCGTCGCAGCGTCGGTTGCGCTGGCGAACGGGATCTCTTTAACAGACATTTGCAGAGCTGCAGGTTGGGCTACACCTAACACGTTTGCCAGGTTCTACAATCTGCGTGTAGAACCAGTCTCTTCGGGAGTCCTGAACGCAAGCCCAGTAACTCCTGAAGCTGACACGGTGTAGAAGCTTGCTGAAGCGTCGTTCCCCACGGGTGATGACGCTTCCCCAGTTCAGTAAGTTTCCTGGCGTGAACCCTGAACGACAATTTCCATCATGTTGCACCCGCAACGTAGCTATGTTCAGCGGAGGAACTAGCTATCAGAATCTAATATGAGGTTAGGTTGCCTCTTGTGAACTCTCATATTAGGTTGGTGCCCCACATGTAGTGGCTCCTAATGCGGCCCCATGTGTGTATCTCCACCTATACTCCCAGAGATGCGGTGTTTCCCTTAAGACAAAACTTGTCTCCGACCCTGAGCTCAGCAGTCTCTCCTCATGCGGAGCCTGCCTCAGGATCGTCCCCTTGTTGTGCTCCCCTAGTGCGAGCCCTCAAGTGTATTCTCCACACAAATACCTCCCTCCGGGCAGGGTGTGGTCTCCGTAGTGCCCATCCCCCCCCGGGGAGGACGGACACTGGCCCAATGTTCTCCAAGATGTTCAACCAAAGGTGAGGAAAGGCTGGCTGAAGCTCTTGGGCATTGGAAGGTCACGTAGAGGTGAGTGACATTTATCTAACACGCAAGACCTGTTAATATTTGCACTCCATGCACTCGTGACGCGGTCCGCTGGTTGTGGCGTTTTCAACTGGGACCCCTAGTCGTCACTTCGACACAACGTCGAACGTGAACGACAGACGGGGAACGTCTTGGTTACGTATGGTAACCCTCGTTCCCTGATGGAGGGAACGGAGACGTTGTGTCCCCCTTGCCACAACCTCGGACCGCCTCTGAGTGTAGCCGGGTGCTTCGGCTCCTCAGATCAGAACAATGAGTGTTGCCTAGCCCCCCCCTCTTATGCCCGGATCTCCGGGGCGGAGCGGGCTATGCAAATACTGCGTACCAATTTCATTGGCCTTTTCTCAAAGCTGTCAGAGGTGTTCGGGCTCTCAAGAGCGACCCCTAGTCGTCACTTCGACACAACGTCTCCGTTCCCTCCATCAGGGAACGAGGGTTACCATACGTAACCAAGACGTTTTACTACACTACCATACTTTAACCATGGTATTTGTAGTAAAACTGTGGTTATACAAATGTTAATCAATAAAACATGGTTACACTTTTACTACAATAAAGTCATGGTTAATATACGTAAGGGGTTGACTACACATGACATGGTCGAGCGACAGTTACTATGGTAAAAATATGGTAAATGTTTCTACATGATTACTTTCACATGAAAGGCAAATATCAAATTAATTTCATTCATAAATACAGGATGATCAACTATTTTAGAGACGGTGGAAACCCTACCTGTATGTGTCTTGAAGTCATCTAAATCCATCTTTTAATGCAGTATATCACTTGTCTTTGGTCCGTGTGGAGTTGTTGGCATTGGGAAATTATTGCCCCTGCTGCTGCTCCAGTGGTAACTCCAGCTTCATATATACATGTCATTTTCACATTTAGAGGCGGCAAAATGTGACACTATTGTGGCATATTCTGGAGTGGACCAATGTGTCTATTACACATTTAGGCTTGATACCATTGCAACTTCAGACTGGACGTGGTCTGAAATTTGTTGCTATATCTTTTCTAACTGATGAGAACAGTTATTTCGTATTAATTTCGTATTAATAATAATCAAAAATGGCCAGTCTAGAGCAGGGGTTTCCAAAGTAGGGGTTGGTCGCATGATGATTTCCAGAAATCAAAAAAAAAATTTTTTTAAACATTAGAAATGGCATATTTTACCCATAAAAAAAAAGAAAAAAAAAGTTGAATTAAAAATATGTTGCCCACCCAACTCATTAGTTTTCTGGTTAGATTCTTGTGTTCTTTGTGTTGTCATTATGCTTGTGTTTAGATAGACCAATAAGCGCATGTGTGCCGTTTGGCAAAAGTTTGTATACTTTAACCACCTCAGAGGAAAATGAGGGTCCCGAGGTACTGGCACTGCTATTTTGGGGGTCATGGGAACCCTGGTCTAGAGGACAAATGCAGTCCACTAGAGGGAGCCACAGGACAAGAAGTTTTTCAACTCCCCTCATTTACTTTCGTTTTCAAAAAGTTAATAAATGCATATGATCCTTTATGCAGGTAATGACTGCCTGATGTCCAGAGGCAGTGTTAAAGACACTCGGGACAGTTGGCTGATCTGTCACTGCTCCTATTGACCACTGCTGTGACAATTGATCATTTCCATGATTTTAAGCCTAGCCAATTACAATATTCAATCACAGGATAACAGTACATTGTCACCCGAAGCAGCAGCAGCTTCAGGGCAGTCTATGAAAACACTGAAAGAGTGTAGTTTGAGTTTGCTTTCGTTTCATATCTGTTTTAGTGATTCACATTCAATGCTGTGCAAGAGTTGCACAACAGCACTGCTCATCAACAGAAACAAAGCGGGATTTTCAGAAAGTCAGTGCTTTGCAACACAGATGGGTGAGTTTATGAATGAATGTAAAGTTCTGTCACAAAATGATGTTGTTTTGTATGCTTGCCCTGAGTGTATATGGAAATCCTTGACCTTTCCTAGTATACAGCGCATGTGTATCACCTATACTTCTATATAGTTGGCCAAGTGCCTGCTCACTTTTGCCCAGACCTGCCCAAAATAGCATTCCTGCTATGCCACTGTTTGCAGCTGTTTTTCAGGTTCATCTTGTTAGAAGTGAAAGAGATTTCAGATCTGTTCAACACAACAGTTCAGAAGAAGCAGGAAGATCTACAAGTATTATTTGAGGTGAGTGTTTTGTCTTTCTTTTGTTGTTTTGATGTCATTGATCAGTTCCTGCTTCTTTATTGCTGTGCTGAAGTCATTTTGATGGTTTTATATAAAGATCTTCATGTGGTCTTCAAGTGTGTCTCAGTCAGGATGCAGGAAGATTTTTTTTATGTTGGACATTCGTTAGACATTTGATCTTTTCTTCAGCATTAATTTATGTAATGGCATAACAGTCATGTCTGTATCTCGTTCATATTAGATTTAAATTAAAATATCAAAATTAAGAATAATATTATTCAACGATGTAATTGTTTCATGCATCAGAAGTAAAAAAAACTCCTCACAACGATCTCCATTTGGGGGTGTGTCAAGTTAGGGAGTGTCTCAAAAGTGCAAAATCCACAATAAAATTTAATATGTGTTAAATATGTGCATTTTCCATAAAACTGCGATCCTTTTACATGTGTAGTTTATTAGCAAATAGATTAATATAGATTACGACAACTTTTTAAAACTTTTATATGATTAGTATATCTGTTATAAATATGTAAGTAAACTGAAACTAATTAAAAATTAATTAATTAAATCTGTTTTACTTTGTTTAACACACACAACACACACACACGCACACGCACACAAACCACTACACTTCTTCATCTGTCCATCAGGCTGTTGTTCAGAAACTCATCATTCTCAAGTAGAATAAATAAAAATAAATGTTTCTGTAATTTTGTTGTTAAAAGTCAAAATTGTTTAATTGCAATTGTTCAGGATAAGAAATAAAATGTATTTTTTTAAACAACCAATTGAATTAAAATGCAATATTTACATATATATTCAGTTTAACCACTTGAATGTAAAATATCACACAGTAAATACTTCTTTTCTTCTCTGTCAACATTCACACATTTATTGCTACCGCACAACAATTAAATTAAGAACCTTAAGAACCTTGATCCTAAACATGTTTTGTACTTTAAAGAAAACACTAGTTTGATTGCATACTTAATTAACATGAAAGTAACACTGTGTTGCTCCTCAGCAGCTGACATAAAAGTACCTGCAGCCTTTGGTTGCCTTGGTTACAAACAACAGCAGTTTCACGCGCATCTAACCTTGGCTTCATCTCTGTTGCTCTTAAACAACGTCATTATTGTTTCATCGTTGACGTGAGGTTGCATTTCAACAGTTTAAAAATGTATATTAGAGGCAAGGACTATTTTGCGACAAGTGTGTATCATTTTACGGCAGTGAGTGCTGAGAGACCGCCGCCTGCTGAAGGAAACAGTAACATTACAGGAAACACACATTAGCCTAACAACTGTAACACTCACATTCAGCTCAAGCAGTTTATACACACGGATTAAGAGTCTGGTGCCCAGACAGATCTGATGGCATCCGCGACTTTATTTGGAGCTTTATTTAAGCGGTTTGTGAGCAGAAATGTGAAGATCAGGAGGATAAATGAGCGCATTTGGACCGATCGAATCAGAACTTCAGTAAGATCCAACCCTACCTCAGAATTGTAATGAGGATCGTATGAAGAGTTCAGATGCAAAAACCACCTGATCTTTCTATAAAAAATGCATTTTTATCAGGCTCCGATGTATGGTTTCTATCAAAGTACCGGTATTTCTGATTGGGTTAAGGCTGACATTTTAGTGAGTTTAAAGTAAAAGTTTAAGGACGTATAATGTGTGTCCAGAGCATTCACTCAGTATCATTATCTTATTTTTGACCGAGGTGGCTTTTAGGGGGCTTTGCATCTGAACTCTTCATATGCAGGACATGACCATTTTGGTGTGTAAGAGTGTGTGTGTGTGTGTGTGTGTGTGTGTGTGTGTGAGAGAGAGAGAGAGAGAGCGAACGAGGTTATGGGTGAAGGAGCAAATGAATGACAGTCATAGAAGCGGTGCTGTTATTTCTGACAATTATCAATAGAGTTCTTGTATTTGTGAGCAGTGTTGTGTGTTTTGTGACTGTCAGAACAAAAAAGCTTCATTTCTCGTGACTGTGACTCCACTGTCATTCCTGATCTATGAGAGAATCACTCATTTCACTTCGGTTCGAGCGCTGGACTCAGGTAGTGTTCCTTGTTTTATCAGCATTGAGCTTTACATTAAGTCTAAGCGCTGCTGGTTGATTTAAGCGCATCTTTTGTCCAGCTCAAGAAGTTTTAGATCAAGCAGATTATCTGTACAGCTGCGGAGAGACACAGAAACTCCACCAGCTCCTGCTGCGACACAAAGACAGGTAAAGCTAAGCCGAGAAAGTGTGCAGACAGGTAAAACTAACTTTAGAAACCTAATGATCCAGTATGCAGACAGGTAAAGGAGAAGACTGCAATATGAAACAGCCGCTTCCCCTTATTTTCAGCTGGAACACAAATATCAGCATTGTGTTAGATGACAAGGAGTTTTACTGCATTAACTTTCTCTTATTTTGATGTGAATCCACATATTTCAGATTACTGTTTCAGTTACTGTCAGAGGATGGAAAGTGAACGTGTCTCTCTCGTTCCAGTGACGATGCTGAGTTTCTGTGGAGATTGGCCCGAGCGTCCCGTGATCTGGCTTTACTGTCCAGCATCAGCGCCGACGAGAAGAAGCGGCTCACGTACGAAGCCTTTGACTACGCCAAGAAAGCTCTGGAGAAAAATGAGGCTTCCTTCGCGGCACACAAAGTAGATGAACGTTTCTGTTTGCGAATGAGCATTGCAGTGTTTGAGTATTAGATGTTTGATCACCCTTTCTTCTGCAGTGGTTCGCAATCTGCCTCAGTGACGTTGGTGATTATGAAGGGATCAAAGTGAAAATAGGAAATTCCTACATCATTAGAAACCACTTAGAGGTAAGATGTCAATTAAGGGTGAATTAACTACCTACACTAGTTAGGTCACACTCAGCACTAAATGAATGAAACATCCTAACCCTCACATCTACAGCGAGCGATTGAACTCAATCCTAAAGATGCGACGTCCATCCATATCCTTGGATATTGGTGAGTTTGTGTTCTGATATAAACACGCTCATAACTGGCCGCACAGGACACTTTCAGTAACACAAAGCTCGTTCCTTTGGCCGCCTGTTTGCAGGTGTTTTGCATTTGCTGAATTGCCGTGGTACCAGCGGAAAGTTGCGGCCGTTATATTTGGGTCGCCTCCAACAGCCACTTATGAAGAGGTCACTGAAATGAATAATTGTGTAGACACTTGATTAGCACTGATATTTTTAGGGAATAATAACTGTTCTGTCTCCCTCAGGCTTTGGCATTTTTCCTGCAAGCTGAAGAAGGTCTCGTATGAACGCAGGCACCTTCATCTTGTTTTGTTTGTTATTTACACATGACTTTAACACTTCAATATCTCAATTTAGTTGACCCCAATTTCTACAGCAAGAACCTGCTGATGCTGGGAAAGACGTACATGATGCTGAGAGACGTCCAACGAGCGGCGCTGTGGCTCACTAAAGTGCGAGATTACCCTGCGGTCACCGAAGAAGACAAACAGGTTCGCAAGCAGAGTTTGATCACAGTCAGATTCATCTGTAAAATCGTCTACAGAGGCGTAATCTTCATGTTTGGCCCAATGCAGGTACATAAGGAAGCGCTGGAGCTTCTGAAGAAACTCAACGGATGACGACTGGCAGCTAAATCAGTCCTGATGTTATCTAACCCTAACCTAGAGATGCCTTAATTGTTCTTTGAAATGACTTACCATTGATTTGTGTATGATGGTGATTTGCTGCTCACCTTTTTAGACTCTTTTAGTGTCTGCCATTATCAGAAGCTTGAACAAAGGGACAAAATCTAAATGTAATGCTGACTGTAATTGACTGGTACTGGTGTGTTTCTAGTACTCTTGAATGTTTGCTGGAGTTTCAGAAATGGGTTAGCGACAGACCTTGACACGACGAGTTCACAGATACGACGCGCTCGACAGCAAACAGAGACCTTGGACTGACTGCAGATCAAAGATCATTGAGTGAAGCTTCAACATGGGGCTAATCAGTTTATTGTATAGTAATAAGGATTTTTATCAAACTCTCATTTAAACTAATCAACATGCGTGTGCACCTGGAAACTATGAGTACTTTACTTCAGTTTACCTCCATTTTCTCACAGAATCGTCCAGCTGAATAGAAGTTACTAAAACAGAAGGAACTGAAACAATAAAAATACTGAAAACAAATGGTGTTAGGATGAACCTATGCAACGTGGTTTTTGTACTTATACATGATTCAGATTTCAAATGTTTTGAGCAATTAAACTAAAAAAATTAAATACTTGCCTATATTTTGAGCCTTCTGTGGAAATGAAATGAAGCAAAAACTAGAATCTATGTTCATGTTGGGCTCAGGGTTTTGTTTCTCCCCACAGGAATCTTCACATCATCAAAAACAGTCTCCATCAGTGCTTGAAGAACACCAGAGACACCCGCGTTTGTTTGAACTCATATATTTTAATATGAAAGATATTCATGGACACAGTTTTCCTCCCCTGACGGTCAAAGGCCACAGAAATAAGGAAGTGCTTGGAGCACAACTGACTTGAGCTGCTGCTGCCGTTCTGAGCGTGTGCAGAGACTCTGTTACTGAAGGGACGAATACTGATTGACAGTCTAAAGTGACAACGGCAATACTGTCGAGAGCCAATCGTGATGAATGATATGTGAGACAGCAATCTGTCTGTCTGTCTGTCAGTCGGTCTACAGGAGTCAAATCATCTCTCACTCTGCAGGCAGCCATGCAAGCGCTTAACAATCACAACTTAATGTCCAACAACACAAAAAAAAAAAAGAAAGAAAGAAAAATCCCAGGCACCTGATCAAACTCTACAATTATTCTGTAAAAGCTCTATAAAACTAGAGCTGTAAGTTTGAGTTCTACTATAAAATCCTCTCTAATGTTTTTTTTTTAGGCTCATTTTAAAAACCCGCCAAATGAATGAAACAAAGCGTTGTTGTATATAGATATCAGCATTTAAAAGATCAGAAAAGCTCAAACGCTTGCATATTCATGGGGAATCATGTTATGAAGTTCGCTAAATGAGGTCTTAAGATAAAGATTTGGTTTAAAATGACAAAATAGCAATTTACATTGTAATCATCTGTGCAAGTTTCACGGTTTTGTTTGACTTGGCTGACGCGTCGCCGTAAAGGGGAAAGACGTTTCATCACTCTTGACCAAACCCTTCCGTCTCCTCGATCGCAAAGAGCAGTTTCTCCTTCAGCTGTTCGAAGCTTTTGTAGGGGGGCAAATCCAGCCGATTAAAGCTGCGAACAGACAAAAACGAGTGAGCCGTGAACGTCGTCAGCATGTGACGCCTAGTTTCCTCCTGAAAACTCACCAGGTGTGACTCCGGGGCAGCCACGTCTCTTTGCCGACCTTCTCGATGCAGAACTTCTGAGGTCCGTTGCTTCCTGGAGGACGAAGAATCGCAAGAAAATAAACAGATGACCGTTCTGTGCATTTATTTGTCTTATTGTGAAGGCTCTGAATGAGTTGCTGGATTCAGTGGAAACCAGAGAAACGGCCGGAGCGACTGAAGACTCACCCATGAGCTCAGCGAAGCCGCCCAGCGGAAGCCTGCAGGTGCCCGTCACAAACTGCATCAAACGCAGACGCACCTCGTTATCCACCTCCTTCACCAACTGCACACAAACACACATCAGAACACCATTCAGACAGGATTCGTTTCAGCGGGCCAAACGAGCTTCCTCCTTCCCCTCATAGAAAATAAATAAAATAGAAGTCACTTCAACATAATGAAAAATTAGCCAAAGTTATACAGGTTTAACTCACATCTAATTTAAATATAATAAAGGGTGAAAGAAATACTCAAGTACAAAAGTCTGCGTTTATAGCCGACATGCTGTGGATCACATTTATTTACCACTGACAGGGTTGGGTAACATTAACTCACATTAACATGTTTGTTAGACCTTGAGAATCAATGTGAACATCACTTGTATTAATATATTTATTGCTCAGCCCAATGCAAGACTCTTCCAGAAAAATCCAAATGGGCAAACCTTATGAAGTCTATTAGCATACTGCTTCAAAAGTCAAAATAAATAAATAAATAAATAAAATATTATATCTATATATATAAGTTCAGATGCAAAACAAGCTAAAAGCCATCTCATCATCAAAAATGAGATAATGATACTGAATGAATGCTTTTGACACATATTATACTTCTACTTCAAACTCGCTAAAATCCCACCCTCAGCCAAATCTGAAGTACCAGTACTTACATAGAAAACTGATAAAAATACATTTTTTAAAGAAAGATGTCAGATGGATTTAGAGGCTTTTGCATCTGAACTATAAATATTATATACAGGTCCTTCTCAAAAAATTAGCATATTGTGATAAAGTTCATTATTTTCTGCAATGTACTGATAAACATTAGACTTTCATATATTTTAGCTTCATTACACACAACTCAAAGTAGTTCAAGCCTTTTATTGTTTTAATATTGATGATTTTGGCATACAGCTCATGAAAACCCAGAATTCCTATCTCAAAAAATTAGCATATTTCATCCGACCAATAAAAGAAAAGTGTTTTTAATACAAAAAAAGTCAACTTTCAAATAATTATGTTCAGTTATGCACTCAATACTTGGTCGGGAATCCTTTTGCAGAAATGACTGCTTCAATGCGGCGTGGCATGGAGGCAATCAGCCTGTGGCACTGCTGAGGTGTTATGGAGGCCCAGGATGCTTCGATAGCGGCCTGAAGCTCATCCAGAGTGTTGGGTCTTGCGTCTCTCAACTTTCTCTTCACAATATCCCACAGATTCTCTATGGGGTTCAGGTCAGGAGAGTTGGCAGGCCAATTGAGCACAGTAATACCATGGTCAGTAAACCATTTACCAGTGGTTTTGGCACTGTGAGCAGGTGCCAGGTCGTGCTGAAAAATGAAATCTTCATCTCCATAAAGCTTTTCAGCAGATGGAAGCATGAAGTGCTCTAAAATCTCCTGATAGCTAGCTGCATTGACCCTGCCCTTGATAAAACACAGTGGACCAACACCAGCAGCTGACATGGCACCCCAGACCATCACTGACTGTGGGTACTTGACACTGGACTTCAGGCATTTTGGCATTTCCCTCTCCCCAGTCTTCCTCCAGACTCTGGCACCTTGATTTCCGAATGACATGCAAAATTCGCTTTCATCCGAAAAAAGTACTTTGGACCACTGAGCAACAGTCCAGTGCTGCTTCTCTGTAGCCCAGGTCAGGCGCTTCTGCCGCTGTTTCTGGTTCAAAAGTGGCTTGACCTGGGGAATGCGGCACCTGTAGCCCATTTCCTGCACACGCCTGTACACGGTGGCTCTGGATGTTTCTACTCCAGACTCAGTCCACTGCTTCCGCAGGTCCCCCAAGGTCTGGAATCGGTCCTTCTCCACAATCTTCCTCAGGGTCCAGTCACCTCTTCTCGTTGTGCAGCGTTTTCTGCCACACTTTTTCCTTCCCACAGACCTCTTGCTTGAGGGTGTCAATGATGGCCTTCTGGACAGCAGTCAGGTCGGCAGTCTTACCCTTGATTGCGGTTTTGAGTAATGAACCAGGCTGGGAGTTTTTAAAAGCCTCAGGAATCTTTTGCAGGTGTTTAGAGTTAATTAGTTGATTCAGATGATTAGGTTAATAGCTCGTTTAGAGAACCTTTTCATGATATGCTAATTTTTTGAGATAGGAATTTTGGGTTTTCATGAGCTGTATGCCAAAATCATCAATATTAAAACAATAAAAGGCTTGAACTACTTCGAGTTGTGTGTAATGAAGTCTAATGTTTATCAGTACATTACAGAAAATAATGAACTTTATCACAATATGCTAATTTTTTGAGAAGGACCTGTATATTTATAGTGATTGTGATAAATGTGCCTTTTGTAACATATCTGTTGAAGATATTGAACATTTACTTTACTGTTGGCCTTTTTCTGTTTCATTTTGGGTTGACTTTTAAAATAGACATAACAAAAAAAAATAAGCAAAGCCCTTAATTTAGAACCTCATGATATTTTACTTTGTTTCTAAAACCCTTTTTTTTTGATAAACAGATTTATATGATTAATCTGTTAGTTCTCTTAGCAAAGCTCAAAAATAATTCATAGGAAACCATCATATATTACCCTTTTGTTAAGCTATTTTTTAAATATACTTTGAAAACCTTTCTAATGTAAGATCACAAAAAAAGAAGCTTATAAAAAAAAAATTCTAAAGCTTTTCAGATGTATGTACCTGCCCTAATGCAACTTTTTAAATCTTTTTTTAATCCCGTTATTTCGGTTTATTTATTAATTTATTTTAAAATAGATATGTTTGTGTTTGTCTTGTGTGTGTGTGTGTGTGTGTGTTTTTGTTCTGTTTTGCATGGTTTGAGATGCCGCTAACCACAGTAAAACCACTGTATTTTATTTTATTGTGAGTGTACACAAAACATCCATTTTCTCTTAATTGCACTTTAGAAATGATCTTAGAATAAATTTAGGACAGTTTATATGCAACTTTTTATAAATGATACATTACAGCCTTACACGTCATTGAATTTCAGTCAGAGTTGTGTGACATGCAATCACCGTTTACAGATTAGATAGGACCGAATGAGAGTGCTATATGCTGAATCTCACCTGTCACAAAACACCAGTGACTTCTCTCAGAAAACAGCATTTTTGTTATTGTAAGCACTAAAAATAGTTAAATCCAAAAGTATTGTTTAGTGTAAAATGTGTTGAAGATTAGCAGATAGGCTGTCGATTCATTAAATAATAAGCTGTTTTCTCTAAAAACCTGTTTATTCAGCATAGTGAAGCCTCTCCTCCATTGACACCCATTCAGAAAAAAACAGCCTCTGGTCTCCTTCCCTACGTACTGCCAAAACGGAATTTTGTGTGTGTGTGTGTGTGTGTGTGTGTGTGTGTGTGTGTGTGTTGTTTTGCTATATAAGTGAGGACCAAAATGTGACAAAACACCTTTTAAGTAAGGACCTTTTGGTAAAGTGAGGACAAAATCGTGGTCCTCACTTTATTTTGCTCAATATAGCCCCCAGGGGAGAGGGGCATTGTGCTATGCAAATTTCTCAAATGTCCTTATTTCAGTATTAGATCATGACAACACTGTTTCCTTTATTCTCCTGCGCTCCCTCTAAAGGATAATGACATGTACTGGCTGGAAGAGTAGAGCTCCTTGTTTTTGATTGGATGGCTTGGTGAATTTTGTGATTGGTAGGCCAATGAAAAATAAATATCTTTGAAAAACGATTTATTTCTTTATATTATAAAATATCACAATTACTTTCGTAAATAAAGAGTACATAAAATACCATGTCTGAATTTCAGCAACAAATGCCTCATAAATTAATTGCAAATGCATTAGATTTTCAACAAGCTGCATAATAATGGAGATGAATATTATGCACGGCGAATCTGTGTGTTTTTTTTATGCTTTTTGAGCGAGCATTGAGGAGTATAAAAACCGAGCTCGAAACGTGACCAAGTTATTACAACATGTCGGCGGGACGATTTAAGCGGAGGTTAATACGAGAGAGGTCCAAGCACCAATTAATATGTTTTGTATAGATTAGTTTTAATTAATTATTGTAATGTGAAATATGGTAAAAAATAAAGCTGACTGCCAAAATCGCCCCCTTCTTAAGCAAGTCTGTTTTTAATTTATATAGGTGATGTACAATAATTCTACAAGATAATGAGTGTAAAAAACGAAGTAAGTAATGTTTTAAAACATTAAATATAAACTGTCAGTTTTGCAATTACCATTTGCATTCGTGTTATTTCATTATTAAAGATAGAGGTAGTCTTTAATGAGCTCCCCTCCCCCACACGAGGCAGCTAGCGGTGGGGGAGGGGAGCTGCTGCGTCTTAATTAAAGTTCAGCTTCAGCTCAAGCCGCTTCATGATCATTGCAGAATTTTTTCATAACGCTGTATAGTAAGTATACTTAGTAAAAGGACTTGGAAAACATTTGCAAACTAATCAAAGTTGATATATTGCAGTCCTTATTGCTAGTACATGAATAACCTGAATATAAATAGTGAAGTCTTCATCTTTTGCCACTGTAATTAAGAAATTAATATTGTTTAATTATCCTTAATTACGGTTTAATTTATGCTTTAACAGCTTGTTAACCTTGTACATTATGTACCGTATTAAACCAGTAGTAAAGGAGTTGTTAGTGGTTATGAGTAAATATCTTTGCCTCCAATCTAATGATCATCTGTGATGAAGAGAACTTTAATACTTTAAAATATTGTTTTTTAAATTATTTTTTAGTTTTCTTTGTGTTAGCTAGTGTGTTTTTTTTTTGTTACCTGTGAGATAACTTTGAAAATTGATTACAGATGAAAACTTTAAAGCAAGAAGTAGAGAGGAGAGATGAGGAGGACCAAGACGGAGCGAGGAGAGATGAGGAGGACCAAGAAGGAAAGAGGAGAGATGAGGAGGACCAAGACAGAGAGAGGAGAGATGAGGAGGACCAAGAAGGAAAAAGGAGAGATGAGGAGGACCAAGACAGAGAGAGGAGAGATGAGGAGGACCAAGAAGGAAAAAGGAGAGATGAGGAGGACCAAGACAGAGAGAGGAGAGATGAGGAGGACCAAGAAGGAAAAAGGAGAGATGAGGAGGACCAAGAAGGAGAGAGGAGAGATGAGGAGGACCAAGACAGAGAGAGGAGAGATGAGGAGGACCAAGACGGAGAGAGGAGAGATGAGGAGGACCAAGACGGAGAGAGGAGATGTTACGCTCCTGGAATATTTGATATTTTGTTGATTGTGTCTTTTTTTTTGTGTGTGGTTCGAGTTGGCAGGTCGCCCTGACGGCTGACCATGACGTCATCGCGTATATCGTGGTTGACACTAATCAGGAGGCGTCAGCTGTTTAAAAGGACTCTGATGAAATCAGATGGCGAGCGGCTTGGCAAACTCATTCACCGGAACACTCTCCTCGGACGATTCCAGCCAGACACCTTTGTGTAACGTAATGGTTTATGTTAGAGCCTTTGAATGGCTTCTGTGAAATGTTTTAGTGCACTGTTAGTTTTTGAGACGCGACTTTGTGTGCGCTCTGTATTTGGACAGGTGTGCAAGTAAATCTCCGTGTTGCACACCTGTAGTGGTAAAGAATGCCCTAGCATTTAAACCCCTCGTTACATTCTAGAAATTCGCTCAGCTTCACGTGCACTTAAAGCTCTCGTTACATTTCAGAACTTGCTCAACTTAAGTGCATTTAAACCTCTCGTTACATCCCAGAGCTTGCTCAGCTCAACGTGCTTTTAAACCTCTCGTTACATGGTGCGTTTCTTATAGGTAGTTCTGTTTGTGTTAGTTATTAAGTGTGTTCGCCAACCTTGTATTTTTGTTTGTATGTAGTGCAGTTTATTTAGGCGTCGTATACGCCGAAGACCACGGTTTTGTTTTCACATTTTTCTTTGACAGATAGATTAGAGAAAGGGGTTAAGTTATTGGGCTTTTGTTTTGATTATTTCTCTTGTTTGGCGACGCACTCTCTTCGTTAACTTCACTATTTCAACTTTTGATTCTTGCCTACTTCTGGCATCTCTGGATTTGATTACAAATAAATACTTTTGTTAAACTGAATGTGGCAATCTTTGTTCATTCCTCACTGCACAACGCAATTAGCACAAGCTCACATTAAATGTTGCGCCATCATCCTTTTACCAGCTCATAAGTGCGTAACATTTGTGGTGGCAGCGGTGGGATGCCCTTTTCTTTTAGGGGGCATCCTCTCTTTTTTTTTGGATGACTTGTGTGAGCGGTGCTGTTGCTTGTGTGCTGGTGGAATGAACAATGAATTAAGTGATCGTGAGGGTTTGTTTGGTTATATCTTTCTGATATTGTTGGTAGTGAAGGGTTAGTTAGGATGGCTGACTTTGATTTGGAGAGTTTTTTATGTACACCGACTATCGAACAACTAGATAAGTGCTGGAAAGACGATCTAGTGAGAATTGCGGAACATTTCAACGTTAAAGTCTCTAAACAGCAACTGAAGAGAGATATTAGGAATATTGTGCTGCAAAGTTTAGGGGAGGCAGGTGTGCTGAAGTCAAGTGACATAGCTGCAGGTCCACCTGGTGCTGATGTCCGCTCAATTAGTGGGTCAGATGTGAGCGAAACTGCGGAGGTGGAGGGTGTCGAAGCCAAGGCAGTTTTGTCTCCTTTTGAACCTTTTACTTCGACCGTGGCAGGGTCTAGTAGTGATTCGCGACTCAGAATACGTTTGGCAAAAATCCAAATGGAAGAGCGCGATAGGGCAGCGGGACGTAAGGCCGAGATGGACATGCGACTTGAGGTTCGCCGGTTGGAGATAGAGGCGGACAAAGCAATCAAGTTGCGAGAGCTTGAGTTAAGAGCAGCCAAGGAAGCACCGATTTTCCCTTTACAGCTTGCCACTCAACCTGTGCCATCTGTACATAGTACTGATACTTTAGGTGCAGGTGCATCAAGTAACACCTTTGATGTGAGTAAATATATTTCCCTTGTTCCACAATTCCGCGAGGCTGAAGTGGACTCGTATTTCAATGTATTTGAGCGAATTGCTTCTGCATTACATTGGTCTAAAGACGTGTGGCCTTTGTTGCTACAATGTAAGTTGACGGGAAAAGCTCAGGAGGTATGTGCTAGCCTTTCTCTTGAGGAAAGTTTAGATTATGACATTGTGAAGTCTGCGATTTTGAGAGCCTATGAACTTGTACCGGAGGCCTATAGGCAACGGTTTAGGAATCATAAACGGAATTCGAGTCAAACATTCGTTGAGTTTGCTAGGGAAAAATGCGTGTTATTTGACCGATGGTGTACTTCTAGCAAAGTAACAGACATTCAGGCGTTGCGCGAATTAATTCTTGTAGAGGAATTTAAAAGTTGTATTCCTGAGCGTATGGTGATATACTTAAATGAGCAGAAGGTGACATCATTGTCACAAGCCGCTGTTCTTGCTGATGAGTTCGCACTGACGCATAAGAGTGTGTTCTCTTCTGTCCGCACTGACAAAGCTCTATCCGTACCCGCTGTTCCAAAGGAACAGGTGCGCTTGAAAAGTGTTACGAAACCTAGGGAAGATAGAGAGTGTTATTATTGCCACAAGCTGGGTTACGTAATCGCTGACTGTCTTGCTTTAAAACGTAAGCAGCAAGTGAATACTTCCAAGAGCGTAGCTTTTGTGAAGATGGTGGACGTCGCTAAAGATGAGAATGATAAGAAACTGGACGCTAGTTATCAGCCTTTCGTGATGGAAGGTGAGGTATCTGTCAATGACCAGTTTTTAAATCCTGTTAAAGTGACGATGTTGCGTGATACGGGGGCCATGCAGTCTTTTATTGTGGCAGGTGCACTGCCGTTGTCTGATCTGACTTTCTGTGGCAGTCATGTGTTGGTGCGCGGATTTGAAATGAGTGTTATGAAAGTCCCTCTGCATAACATTTTTCTTAAGTCTGATTTGTTTACAGGCTTCGTGAAAGTAGGAGTGCGTGACAATTTGCCGGTGGACGGGGTGAAATTCATCCTGGGCAATGATATTGCGGGTGGAAAAGTCATGCCGTTTCTCGAGGTTTGTGATAAGCCTTTTGTGTCGGATGATTCTGATGAACTTTTAGAAAAATTTCCCGACGTTTTTCCTGTTTGCGCCGTGACGCGGGCTCAGGCTCGTAAGCTAGCTAACGCAGATGATTTGTGCTCTACTTTTATAGCTCCTGTTTTTAGGAATGACGCGCTGATGTTGGCTGATGATAAGCCTATTGTGCTGCAGACTGGAGATTTAAAACTGCAGGTGACGCGTGAAAGAATTATTGCGGCCCAAAAGGTAGATTTTACTCTGCGTTCATGTTTTTCCTCTGTCGTTTCTTTTGAAGCGGCGCGAGAGAGAAAGACTGCGTATTATATGGAGAATGGGTTATTAATGCGAAGGTGGTGTCCAGATCTTGCGCGTGATTCTGAGTGGTCTGCTGTTAATCATATCGTGATTCCTTCGTGTTACAGACATATCGTACTTTCTTTGGCTCACGACCATGATTTGTCCGGTCATTTAGGTATTAAGAAAACATATACTCGAATTTTAAAACACTTCTTCTGGCCCAGAATGAAGGCGGACGTGGCGAAATTTTGTCGAACGTGTGAGACGTGCCAAGTTACAGGTAAACCGAATCAAGTGATTCCTCGAGCACCTCTTGTTCCTATACCAGTAATAGGGGAACCTTTTGAGCACGTAGTTATCGACTGTGTGGGTCCTTTGCCTAAATCTCGAGCTGGTAATCAGTTCTTGCTCACTGTAATGTGTACAGCGACGCGATTTCCAGAGGCAATCCCACTGAGGAGGATTACGGCACCAGTCATTAGTAAAGCCCTTGTGAAGTTCTTTTCAGTGTTTGGGTTACCGAGAATTGTACAATCTGATCAAGGTACCAATTTTTTGTCTAAGCTTTTCTCACAAGTGTTAAAAACTTTACATATCACTCACAGGACTTCAAGTGCATTCCATCCAGAGTCCCAAGGTGCTTTAGAGCGCTTTCATCAGACGCTGAAAGCGATGCTGCGCCGTTACTGCCTGGATACGGGCAGGGATTGGGATGAGGGCGTACCTTTACTTTTGTTTGCGATCAGAGAGGTGGTGCAAGAGAGCTTGGGTTTTAGCCCGGCCGACCTCGTCTTCGGACACTCGGTGAGAGGTCCTTTAAAGATGCTTCGTGAGGATATGCTGTCCTCCGAGTCTTCTGCTAAGACTAATATTCTGGATTATGTCAGCAAGTTTCGCGAGTGTTTGCATCACGCTTGTTCTTTCGCGAAAGAGTCATTGTTAAAGGCTCAGATGGCAATGAAAAAACACTTTGATAAAAAGACTGTGTCACGGCATTTTAAAAAAGGGGATCGAGTGTTGGTTTTAATGCCAGTTATGGGCTCCGTTTTATCTGCACGTTTCTCTGGCCCATATGAAGTGGTAAAGAAACTGAGTGAAACTGACTATTTGATTCATACTCCCGATCGCAGAAAGAAATCTTGTGTGTGTCATATTAATATGATTAAAGAGTATCATGTTAGAGAGTCCTCATCAGACGATTCTGTGAAGGCCGAAGGAGTCGTTGCGGATACCTCTGCCGTTGCGCTCGCATGCGAAGTGACTGATGTCACTGGCGCACTTGACAGTGAGGATGGGATGATAGTCCGTCACACGTTTCAGCAGTGCGCTCGCTTGAAGAAGATGTGCAGAGGAGTGACATTGAGTCGTTGATTGCTGACTTTCCTGTTTTATTTCACGATGTTCCTTCTCGTACTACGGTGCTGCAACACGACATCGGTGTAGGTGAGACTGTCCCTATTAAGCAGCATGCGTACAGAGTGAATGCTGTCAAACGTTCGGTAATGAAAGCTGAAGTCGATTATTTTTGTGAAAACGGCTTAGCGAAGCAAAGCTTTAGTCCATGGAGCTCGCCCTGTTTACTCGTGACCAAGAGCGATGGGTCTGCGAGATTTTGCACCGATTATAGGAAAGTGAATGCCGTTACTGTTCCTGATTGCTTTCCATTACCACGCATGGAAGACTGTGTGGATAATTTAGGGTCTGCAAAATATGTGTCCAAGTTGGATTTGTTGAAAGGATATTGGCAGGTGCCATTGACATCTCGCGCCTCTGATATCTCTGCTTTTGTGACTCCGGATGACTTCATGCAGTATTGCGTTATGGCGTTCGGCATGCGGAACGCGCCGGCGACATTCCAGCGGCTAATTAATATCGTGCTCGCGGGTGTCCGGAACTGTAATGCATATTTAGATGATCTCGTGATTTATTCGAGTAACTGGTCTGAGCATATGTCCACATTAAGAGAAGTGTTTGAACGTCTTGCGAATGCCTCGCTGACGTTAAATCTTGCAAAGTGTGAGTTTGGCCAAGCCACGATTACTTACCTGGGTCGAGAAGTGGGCCAGGGACAAGTGAAACCGACCGAAGCGAAAGTGACTGCTGTCGCACAGTTTCCCGTGCCTACTACGCGGAAAGAGCTACGAAGATTCCTCGGAATGGCTGGATATTATCGGAATTTTTGCAAGAATTTCTCCACTGTTGCTAACCCGTTAACTTCTCTACTGAGTCCCTCGCGAACTTTCTTGTGGACTGATAAGTGCCAAGATGCTTTCGATAATGTTAAAGCTCTGCTATGTAGCGCACCTGTTCTGGCAGCTCCTGATATGTCCAAAGGCTTCAAGCTGGAAATTGACGCCAGTTCGGTTGGTGCGGGGGCAGTGCTCGTGCAAGAAGACAGCTCTGGAATTGACCATCCCTTGTGTTATTTCTCACGTAAGTTTAACAAACATCAGTTAAATTACTCTACTGTTGAGAAAGAGACTTTAGCTCTGCTATTGGCTCTCCAGTTTTTTGATGTTTATGTGAGTTCTAATAATTTGCCTCTGATTGTGTTTACCGATCATAATCCTTTAGTGTTTTTAGCACGCATGTACAATCAAAATCAGCGATTAATGCGCTGGTCCTTAATCGTGCAAGGCTACAACTTGGTGATCAAACACAAAAAAGGGTCAGAAAATATTATGGCTGATGCGCTTTCTAGAGCATAGTGAATTTAAAAAAAAAATTACATATGTATATGTGTAATTTATATGTATCAAATGTTACGCACTTATGAGCTGGTAAAAGGATGATGGCGCAACATTTAATGTGAGCTTGTGCTAATTGCAGTGAGGAATGAACAAAGATTGCCACATTCAGTTTAACAAAAGTATTTATTTGTAATCAAATCCAGAGATGCCAGAAGTAGGCAAGAATCAAAAGTTGAAATAGTGAAGTTAACGAAGAGAGTGCGTCGCCAAACAAGAGAAATAATCAAAACAAAAGCCCAATAACTTAACCCCTTTCTCTAATCTATCTGTCAAAGAAAAATGTGAAAACAAAACCGTGGTCTTCGGCGTATACGACGCCTAAATAAACTGCACTACATACAAACAAAACTACAAGGTTGGCGAACACACTTAATAACTAACACAAACAGAACTACCTATAAGAAACGCACCATGTAACGAGAGGTTTAAAAGCACGTTGAGCTGAGCAAGCTCTGGGATGTAACGAGAGGTTTAAAAGCACGTTGAGCTGAGCAAGCTCTGGGATGTAACGAGAGGTTTAAATGCACTTAAGTTGAGCAAGTTCTGAAATGTAACGAGAGCTTTAAGTGCACGTGAAGCTGAGCGAATTTCTAGAATGTAACGAGGGGTTTAAATGCTAGGGCATTCTTTACCACTACAGGTGTGCAACACGGAGATTTACTTGCACACCTGTCCAAATACAGAGCGCACACAAAGTCGCGTCTCAAAAACTAACAGTGCACTAAAACATTTCACAGAAGCCATTCAAAGGCTCTAACATAAACCATTACGTTACACAAAGGTGTCTGGCTGGAATCGTCCGAGGAGAGTGTTCCGGTGAATGAGTTTGCCAAGCCGCTCGCCATCTGATTTCATCAGAGTCCTTTTAAACAGCTGACGCCTCCTGATTAGCGTCAACCATGATATACGCGATGACGTCATGGTCAGCCGTCAGGGCGACCTGCCAACTCGAACCACACACAAAAAAAAAAGACACAATCAACAAAATATCAAATATTCCAGGAGCGTAACAGGAGAGATGAGGAGGACCAAGACAGAGAGAGGAGAGATGAGGAGGACCAAGAAGGAAAGAGGAGAGATGAGGAGGACCAAGACAGAGAGAGGAGAGATGAGGAGGACCAAGACGGAGAGAGGAGAGATGAGGAGGACCAAGAAGGAAAGAGGAGAGATGAGGAGGACCAAGACAGAGAGAGGAGAGATGAAGAGGACCAAGAAGGAAAGATGAGAGATGAGGAGGACCAAGAAGGAGAGAGGAGAGATGAGGAGGACCAAGACAGAGAGAGGAGAGATGAGGAGGACCAAGACAGAGAGAGGAGGGATGAGGAGGACCAAGAAGGAAAGAGGAGAGATGAGGAGGACCAAGAAGGAAAGAGGAGAGATGAGGAGGACCAAGACGGAGAGAGGAGAGATGAGGAGGACCAAAACGGAGAGAGGAGGGATGAGGAGGACCAAGAAGGAGAGAGGAGAGATGAGGAGGACCAAAACGGAGAGAGGAGGGATGAGGAGGACCAAGAAGGAAAGAGGAGAGATGAGGAGGACCAAGAAGGAAAGAGGAGAGATGAGGAGGACCAAGAAGGAAAGAGGAGAGATGAGGAGGACCAAGACAGAGAGAGGAGAGATGAGGAGGACCAAGACAGAGAGAGGAGAGATGAGGACCAAGAAGGAAAGAGGAGATGAGGAGGACCAAGAAGGAAAGAGGAGAGATGAGGAGGACCAAGACGGAGAGAGGAGAGATGAGGAGGACCAAGACGGATTGAGGAGAGATGAGGAGGACAAAGAAGGAGAGACGAGAGATGAGGAGGACCAAGACGGAGAGAGGAGAGATGAGGAGGACCAAGAAGGAAAGAGGAGAGATGAGGAGGACCAAGACAGAGAGAGGAGAGATGAGGAGGACCAAGACAGAGAGAGGAGAGATGAGGACCAAGAAGGAAAGAGGAGATGAGGAGGACCAAGAAGGAAAGAGGAGAGATGAGGAGGACCAAGACGGAGAGAGGAGAGATGAGGAGGACCAAGACGGATTGAGGAGAGATGAGGAGGACCAAGACAGACAACATGACACCCCTGATTTTGTTCAGGAAATTTGTATAGAGGTAAGTCAACACTCCACTTTTTTTGAAAATAGGCTCATGTTCCAACTCCCCTAGAGTTAAACAGATGAGTTTTACCGTTATTGAATCCATTCAGCCAATCTCCTGGTCTGCCGGTTAGGGATGGGTATCGATTACATTTTATCGATATCGATATCGATATCGATACCGATGCTGCTTATCGATACCGGTTCTTATCGATACCGCTATCGATACTACTACTCTATAATTAGGTCCAAAAGACATTATGTGAAAAGATGTTGAAAATTTCAAGTTATTTTATTACTGTTGAACTTTACAGCAGTTTACAAATACCTCTAAGCAAACAGAAGTTGATGCATAAAGAAAATGTTTTAAATAAAAAGGCCCTTCAAAGAGAGAGAGAAAAAGCGAGAGACAGAGAGAGATTTTCTTAGCTACCACAGCACAACATATTTTTCAGATTAATTGCTGTGAGGGATTTTGTCTGGCTTGCTATTTTTTCCAGAAATTGATTTTGGCATACATATAAATACGCAATTTTCGTGTGCATGTGATATTACCCCTTCAGAAAGAATTTGTACCCCCTTCGGTCTTCTTAACGAATGTATTTTTTAATACAATAGATTATTATTATAGATTAATAGATTATTATATGGAGGAGCATGGGCGCACCGTCTGCACAGCGCATAAAGTTGTGCTCCATTTGCGCAAATCAATCAGCGTCTGACAAGAAGCAGTGTAGCTAGCCCATGCAATCAAAGCATTCCAACGCTAAGCATTTACCGCAAGACTATTCGCAAGCAGACGCAGGGCATGGCAGTTTCTCCTGTGCTGCTTGCTCCACCAGGTTTGGTCATGACAGCTAAATCACGATTTAACAAACTCACTCAATGTATTTCATACCGTGCTTTAATACACCCGTGCCCCTTTCCCTTATCTCCCCTCAATATCGAATGCTTACGAAAGTGAAAGTAGAATCGGAAAAATAGCACGCATAAGAAAGCCATTGCACGCATTCCCGAGCAACTGAACGCTGTCACCTAATATTATCACAGCTGTTCACATTCAAGACATAAACTCTTTACACGAATACATATTTCTGTGCGTTTTTGATCATATGGACGTGCACCCAAAGTGCCATGTGTAATTTCTGTTTTGGACTGCGCAGCATGGTGAACAGTATCTTTTCCACGGATTATTGTGATTCAGCGTTTTTTTTTAAACATGTCCCACAATTTAGCAACATTGAAGACTGCATTTTGAAACAATCACCGATTGTGCTGATTCTGATGTTAAGTTTTGGTTTTCGGAAGGAATGAATGTGCACCGCTGTGAAGGTAAAGAAGTTTTAGAAAAAAAATGTTTTACCTCATAACTTCTTTTTTTTTTTTGGAAGCCAACATCGAACTCAAACAATAAAACAGTCCTAACGCGTGAGCAGACGTCTGACTGTTCAGTTCTGTCCTCCATCATCACAGTTAAACAGGGCTTTATTTTTGTGCGCTCTGCGCGCTCCTCGGCGTGAATTACAAATAGCAAAAATGCATCATATGTCCTAATATTATTGCATAAAAAAAACAGGCTGACGACTTTGGCGAGATATAGTTTGCAAGATGATGTGTATATATAGCAATAATAAATATCTGTGTATTTTCTTAATTTCTCCAGTACTGATAGCAGAACCGTTAACGTCAGAGCTTATCGATACTCCGGTCTTTCATAATTTAGCACCGGTTCCGATTTAATACCGGGTTTCGCTACCCATCCCTACTGCCGGTAGCACTTTATCATAGCTTAGCATAAATCACTGAATCTGATTAGACCATTGGCATCTTGCTCAAAAATGACCAGAGGGGTTCAATATTTTCCCTATTTAAAACTTCTTCTGTAGTTACATCGTGTACTAGGACCAACAGAAAATGAAAAGTTGTGATTTTCTAGGTTGATATATGGATAGGAACTATACTCTCATTCTGGTGTAATAACCAAGGTACTATGCTGTCGTACCTGTCATTTTATTATTGGCTTAGTGCCGGTCACGGTTGAAGTTACCTAGCTAAGGACAATTTCGGGCGCTGCGTAACATTGCTTCTACTGCACCCATGGTACGGCAGCAACTTTTAGCGAAATTTAATTTGCTGTCTCAAGCCGGTCTCCATCCAAATGGCTTTTTACCATTAAAATGGTGTCTGTGATGATGTCATCCCTAAAAAAAATTAATTGTCACATAAGTTTCGGTGTATGTGTAAAAAAAAAAAAAAAGTTGTGCTTGAGCTGTTTCCATTCATAATTTTACATACTGTGCAAATTACATAGGCTAGTAGCCTGTTTTTCATCCATTTCGGTGTTAATTTTGGCAGCAAATTTTGATTTAGTTTTAGTCATAGTCTTGACTAAAATGCCATTTTAGTTTTAGTCATATTTTAGTCATCTGAATTGTTTTTAGTTTTAGTCTAGTTTTAGTCGACTAAAATCGTATGATATTTAAATCTACAGTAAATTTAGTCGGTTAAAATTGAATGGGTTTAGTTACAGTGCAATGCATTTATTAAGCATTTCTCTAAAATTTCCAAACTCATTATATAGGTTTGATATTAAGGTTTTATCATGATAAACACACAATTTAGCTGTGGTGATACACAACATGCCAACAAACCACTTCTCATAAAGAACATGGTCTTCTTTTGAATGAAATACCAATGGTTATATAGGTGAATTATGAATTCTTTATAGTAACTTGTTAACCGTATTCTTTATTCTTTCAAACAGACATATTTATTTCTATAAATTAATTTAGATGAATCTTTAGGGCTTCAGTCAAGAGCAGCGAGTAGTTTTCTGTCTCTCTTTTGTTGCTTGGTTAACATAGACAATAGCAACTAAATGTGGCTGAAAAACCGAATTCAGAAATGCAATGGATGCAATGTACTAATGCACTTTCTCCCTACTGTTTACGTTAATTTAAGACCTAATCGGCTGTGTTTACGTGAATACTCGTCAAAACCATGGTCAAAACGGACAATTCGAGATAACTGTGTGTATTTCTCAGTTCAGGCAACGTGAAAGAGTGTGAGACGTGCTTTCTTTGTGAATGCTTCGGTGTCTGCGCTCAGAAAACAAGACTGAATTTAGTTCTCTCTTGTGTCGTCAAATGTATCCATATGTCTGCACTTCTCCCACATATTGACATTTTTTAATGTTTTATTAGACGTGCAGCAATTGCTACGCAACAGATTATGCTGAAAGAATCTCTTTCTAAATCGTCCCTCCCTAACATTTTCGACGAAAATGGCAGCAGATTTTTGTCATAGTTACTGTCATTCAAGAAGAATTTTAGTTTGTTAATGTTTCGTTTGTGAAAAAAATGTCGTTGACGAAGTTTTTGATGAAAATTATGGGGCCATTGAATATTTGAATCTGATTGGTTGATGAATGTTCTGAAGGTGTGCATTATTTTCAGGGAGATGCACCGCGAACGTCATTCCAGGCAGGTCTTGACCACATTGCATGTCTATATCACTTCGCCACATGATATCAGTTATTTCAAACGTCCTTACAGCCTAAAACAGCAAATTAAACAAAACCATTTCTCACAAGTGAGGTAAAGACTGTGCTGTTCCTTAAGAAAATGAACTTAAAGTTTTACTAGAAGTAGAGACACTGCTGAACACTTTTAAGAGACGCACAGACTCACAGAGGTAATTCACAAGCTCAATATATATATATATATATATATATATATATATATATATATAAAATAAATAAATGGGCTTATGTGTGACGTCTATTTTTTTCTAAATTAATAAATGAACAAAACGAAAGAAAAATCGGAACAAATAGCAGCCTATATGCAGAATTTCGTTTCATTTTTGTGATGCACTCCTGAGAAAGTGGCATGTTTGTTTCCTTATAGGCTAATTCTGTCATGTAACAATACATTTATTTGCATTGAAGCCCCTTTTCTTGACAAAAAGTGTTTCCAAACACATTTGATATTGGAACTTTCAATATTTATGCACTAAAATTAAACTGAAACAGATTGTGTCAACAAATGAGAAATTTTAACAATTTTTGAAGCGTTAATTATTTTTCCACAAAAAAATCTTTGGATGGAAACATGGTTACTATATGGCCCCTTATATAAAACCCGTAATATGGTCTTAGCATTGAGTTGTGTGATCTGTTGCACCCCTACTTCAGTTGACTTATTTGAAGAAAAAAAATCATGGACGTTTTTGATCATGCTGATTTGTCTAATGTGAAGATCAGCAGGTGTCATTTTTGTTCAGGCTAGTGACATTGCCTGCCCAAAGGGCTAACAGGGAATTTGAGGGAGTCCTGGAGTCAGTAATGATGTATAGTCAATGAAAAATAATGAATCACTATGCACCCCTAATCCCCCACCCCCTATGTTATTAGGGTTAGGGTTAGGGTTAGACCAAATCAGACAAACCCTAAAAAACCCTAACCCTACCAAAATTGATAAAACTATTAACTATGCACTCTGATAACATTTTAACATAATATTAATATGAAAAGAACAATTGACTTCTCAATACATGACCCCATTTCTTTATTTTTTTGGACTGAAAGTGTTTTGGCTTTGGGGCAGACATATAGACTATGGAGTGATTTATTATTTTTTAACCAACAGAGCTGGGTAGATTACTTACAAATTGTAATCCATTACTGATTCCAAATTACATGACAAAAATTGTAGTTAGTAGTGTAATCAGTTACATTACACATTTTAGGTAATCTAATCAGATTACTTTTATATTACTTTTGACTTAATTCGTTTATCACATTGATTTAAATAGGATTATCTTGTAGCATAATGATGTAAAACAGGGTTCCTCAAATCTTGCCATGGAGGGCCAATGCGGTTCAGAGTGTAGCTCCAACCCTGATCAAACTCACCTACCTGTGATTTTTCTAATGATCCTGAATACACTGATTAGCATGCTCAGGTGTGTTTGATTAGGGTTAGATCTAAACTTTTCAGGAAAGTGGGTCTCGTGGGCCAGGTTTGAGGATCCCTGATGTAAAAAATGCAAAGAATAAGAAAATATGTTCCATTCATTGTAATTTACAACATGAAGTGCATTAAACATTATATTACACCAAGGTTTTAAAAGAAGAAAATTTAAAAGATGAAAAAAAGAGAATTCTGAATAATTTATTGCTATTTTGTGAATAATATGTAATCATGTAATCCATACAAAAGTAACTGAAGTCTGATTACAAGTACTTTAAAATGTAACTTACTCTAATTACAAGTACTTAATTTTTGGAATCTGATTAAGTAATCCAGATTATGTGAATTCAGTTACTACCCAGCTCTGTTAACCAATTTATATGTTGTGATTAAGGCTGCATGATAAATAACATGCGACTGTCATGTGCATCTCATGAGTAAAGCCGGTTCTGTGACTAGTAGTACATCTCAATCACATGCATTCAGATAAGCAGCATTTAACACACAGAGCCGTAGATTGCTGACAGGCTGTGCAAAATCATGTTCATAATCCAATGCGATTCATTTGCGATTATGAAGGCGATATTGTGTAGCTTGTCAGCGATTTACAGCTCTGGGTTTTTAAATGCCACTCATCTGAATGCATGTGATTGTAAGGATCCACCCACTGGCCCAAAATCAAAGTCCAATTAATGCATGTTCAGTCTTTTCTCAGCTCTCCTGCAAAATTCACTTAATTTCTCAGAATTTAGTTTAAGTTTTAGTTTAGCTCCATGTTTAATCTAACTCCAATTTCAAGTGATCATTACATTTAGGAAATGTTTCTAATTACGAATTGATCACAAGTATCGATTATTCATTTAGATGTATGATTATTCTGGAAATCCATTACTTTCAATTAATCGTTCATTAAGGACCTGTATCACTTAGTAATTCACTTGGCCAACAGTGAATGCATGACGCAAGCTCGCCAGCTCTAAACTCACGCAGTGGATGCAGGGTGATCACAATATCTTTAAGTCGGGGCGCTCCGCTCACACATAACGAAAAGTATATTCCTTTTTTGTAATCACAAGAGCTACAACTTGTGAAGTCAGTGATGGTCAGACATCTGAAGATTCCTAATGATGAGCCCACGCCACATTATTTGGTACTTCAGTATGATCTATCCTGGACACAGTCTTGTGGAAATATCAGACTACACTTTAATCTACTAGAAATAATGACTTAAAAAGAGATCAGAATCAGTCAAATGTAACAGTTTATTTGTCAGGTAAATATTGTATTATGCCAGTTACACAATTAAACAATGAGAATCCAATTTAGAATTAAATGCGATTCCAAGTCAAATAAATACCTAACATCAACTGCTCAAAGATGAATCTAAGAGTAAAGAGATGTATACCTGACATTAGGAAAATACGTAGCATAGAGTGTGAAGACGCGCTCAATGCAATGGGCTTCTGGCTACAGAAAATCGCCCCGTAGTGTTCGGTTACCTTGCTTTTATACTCAGACCAGAACAAACAAATCTTCAAAGGAAGGGGGTCGTAAATGAGCAAGGGAATGGTGTTGTTTGCTTCCTTTGAAGATTTCTTCTCCAGATTAGTTTTATTGTTCTGTTGCATGGAATCTGTGTTTGAGAATTTAATTTCTTGAGGAAGTAATTTCACATCTTACATGATGGAGATTTACTACTAGTCACAGAACTGGCTTTACTCACAAGATTCTCATGACAACTGCATGCGATTTTATCGTGCAGCCCTAATTGTGATCTCATCTAAATAACAGGATTGTGAATGTCAAAATTGTTTTTGTTAACAGGAGCAGTCGAACCAGAGCAACAAGGACTTAAGTGATCTCGATGAGAGCAGTGGCTCAGTCTTTGTTCCTTCAGCAGAGGAGTCTACTGGTGATGACGATCTTGATTCAGTCTGGGGTTGAGAAGACTGTAAAAGACACAATATTTCATTCATCTAAAGTCAAGAAGGCAAAGCAAAAAAGTCCAAGAAAAATGACAATCAAAACAAGTCAGCGAAATCCTGAAGGCAGACGTATTTGGAACAAAAAAAGAGTACTGTGTCTACTGTGAGAAGGCACAAGTTAAGATGGCTAGACATCTCGAAAGGTGTCATTCCAATGAAATCGAAGTGGCAAAAGCCTTGAGTTTTCCAAAACGTTCAAAGAAAGTACATTTTTTTCTAGAACAGCTTAGAAATCAAGGTAATTATTACCATAACATAAAGGTCTAGGAAACCGGACGTGGTGAAATCGTTACTTGGCGTCAACCAACTGCGGATGCAGACATTGCAGATTTTCTTCCCTGCCCAGATTGTCTGGCATTCTTTATGAAAAAAGACCTCTGGAAACATTCCAAGAGATGTAGGGGACAGCAGGATGTGAAAAAAACTAAAGGTGAGCGAATCAGATCGGCTGCAGCCTGTCTCATACCAACCCCAGCAAAGTGCTCTGTAGGTGTACGATCTCTCTTGCAAAGTATGAGACCAGATAAAATCACAGAAACGATAATGCAGGACAGTTTAATTTGTTTGTATGGTGAATCACTTTATACAAAGTGCGGCCATGACAAGTCCCAGCATCAATATATAATTCAAAAAATGAGGGAACTTGCAAGATTCATGATTGAAGTAAAGTCACAATCCAAAAACGTGAAGAACCTTACAGAGCTTTGTAACCCTGAAAACTTCATTTTAGCCATCACTGCTTGTAAAGCAGTGAGCAACTACCAACCAGACTTGAATACATTTAAGACCCCATCTCTTGCCCTAAAAATTGGCTACTCACTGAAGAAAGCCTGTCAGCTTAGTTTGGGCCAAAGTTTAATGGCAGGGGACAGAGACGCTGAGAAGAAATTGAAAAACTTCATTAAGCTGATTGACAGTCATTGGCGTACCAACATTTCGAGTCAGGCCCTCAACACCTTGCAGCAGAGCAAGTGGAACAAGGGTGACACCATTCCTCTTACTGAAGATGTTGTGGTTTTACAAAAGCATCTCAAAAGTGTGGAGCAGGTCTCAAAAGAAAAGCTCAAAGAGAACGTGAATGGCGCTGACTGGAAAATCTTAGCTGAGACTTTGCTCTGTCAAATCATTCTTTTTAATCGGAGACGTGAAGGTGAGGCATCCAAATTGCTCCTTGCATCATACGCAAGTCGAAACGTGAAGCCTCCTAACGAAGATGTGGTAAAATCTCTGACTAAATTGGAACAGGAGTTGTGCAATGAGCTGACTCGATTAGAGATTCGAGGGAAGAGAGGTAAGAAAGTACCTGTCCTGCTCACAAAGGACATGGTTGAGTCCATGGATATGCTGAATGAAAGCAGGAGCAAAGTAGGCGTCAGTGATGCCAATCCGTATGTTTTTGCAAGGGTGGGGGCTTTAACGCACATCCGCGGATCAGACTGTTTGAGGAAGTTTTCAAAAATGTGTGGTGCAAAAGACCCCAGGAGCCTTACGTCAACCAAATTAAGGAAACAAATAGCAACTCTGAGTCAAATCATGAATTTAAAAAACATTGAACTTGACCAATTGGCCAAATTCCTGGGACACGACATTAGAGTGCACCGCGAGTACTACAGACTTTCCGAAAATACAATTCAACTTGCAAAAGTTAGCAAGTTGCTTTTGTCTCTAGAAAAAGGATCCAATTGTTACAAAGGAAAATCTTTGGAGGAGATTACCTCTAGTGCAGAAGGTGTGTAAAATGGATTTGGATTTTCAAACTACATTGATTATATGTGATCCTGGACAACAAAACCAGTTATAAGTGTCAATTTTACGAAATTGAGATTTATACATCTGAAAGCTGAATAAGTAAGCTTTTCATTTAGGTATGGTTTGATAGGATATTTGGCCGAGATACAACTACAGGTCCTTCTCAAAAAATTAGCATATTGTGATAAAGTTCATTATTTTCTGTAATGTACTGATAAACGTTAGACTTTCATATATTTTAGATTCATTACACACAACTCGAAGTAGTTCAAGCCTTTTATTGTTTTAATATTGATGATTTTGGCATACAGCTCATGAAAACCCAAAATTCCTATCTCAAAAAATTAGCATATTTTATCCGACCAATAAAAGAAAAGTGTTTTTATTACAAAAAAAGTCAACCTTCAAATAATTATGTTCAGTTATGCACTCAATACTTGGTCGGGAATCCTTTTGCAGAAATTACTGCTTCAATGCGGCGTGGCATTGAGGCAATCAGCCTGTGGCACTGCTGAGGTGTTATGGAGGCCCAGGATGCTTCGATAGCGGCCTTAAGCTCATCCAGAGTGTTGGGTCTTGCGTCTCTCAACTTTCTCTTCACAATATCCCACAGATTCTCTATGGGGTTCAGGTCAGGAGAGTTGGCAGGCCAATTGAGCACAGTAATACCATGGTCAGTAAACCATTTACCAGTGGTTTTGGCACTGTGAGCAGGTGCCAGGTCGTGCTGAAAAATGAAATCTTCATCTCCATAAAGCTTTTCAGCAGATGGAAGCATGAAGTGCTCCAAAATCTCCTGATAGCTAGCTGCATTGACCCTGCCCTTGATAAAACACAGTGGACCAACACCAGCAGCTGACATGGCACCCCAGACCATCACTGACTGTGGGTACTTGACACTGGACTTCAGGCATTTTGGCATTTCCCTCTCCCCAGTCTTCCTCCAGACTCTGGCACCTTGATTTCCGAATGACATGCAAAATTAGCTTTCATCCGAAAAAAGTACTTTGGACCACTGAGCAACAGTCCAGTGCTGCTTCTCTGTAGCCCAGGTCAGGCGCTTCTGCCGCCGTTTCTGGTTCAAAAGTGGCTTGACCTGGGGAATGCGGCACCTGTAGCCCTTTTCCTGCACACGCCTGTACACGGTGGCTCTGGATGTTTCTACTCCAGACTCAGTCCACTGCTTCCGCAGGTCCCCCAAGGTCTGGAATCGGTCCTTCTCCACAATCTTCCTCAGGGTCCGGTCACCTCTTCTCGTTGTGCAGCGTTTTCTGCCACACTTTTTCCTTCCCACAGACCTCTTGCTTGAGGGTGTCAATGATGGCCTTCTGGACAGCAGTCAGGTCGGCAGTCTTACCCGTGATTGCGGTTTTGAGTAATGAACCAGGCTGGGAGTTTTTAAAAGCCTCAGGAATCTTTTGCAGGTGTTTAGAGTTAATTAGTTGATTCAGATGATTAGGTTAATAGCTCGTTTAGAGAACCTTTTCATGATATGCTAATTTTTTGAGATAGGAATTTTGGGTTTTCATGAGCTGTGTGCCAAAATCATCAATATTAAAACAATAAAAGGCTTGAAATACTTTGAGTTGTGTGTAATGAATCTAAAATATATGAAAGTCTAATTGTTTATCAGTACATTACAGAAAATAATGAACTTTATCACAATATGCTAATTTTTTGAGAAGGACCTGTATTTGAAAATCTGGAATCTGAGGGTGCAAAAAAATCTAAATATTGAGAAAACTGCGTTTAAAGTTGACCCATACAATGTATAGTTGGCTTTTGCTACAAATATACCTCAGCGACTTATGACTGGTTTCATGGTCCAGGGTCACATATTAAATGTATTTTATCTGTGTTTATGTTGTTTTGTTCTTATGCTAGCTTTAAAAAGTATAAAAAGTATCGATATAGCTGTAAATAGTCTTAACATGTGATTTAACTTGGTTCTTTTGTGATCTCCAGACCCTTCAGAGAATGAAGATGAACCACTCTCCTCCTCAGTAAAGACAGTCAAGCACAAGCGTCACACCGCAGAAACGTGTAAGTAATCAGATCGGACATGTTATTGTGGAATGTGTCTGTTATTTTTCATCTTATCAACATGGGATTTAACTTGGTTCTTTTGTGATCTCCAGACCCTTCAGAGAATGAAGATGAACCACTCTCCTCCTCAGTAAAGACAGTCAAGCACAAGCGTCACACCGCAGAAACATGTAAGTAATCAGATCAGATCAAACATGTTATTGTGGAATGTGTCTGTTATTTATCATTTTATCAACATGTGATTTAACTTGGTTCTTTTGTGATCTCCAGACCCTTCAGAGAATGAAGATGAACCACTCTCTTCCTCAGTAAAGACAGTCAAGCACAAGCGTCACACCGCAGAAACGTGTAAGTAATCAGATCAGACATGTTATTGTGGAATGTGTCTGTTATTTATCATCTTACCAACATGTGATTTAACTTGGTTCTTTTGTGATCTCCAGACCCTTCAGAGAATGAAGATGAACCACTCTCCTCCTCAGTAAAGACAGTCAAGCACAAGTGTCACACCGCAGAAACGTGTAAGTAATCAGATCAGATCAGACATGATATTGTAGAATCCCGGGCCTAAAACGAATGCTCGCCAAGCGACAAATGCTAGTAAATATCGGCATTGACGAGTATATGTAACAGTGTCAGTCAGCACTTGGCGAGTAAAACTTTTCCGAAATATAATAATGCAATGAAGTGCACACAACAGCCAGTTTTTAAAGAGATTTGCAGTTTCTGACATTGTTCTGAAGACAAGATCATTGTGATTAGCTGTTCTGTCATAAGCGACAAGAGCGAATCAAATAATAGGATGCAAATGAGCTGATAAGGTCAGAGCAGTGTGATGGACAGCTTGTCTCTAGACACAATTCTAATAACTTTTACCTGAGAAGATATTGCCGCTTCATTTCAGAAGATTAACTTTGACTTCTTTATTCTTCATCACCCAATAATGTGGCAACACATACCTGGGATTATGCTGCCTAAACACTGCAGTGAAGTATAGTTTGAAAGGTTGCACATTCAACTGTACGTATACGTTGACACAGACTTTATATATAGGAAGACTCTGCACTGCCATTACTTATGAATGGGAGAAAGTGAAATTAGGCTACATAATGTATCTAGGCTTTAGAACAGGTCTCTAGCTCTGTATCATTCTTGAAAAATTTGGTCTCTATATGCACTTTGAATGAGGTATAGCCTACTTTTTTTATGGCTGCATTTATGACTAAGTTAATGACGCTTAAGTCAGAGTAAAGTATCAAAAAAGGTACCGTTGGGTATTGAATTTCAAGCACTGGAACCGGTACCGGTAAAAATGTGAACGGTACCCAATCCTACACATTGGCTGGTCTAGCATCAAAAACAAGCCCTTTTTACGGTATTTGAACACAAGAAACAAGCTTTGAGACTTGTTGTCAAATTTCATTGGTGTTTTCAAATATGAAATTTTAATTGTAAGCTTAGTGAACAGTTTTGAAGAATATGATGCATCAAGTGGAATGATTTCTCTTAGGGGCCGTTCACATGTCACGCCTAAACGCATAGAAAACACTAGGCGTTGACATTGCTAAACAACAATAAAGAGGCAACGCGCAAAAACGCAACATGTGAACGGCCCCTTAAAGGGACTTTGAGATGCTGAGCCACTTCAGACAATGCACCAGTTAGCAGGACAAATTAAAAACACTGTAAATGGATTTAGTCATTGTAGTGGTAATAACTGCCTGTTTTTGCAAAAAAAGTTTCATGGCCGGTCAATTTTATCATGTCACCGGCCATTGGCAGGTATGGCAAATGATTAGTTTTAGGCCCTATTACAATATGTCTGTTTATTTATCATCATGCAATTTCGACATGCGATTTAACTTTGTCTTTACTGAGGAAGCGATCACAAAAGTACAGTCAAGCACAAGCGTCACATCGCAGAAATGGGTAGGTAGTCAGATCGGTTAGACATGTTATTGTAGAATGGGTCTGTTTTTTATATCAAAATGCAGTTTTAACATGTGATTTAACTTGGTTCTTTTGTGATCTCCAGACGCTTCAGAGAATGAAGATGAACAACCCTCTACCTCAGTAAAGACAGTCAAGCGCACTCCTGCAAACAGTCAACACATTATAGAAATGTTCTCAGGTAATGAATACGGACCATTCAGCCGCTCTTCCACACAACTTATATAACCTGTCCAGAACTGCTGAGAAGCTTGATATCTATCCGTAGCCAAGTTTCCATCCAGTTTTTGCACTTTTTTTTTTTAATCAACAAAATCAACACTTGCTGTCTCCATCCAGTTGACTTTTTACCGCAAAAATACATTGATATTTTGTTTCTGCCATTGAGCAGTTTCTGTACATAATTTTTAACGTATCGCAAATTACTGTATATCATGTATTGTGTACTCCAAATATTTCTAAAATGTATAGAGCAGGGGTGGCTAACTCAGATGCTACAGAGTTCAGCTCCAACACTAAATCTCACCTGTCTCTAGCTTTCTAGTAACCCTTCAGACCTTGATTAGCTCACCTGCTTGTAGGTTTCTAGTGACCCTTCAAACCATGGTTGTGACGGTGAGGAAATTTTCCCACCTGTTAATCGATGCGTGACAACACCAGTAATACCGGTATCACCGTGGGGGGTTTGGGGGTCGTTTGAGTTTTCCTTTCACTTTCATATTAGCAGCAATTCAGTGTATAGCAACTGTTTGTTCATTTAGGGCTGTGCAATTAATGGAAATTCAATTTCGATTCGGCTTCAAACGATTCTGAAAATAACAATAATCAAGATAAACGATGCATGCATTCAGAGACAGACCAGAACATGGATAAGTGAACGTTTAGATATTGTTTCAGCAATTAAAACAGTTCAGTTTTGTATGTAATGGAAAAGTGATTAGGCTTATATTTAATTTCATTTTTTATTAAGTTAATTTGGAATGTTGTTGGAAAGATTTTTTTGTTCGTTAAATACAGCCTAAATGTTTTTTTAAGTAATGAACAGTGGCCAACAGTAGACTGTTCAGTGTGTTTGATCAGTTTGCCTTCTCAAATCAACACGACTTGACTAAAATAAAATCTATAGATATAAAACAGTTGAAGTATAAAACAATGTTGGTTTAAACGTTCCTGTCACGGCGTGCCAGAGAGGAGAGGAAACAGTAATCAGGTTTTGTGGGTTTTATTAAAACACAGTGAGAGAGCAAAGCAACGGTGATTCAGGTGAGTAAATACAGATGCATCCAACAGCCGGTGAATAAAGGTAAGTAAGAGTTCAATAAGTCTTTAGTTCAAAGTATAACTTTCCTTTGGATGAATTAAAGCAATCCTTTCCATAGGAGCATCACAGGATCAGAGGAGAGAGCTGGAGCGTGGCGCGTGTAAACGCGATTCCGGCTGAGGAATGACTGGAGGTGGTGAGTATATGTACTAGTGAGTAATGAGGGTGCACAGGTGTTGATAATAGAATTCTGGTTCTCGGGTAATGATGGTTCGCGGGTAAACTGGGAGCGTGTAGATGATTGGATGGTGGATTGACTGGGTGAACGAGGCGTGGGCGTGTCAGTACCCCCCTCTCCACGGGTGACTCCCGGCACCCGAGATCTTTTGCGGGGGCGTCCACGACCACGGGGAGCTGGGCGGTTCGGGTGATGGTGATGGAATTCCTCGAGGAGAGTGGGATCCAAGATGTCATCACGGGGTATCCACGACCTCTCCTCGGGTCCGTAACCCTCCCAGTGCACTAAGTACTGGAGTTGGCCGTGGCGCCGCCGGGAGTCGAGGATTTCCTTAACTTGGCAGATGTTGTCTCCAAGGATCTCTGGTGGTTCAGGCGGCGTGTCTGTTCCTGTGGGAGGAGGGATAGCAGGTTCAGTGTAGGGTTTGAGGAGGGATACGTGAAAGGTGGGGTGAATACGATAGTGGGCTGGGAGGTTGAGACGATATATGACGGGATTTATCTGGGAGTGAATTGTGAACGGCCCTATGTAGCGGGGACTCAGCTTTTTACAGGGCAGTCGGAGGCGTATGTCTCGGGTCGACAGCCATACCTGGTCTCCGGGATGGTAAATTGGAGTTTCTGACCTGTGGCGGTTGGCGGTCTCAGTGTGCCTCCGAACTGCCCGTTGCAGATGGATATGGGCTGAGTCCCACACCCTCTCGCTCTCCTGGAACCAGGAATCCACCGTGGGCACTCCGGCAACCTCCCCAGACCAGGGAAATAATGGAGGTTGAAATCCTAAGATACATTGAAATGGGGTTAGACCGGTAGTTTCCTGACGAAGAGAATTTTGTGCGTACTCAGCCCACGGTAGATACTGGCTCCAGGTGTCTTGATGTTGAGAACAGTAGGCACGGAGATAGCGGGATATTTCCTGGATCTTGCGCTCGGTCTGGCTGTTGGACTGAGGATGGTATCCAGATGTGAGACTGACTGTGACTCCAAGTAGCTGGAAGAAGGCCCGCCAGACCCTGGATATAAACTGTGGACCCCGGTCTGATACGATGTCTTCTGGTAATCCAAAATTCCTGAAAACATAAGTGAACAGTGCTTCCGCTGTTTCAAGAGCTGTAGGCAGACCTTTAAGGGGGTATGAGTTTGCACGCTTTGGAAAACCGGTCAATCACAACCAATATGGTGGTGTAGCCCTTTGAGGGTGGTAGATCGGTGGCAAAGTCCACACCTATGTGTGTCCAGGGCCGGCGGGGTATGGGCAATGGGTGAAGTTTACCTTCTGGAAGGTGACGTGGAGTGGTGGTTACGGCACAGACCGAGCAACCCTTGACGAAGGTGGTGACGTCTTTGGCCATCTCCGGCCACCAGTAACGTTGACGGAGGAGCGAGAGGGTCCGCCTGCTGCCAGGATGCCCTGAACCTAAGGAGGAATGTACATGATCCAATAGTGTAAGACGGATAGATGTGGGTACATACTGGGACCCGGGTGGCACCCCGGGCGGAGCAGGTTCGGTGCGTATGGCATTGCGAATGTCCTCATCCAGTTTCCAGAAGATAGGGGCTACAAACACAGAAGGCGGCAGAATGGCTTCAGGTAAGTTGTCAGAGTGTTCTGGTGAATACATCCGGGACAAGGCGTCTGCTTTTGTGTTCTTGTGGCCAGGTTGGTAGGTAATGGAGAAGTTGAATCTGGTGAAGAACAAGGACCATCGAGCTTGGCGGGCGTTGAGACGTTTGGCATTCTTGAGATGTTGTAAATTCTTATGATCAGTTACAACAGTGAACGGGTGTGTAGATCCTTCGAGCCAATGCCGCCATTCTGTGAGAGCAAGCTTAATGGCGAGGAGCTCGCGATCACCGATGCCATAGTTCTGCTCCGCCGGGGTTAACTTCTTAGAGAAGTATGCGCATGGATGAAGGGCTCGGGGTTCACCAGACCATTGAGAAAGGATGGCTCCGACTCCCGTGTCAGCCGCATCCACCTCTACCAGGAAAGGAGCTTCTGGGTCTGGGTGACGAAGGATGGGAGCTGTGGTGAACATCATTTTGAGGTGAGTGAATGCCCGTTGTGCTTCTGGGTTCCACGCTAGCTTCTTAGGAGCTCCTTTGAGTAGAGCGGTTAGGGGCGTTGCATGCAAGCTGTAATTCTGGATGAACCGTCTATAGAAGTTTGCGAAACCCAGAAAACGTTGTAGTTCCTTGATGGTCGCTGGAATAGGCCAGTTGATTACGGCATTCACCTTTGAGGTTTCCATACGTACTCCCTCCGCAGCGATCACGTAACCCAAGAAGGAGACGGTGGACTGATGAAACTCGCATTTTTCCAGTTTTAGGTACAGGTGATTTTCTTGCAGTCGTTGGAGTACTTGTTTAACGTGGGTCTGGTGCTGATGCAACTCATTGGAATAGATCAGAATGTCGTCGATGTAAATGATAACAAAATGATGGAGGAAGTCTCTGAAGATCTCATTCATGAAGTTTTGAAAAATGGACGGACTGTTAGCTAGCCCATACGGCATAACCCGGTACTCATAGTGACCAGTAGGGGTGATGAAGGCGGTTTTCCACTCGTCTCCTTCCCGGATTCGGATGAGGTTGTATGCGCTGCGGAGGTCGAGTTTAGTGAAGACCCTTGCGTTACGTAATTCCTCCAGGGCTGCTGGTACCAGCGGGAGTGGGTACGCAAACTTGACGGTAGCTTCATTCAAGACTCGGTAATCAATACAGGGCCTTAGTCCCCCATCCTTCTTGGGTACGAAGAAAAAGCTAGATGCGGCTGGTGAAGTGGAAGGTCTGATGAACCCCTGCTGTAGTGCTTCGTGGATGTAAGCATCCATAGCTTCATGTTCGGGTTGAGATAGTGGATAGATCTTACCATGGGGGAGTTTGGCATCTGGCAGCAGGTCGATGCTACAATCCCAGGGCCTATGTGGAGGTAAGTGAGTGGCCTGTTCCTTGCTGAAGACGTTCCGATAATGCTGGTAAACTGGAGGGATGGTAATCTTGGTGGTGACTTCGGGACTCTCTATAGTAGTGGAATGGATGGTTAGTGAAGTGGTCGTTTTCTTCAGACAGTGTTGATGGCAGAACAAACTCCAGTCTTGAACTTCACCGGTGTCCCAGTTCATTTGCGGATGGTGCCGAATTAGCCATGGACGGCCAAGGACCACATCAATGGATGAATGAGGAAGGACAAGGAGAGTGAGATTTTCAGTGTGTTTGGAGTCTATCGTCAGTTGGAGCTTACAGGTGCGAAGTGAAATCTGACCATCTCCTAGTGGTGTTCCTTGGATAGTGGTGATCTGGTACAGGGTGTCGTTCTTCACTGTGGGAAGGTTGTGAGCTTCGATGAAATCAGAGGAGATAAAGTTTCCAGCAGCTCCCGAGTCCACCAGCACATGTACGGAGAGACGACGATGGTTAACCAGAATTTCAGCTTTCATATGGGGAATATTGGAAACTGAAGGAGTAAATCGGACTGCACTCACCAAGAAGCGTGTTGGTCGAATGGGACAGGTGTGGATGAGATGATCAGCTGATCCACAGTAGAGGCAGAGATGGCTGCGAATTCGACGCTGACGCTCTTGAGTGGTGAGGTGGTAAGCATCGGTGATCATTGGTTCCTCCCTGTCTGTGGGGGGCACCGGTGAGTGGACGTGGGTGACAGGAGCCAGAGAAGGACTTTCGTCACAAGCGTGAAGACGTTGGGATATTTGGATGGCCTTTTTAATGAACATTTCAATATTCACAGAGTCATCGTAGATTACCATGTGTCGCTTAATAGATACTTTCAAACCCTTACGATAAGCGGCGAGGAGGGCAACTTCGTTCCATCCACTGCTGGCAGCGAGGGATCTGAATCGGAGAGTGTAATCCTGAATATGAGAAGAGCCTTGTTTCAGATGTAGGAGCTCGTCATGGACTGAAAGATGGGTTAGTGCCACTCCAAACACTTCCTTAAAGTGAGTGATGAATGAATTGACTGAACATAATACCGAACTCTTGGCATTCATTTCTGCCCATTGCAGCGCCCTTCCGGTGAGTAGCGACATAATGAAGGCAATCTTAGATATTTCACTCGGGAAATTGTGGAGATTAGCTTCAATATAAAGTGAACATTGCAGTAGAAATCCGTTACAGCTCTCAGGATCGCCAGCATAAGGTGCTGGGCGTGAAATGGGCACTTGGGCGAGCATGGAGGTACCTGCTCCGGCAGAGGGAGAGACTGACTGAAGCGATTGCCGGAGGGCTTGAACCATTTCGGCAAAGGGATCCGTCGTCGTGGGTGCCGAAGCGTGGATCTCCATTCTTTGTAAGAGCCGGAATCCTGTCACGGCGTGCCAGAGAGGAGAGGAAACAGTAATCAGGTTTTGTGGGTTTTATTAAAACACAGTGAGAGAGCAAAGCAACGGTGATTCAGGTGAGTAAATACAGATGCATCCAACAGCCGGTGAATAAAGGTAAGTAAGAGTTCAATAAGTCTTTAGTTCAAAGTATAACTTTCCTTTGGATGAATTAAAGCAATCCTTTCCATAGGAGCATCACAGGATCAGAGGAGAGAGCTGGAGCGTGGCGCGTGTGAACGCGATTCCGGCTGAGGAATGACTGGAGGTGGTGAGTATATGTACTAGTGAGTAATGAGGGTGCACAGGTGTTGATAATAGAATTCTGGTGATGGTTCGCGGGTAAACTGGGAGCGTGTAGATGATTGGATGGTGGATTGACTGGGTGAACGAGGCGTGGGCGTGTCAGTTAAACCTATAAATGTGTGCTGGGCGCATCCAGTCATTTGTGCATCCACCCGCTTTGTACATGGAGGCGCCAGTGCCGTCATTTGCATTTTTTCAAGTGGAAACAGCTTAAAATGATCTATCAAAACAATACATGCCTTACAGACATGATAAATACATATATAGAAAGCTTAAAATTATTGCTTAACAAAATAAAACAAATCAAAAAATCTTTCATTATGCATTTCTCTCTAGGCACGTCAAAGTTGAGATTGAGCTTTTAAATAACTCGTAAAAGCATAAAAAACATGGCATTTTACATTCACTATTAAATTAGTGGCATTGAGGTAGCATAACAAACTTTTATTTACCAAACGAATAAAAATTGCCTACACCATGTTACATGCCTAAATCCACTCTCACCTTAGATAAATGGCAGAAGTCAACAGGCTTTTCAAAATCCTAAATATTTTTAAAGCAGGTGCTTTTGCATTTCGTTTTGAAACTCCTCCGTCATCATCGTCATCTTGTTCTTCTCATCTCTCTCGTCAGTCAGCTGGATTCACTCTCTTCACTTGATAAATTAAATCTGATCTGTGATGCGACTTTCGTTCGGCACACTGCATTAAACAGCCGCGTTCAGTTTTAATTGTATTGTCTGTTTTCTAACTGAATTAAATAATTTTTATTACTATAAAAATCTAAACGACGGTGAGGTGGTGCCGCGGTGAACAAGTGACTAAACCGGTGTTGCGGACTCGCACCGAGTTCACCACCTCTGCCCTATTTAGAATATGTAATGACTTTTATGTCTTCAGAACAAAAATAATTTTAACCACTTAATGTTTCAAAATAAAAGAAATATAAGATTCTGTGTAATAAAGAAACAATATATTAGAGAGAATTACAAAAATGTGGATGAATATACAATTTAATAATAGTAAAATAATTTAACAGAACTCTACTGCTTTAATGGGAGAAAGAGCATGAATGCAGATGCTGCACATAGACTAATTTACTTGCAGTAGAGCCCTGTTTCCCATCAAGTCTTCCCAAACTGATTTACAAGTGTTTCCAATATTAGGGAAATTTTTTTAGTATTTTATTTCTTTAATTTTTTAATTTGGATTGAATGGACTGAATCCTGGCTAGTGATGAAACCTGTGATTATAGAGTGAGACTTCTTTATACATTTAGCAACAATTTTTAAGGTTTTGTTTAATTTGACATTTGGTTTTGTGTTTCAGGAAAGAAAGCTCCTAGAAGGCCATGGAGTGCTGCAGAGCAGGGTGCTGTTAAAAGTGCACTAGGAAAATTTTTTTCCTTACGGAAAGTTCCTGGAAAGGCAGAATGCCAGTCATGTGTCGATGGCGATCCAGTACTTAATTCCAGAACATGGGTTGATGTAAAAAACTATGTTCATAACACTCTTCAATCTATAAAACGAAAACTTGCCTCTTCCAGGAATGATTTCTAATTTCCTTTTATTTAATAAGCATACTTAAGCATACCTTTTCAAGGTGAGCACTTTACTACGGAGCCCGGGAAGTCACCTGTAGGAGAACAAAAATCTATCTGTGGCGACAGTTTTGCAATTTGTCCCCTTGGTTTATAAAACCATACTCCCAAATTCTTAAACCGTTCCCTCGGTTTAACAAATCATGCCCACGATTAATATATAATTTTGAATCCGTACCCAAAAATTCATAATCCGTGCGCATGTGTTTGTAAACTGTACTCACAAATTCATTTTAGAAGATCAGCATGTTCCTAGCGAATTTTATTCTATGTTGTTTTATTATTTTATTATTCATATTGTAAATTTTATTTATTGTATTATTATGTGGAATAGGCCTACATCAGATTGTCTTTAGTGATTCTCTATCAGTTGTAGCGGGTACCTGGTGGAATACAACCACTTAAAAAAGATGTGTGTCAATTTTATTTGTGATAATCTTAGCACTTTATTATTATTGTATAATAAACCTGGCATTGTTTTATGACTGACTTTTGACTAGCGTCACATCGCAGAAATGGGTAGGTAGTCAGATCGGTTAGACATGTTATTGTAGAATGGGTCTGTTTTTTATCATATCAAAATGCAGTTTTAACATGTGATTTAACTTGGTTCTTTTGTGATCTCCAGACGCTTCAGAGAATGAAGATGAACAACCCTCTACCTCAGTAAAGACAGTCAAGCGCACTCCTGCAAACAGTCAACACATTATAGAAATGTTCTCAGGTAATGAATACGGACCATTCAGCCGCTCTTCCGCACAACAAGTTTCCATCCAGTTTTTGCACTTTTTTTTTTAAATCAACAAAATCAACACTTGCTGTCTCCATCCAGTTGACTTTTTACCGCAAAAATACATTGATATTTTGTTTCTGCCATTGAGCAGTTTCTGTACATAATTTTTAACGTATCGCAAATTACTGTATATCATGTATTGTGTACTCCAAATATTTCTAAAATGTATAGAGCAAATTCATTTTAGAAGATCAGCATGTTCCTAGCGAATCTTATTCTATATTGTTTTATTATTTTATTATTCATATTGTAAATTTAATTTATTGTATTATTATGTGGAATAGGCCTACATCAGATTGTCTTTAGTGATTCTCTATCAGTTGTAGCGGGTACCTGGTGGAATACAACCACTTAAAAAAGATGTGTGTCAATTTTATTTGTGATAATCTTAGCACTTTATTATTATTGTATAATAAACCTGGCATTGTTTTATGACTGACTTTTGACTAGCGTGCACTCATTTATTTAGCCTATGAAAAACAATTAATATTATTAGTATTATTACATTAGGTTACATACATTTATGAAGATTTTATCTGACTTCTAAGTCAGTCATAAAACAATGCCAGGTTTATTGTACAATAATAATAAAGTGGTTGTATTCCACCAGGTACCCGCTACAACTGATGGAGAATCACTAAAGACAATCTGATGTAGGCCTATTCCACATAATATTATACAATAAAACGATATACAATATGATTCGCTAGGAGCTTGCTGTTCTTCTGCAATGAATCTGTGAGTACAGTTTACAAACCCGTGGGAACGGATTGTGAATTTGTGGGTAGGGAACCAAAAACCACAAAGTATAGTTTGCTAAATCTGAGCGCGCGGATTGGAAATTTGTACGTACAGTTATTAATCTGTGGGCACGATTTGTTAAACCGAGGGAACAGTTTAAGAATTTGTGAGTACGATTTATAAACTGAGGGGACGAATTGCAAAACCGTCACCACAGATTTATTTTTTTTCTCCTACAGGTGACTTCCCAGGCTCCGTTCTTTACAGTTTTCATTTCTTCAAGAAATGGATTTTATTTTGGTTTTATTATAAACTCATTGCACTTATATTTCCTTTTTTAAAGAAAAAAAGCACTTTATAAAAATATTTCCATTTTTCCTGTTCAGTTTTCTAATTTTCTACTTCCTGTTTAGTTCAGTTATGACTCAGAGAGTCTTGTATTAAATACTATTGTCACATACTCCGTGCATCCGTCGTGCACTGTTGTTACTGTCACGAAATAAATGGGCACTTTTCCCATGAAGAATAGAAATTATTGTTTTTGTATACACAAATCTACACTCATTTCTGCTAAAATGTAAAATTCTTACAGAAAGTGAGTTAATCCTGTCGGAATGAGCCCTTTACTGTACTCTCTATTATACTTTCTCCCACTTTCTCTCTACAAGTCCATAACAGTTTAAGTAATGAAAAGATGCTGAAAATTCAGCTTTGATCACAGCAATACATTTACTTTTACAGTATATTCACAGAATGTTTTCTTAAATGTAATAGTAATATTTCACAATATGTCTCTTTTTACTGTTATTTTGGATCGAATAAATGCAGCTTTGGTGAGCAGAAAAGATTTTAAAAACTTTTTAATTACTACTTAGAATGTAATAAACACAAATAATAATAATAAACACCAACAAACATCCACAATAGGACTGCATCTTATTCACGTAAGTCGAGTTGGAACGTCTCCACAAAAATGAGAGGGTTTCGCCAGTATGGTGGCACTATTATATAAACTCTATTAGGATTCTCTAATGGATAGGAATTGATATACAAATTGATTTCAACATAATATTATAATTACATATGCCATTTTAATAAATGTACGTCTGGAAATGTTGATTAAAAAAATAAAAATTATTAAAAATAACAGAAACGTTTACGTAATTTAGAGAGAAACGTGTCAATAGCTTCCTCAAACTGTATCCATGGCAACGTCAATTTAAAAAATACGCAACATCGTTCAGTGTGGAGCCTGTTTAAATCAGTGGTCGGTAAGATTCAAACAATAGTTCTCCTTTACAATACTTTTAGTTTAACATTTTCAGCATAAAATTCTGTTAGCATTCATATGTGGTGACATTTTTAATACTCATATTTTTTGGATAATTTATATTTAGTGTATAGTATGATTTACGCATTTAAAATATGCTATGGTAACCACTTAGCAACCGCATGACCTCACAAGTCGAGCATATTTTCAAGTGTGTGTTTTCTATTTCATCGTTTGCGTGTCTTCCATATCTAAAGTGATTTAGGTGCGTCTAGAGCCACCTAATGGCGATCTGTGGCATTTGTTTGTCTCTATTGCCTTTAGAATGCCTGGTCCTCAGTAATGCTCAGGCCTGTCAAGGTCCTCACTAATACAGGTCCTTCTCAAAAAATTAGCATATTGTGATAAAGTTCATTATTTTCTGTAATGTACTGATAAACATTAGACTTTCATATATTTTAGATTCATTACACACAACTCGAAGTAGTTCAAGCCTTTTATTGTTTTAATATTGATGATTTTGGCATACAGCTCATGAAAACCCAAAATTCCTATCTCAAAAAATTAGCATATCATGAAAAGGTTCTCTAAACGAGCTATTAACCTAATCATCTGAATCAACTAATTAACTCTAAACACCTGCAAAAGATTCCTGAGGCTTTTAAAAACTCCCAGCCTGGTTCATTACTCAAAACCGCAATCACGGGTAAGACTGCCGACCTGACTGCTGTCCAGAAGGCCATCATTGACACCCTCAAGCAAGAGGTCTGTGGGAAGGAAAAAGTGTGGCAGAAAACGCTGCACAACGAGAAGAGGTGACCGGACCCTGAGGAAGATTGTGGAGAAGGACCAATTCCAGACCTTGGGGGACCTGCGGAAGCAGTGGACTGAGTCTGGAGTAGAAACATCCAGAGCCACCGTGTACAGGCGTGTGCAGGAAATGGGCTACAGGTGCCGCATTCCCCAGGTCAAGCCACTTTTGAACCAGAAACAGCGGCAGAAGCGCCTGACCTGGGCTACAGAGAAGCAGCACTGGACTGTTGCTCAGTGGTCCAAAGTACTTTTTTCGGATGAAAGCGAATTTTGCATGTCATTCGGAAATCAAGGTGCCAGAGTCTGGAGGAAGACTGGGGAGAGGGAAATGCCAAAATGCCTGAAGTCCAGTGTCAAGTACCCACAGTCAGTGATGGTCTGGGGTGCCATGTCAGCTGCTGGTGTTGGTCCACTGTGTTTTATCAATGCAGCTAGCTATCAGGAGATTTTGGAGCACTTCATGCTTCCATCTGCTGAAAAGCTTTATGGAGATAAAGATTTCATTTTTCAGCACGACCTGGCACCTGCTCACAGTGCCAAAACCACTGGTAAATGGTTTACTGACCATGGTATTACTGTGCTCAATTGGTCTGCCAACTCTCCTGACCTGAACCCCATAGAGAATCTGTGGGATATTGTGAAGAGAAAGTTGAGAGACGCAAGACCCAACACTCTGGATGAGCTTCAGGCCGCTATCGAAGCATCCTGGGCCTCCATAACACCTCAGCAGTGCCACAGGCTGATTGCCTCCATGCCACGCCGCATTGAAGCAGTCATTTCTGCAAAAGGATTCCCGACCAAGTATTGAGTGCATAACTGAACATAATTATTTGAAGGTTGACTTTTTTTGTATTAAAAACACTTTTTTCTTATTGGTCGGATGAAATATGCTAATTTTTTGAGATAGGAATTTTGGGTTTTCATGAGATGTATGCCAAAATCATCAATATTAAAACAATAAAAGGCTTGAACTACTTCGAGTTGTGTGTAATGAATCTAAAATATATGAAAGTCTAATGTTTATCAGTACATTACAGAAAATAATGAACTTTATCACAATATGCTAATTTTTTGAGAAGGACCTGTATAGCTAAACCAGTGTGTGTGTGTGTGTGTGTGTGTGTGTGTGTGTGTGTGTTTGATTGATATTGTGTGTGTGTGTGTGTGTGTGTGTGTGTGTGTGTGTTCATGAGGGTGTGTCTGCTGCTCATATAAACTCGGTCACTCCGGCGATTCATTCACTGCGGAAGCTCCTCCAGCTGAAGACCCCTTTTCCAGATTGTGAGTAACTCTAATGATTAAAATCATAAAGAGAATTAAGCAAAGTATTTTGATAGTTATTAATGAATACGAGCCTCTTAGCACTTATACAACTGGCTGAAATTCTAAGATACCTCATGTGAACGACTCGTTTCGATGTCTTTTGCTTTTGTCAACAATAAACGTAAACATATTAAGTCACTTTATCAGCAAAAGTGCAATGTTTTTTAATGCCTCGAGTCATGTATTTATGCGCCATGACTATCCGCGCGTAGTTCGGTCAGAATTGGCCAATCACAGTCGTTCGTTGTTGTCGTTTGTCCAATGGAATAAGAGAGCGATGGGCGTTCGGACAATGAGGAAGTTCCAGTACATGACATGTAACTTAAACAACTGGAAGTTAAAATAGAACGTTATATTTGGAACTTGTCTGCATGTGTATTTAATATTCCAATTAAATATTCCATTCCATGTTTAATGTCTTTTTCACATTAATTATTCGTATTCACGAAGCAGTTCATATAACGGTGTGTAAATATAATGTCCTCTTCTGTCTGTGTTTGTGGTCAGTGTGTCGGAATGGAGCACCTGTCAGCAGCGCAGATGCGCTTTTCTCTCAGTCTCTTCCAGAAGATCAGTGAGGGAGACGCGGCAGCGAATGTCTTCTATTCTCCTGTCAGCATCTCCGCTGCTCTCTCCATGCTGTCCCTCGGAGCCAAAGGAAACACGGCATCTCAGATGTCCCAGGTCAGTCTGAAAGTGGTCTGATCACAGCACATATTTATTTGGCATTATATAGCCATTAAGTTCCCCTGTGCATCCAGTCTTTATCTAAACGGAATAGTTCAAACAGAATAATAAATCGTTCCTAAAAGTACAAAGACACGTTTTAATTTGTTGTATTGATGATTGTGCGTGTTAAAGTGAATTTCTAAATCAGTTCACATTGATGAGATGATGGTCACACCTTGCTTCTGCTGTTTGCTCACTGTGGGGTTGGTCTGGGGTGTGTCTCTCCTTCTGTACCTTGACACAAATGATGATGAAGTGTCCCTGACTGTAAAACAGTTCTTCTCCGGCTCTCCTGTCACAGAACTGATGTCGGTTGTGAGTCCCACCTTTGGAAAGGGTTGTTTCCACAGTAAGGCAGTAAACTGTTGTAAAATGGACTGTAATTATCAGCCCAGGGTTAGTAAATCAGTCATAAAGCCTAAAGCGGTGTAGATTCATGTATTAATAAGTCTGATTTGACAGAGTGACACTTGAAATGTAAAGCTGTTAGATTCAATGGTTAAATGATTTTTGTTAAATAATGCTGATCACAGCGCTGTATTACAGTGGGATTGTTTAATATGGCAGCTTGTTCTGTTGTTTCAAGTAATTTGAAACCTTTCAAACTGGAACTGAGGAAGTCCAGATGGTTAAGCCTTTGGTGTAATGAATGTAAATGTATGTCATAATAATGCTGCGTGGGTCTGAGGGTCAAAGGACATCGCTATAGCAGTAACACAGCGCTCATGTGTTACCAGGGTTGCACACACAAATGTTTTTTCTTATCTTTTGGTGGCGTGTGACTAGTGACTGAATGCAGAAGTTGTGCTTCTTTACAGTCTTTATCACATTTGGTGTCTTTTCTCTTCTCAGCATTTCCTTTACAGACTAACACAGCTTTTTAAACGCTGTGCTTTTCATGAACCAGATAGAGGCAAAGTGAAATGTAACTATTCTTAATGAGGACTTTTGTGTGCAGCTGCTTATCATTTCACATGACAGATGAGGTTTGAGTTCAGATGTTTGCCACAATCAGCCGCATCAACAACTTTAGCATGAAGAAACTCTCATTCATTGTTTGTCTCTAGGCTTTGCATTTTCCTAAAGCAGAGGCAGAAATCCACACTGGCTTCAGCAAACTCCTGGGCGAGATAAACAAAGCCGGAGCTCCGTACGTGCTGAGTCTCGCCAGTCGCCTCTACGGAGAGCAGTCCCACACGTTCGTCGAGGTGAGTTCAGTTCATTCACACACAGGGAGAACACACACTTCTGAGACAGATGTGCTGCTTGTCATGCTTGAATGTCTGCTAAATATCTATTTGATCAGATTTTAACATTACATGAATAATAAACAAGGAAATAATAATAAAAAAAAAAACTTGTTTTGTACTTCAATAAAGGACACAATGATTTGTGCAGTCAGTACTTCTTCTCTCTGTTGTTATAGAAATTTCTTAGTGACACAAAAAGACTGTATGAGGCTGAACTGGAGACCGTGAACTTCATCAGTAATGCAGACGCAGCTCGCATCAACATCAACAGCTGGGTGGAGAAACAGACACAAGGTGCAAAAACTGTTTCAGCTTTATTTGTTTATATAGTGCTTTTTACAATACAGATTGTGCAAATTTACAGTATCAAATGGGAAAGTAATATATCAATAATTCAAAAAGAAACTTTTAAACAATTTTAGTTTAAGGAAATTAATCAATAGTTCCAAATTAATAAATAGTTTGAACTTCTTTTTTGAAAAAAAATGCTATGTTAGGAAGATGAAGCAAAATGTCCTTAAAGAAGTCATTATTGTGACATCACTGTATGGGCTGATATCAGTAATAATAAACCCTAACTTCCTGCTGTGTCAGTTTGAATGTTCATTTATAACCACAGAGAAGATCAAGGATCTGCTGGCCGAGGGAGACGTGGATTCGCTGTCCAGACTGGTGCTGGTGAACGCCATCTACTTCAAGGGGAACTGGGAGAGGAAGTTTGGAGAGGAACACACCACAGAGATGCAGTTCAAGATCAACAAGGTGAGATTTCTCAAGAGCTTTTTACTGGAGCGGTACGTTTGCTCTTAGGGCTCACTGCTTTCTCCAAATAAGTGGGCAGCAGCTCCCAAATAGTTAAATAAAATCATATTAATATCAAATAGATTAGTATAATTAAATATCAGTGTGTGACGTGCTCAGTAGTATTGAAATAGGTTAGACAATTCCAGAGTACAGAGATGTGTTTAGTAGGGAAAGAATCTGTTCCTTTTGTCTTGTTAGGGCCTGAGCAGCGGTGGTGCGAGATTCGTATTTTTCTCCAAAATGAATCACATATTTAAGGGCCTAAACATGCTCATGAAACTTGGCACACATGCCAAAAGTGGTGAAAATTTACATCTGATATGGGTTTTAGAAGTGGGAGTGGTAAAATGGCTTGATAGCGCCACCTATAAAATTTCACTGACACGGCCCTTGAGTTGTGTTTCACATACAGATTTGACACACACATATAACACACCAATACCTACAAAAAAGTTCCCTGGTACAAAGTCCGAAACCCAACACGAACAAACTCCTATAGATTTATTAACACCAAATTTTATTCAGTGTAATCTAAAGCCCTTTGTGATGTTAATTTGCCAAGATCTTGAGTTTCCATTAAAGGGCATGTCTGTGACAGCCTGACAGACTTCAATGTTTCACCATGAAAAAGCAAGCTATAATTCAGACATAGAATGTCCGACCTGCCCCAAACTTCTCATGTTTGATAGTCCTTGCCTGAAGAGATCTATATGCTCATATTTAGTTATAGTCATAGTGCCACCTGCTGGCAACAGGAAGTGGTATGTTTTACACTCTAACAAACTCTTCATAGTGATTTAATGTGGTCAGTCTAATCTAAAGGCCTTTGCAATGTTAAATAGCGAAGATCTTGAGTTTTCATTAAAGTGGTGGCCTGACAAAGTTTTGCCATGAAAATAGAATTTGCTGTAACTCAGTCATACAATGTCTGATCAAATCTAAAGGCCAACATTCTGTTATAATAGCGTCACAAAGAAATAGCTTGTTTTACACTTATTAATCATGCAATGTCCAATCTGCACCAAACTTCACGTTTGGTAAGAGGTCTGGCCTTAAGACATTTAAAGGCCAATGTTCAGTTATAATAATAGCGCCACCTGTTGTCAACAGGAAATGTCATGTTTTACACTAACTCAAACATACCATGTTCAATCTGCACCAAACTTCATATGTTTGATAAAACTGCTGGCCTGAAGATCTACACGCCGATATTCAGTTAAAGTCATAGCGCCACCATCTGGCAGAAGGAATTTTGGCACATATAAATGACTTTGACATATTCCTTCTATATTTATCACTTTAAATGCATATTGCCCACCGTTCGCTGTTTTCCTAAAGCCACAGGGTGGTGGTGAGCCCAGGTGCGAGGGACATTTAAATGCTGCTTGTGGCTTTAATTTTAGTTGTAGTTGTCATGTATCTCATTCCTGATGAAAGAGACTGAAGATGCTGTTGGTTTTGATTGTGTTCTTTTGAAATCGACTGCAGGACAACATGTCCAGTGTTTTATATTCTTTTTGAATTCAAGAAATGTTTAATTGTCCTGTTGTTTCCTTCTTGATGATTTGTGCAGCAGGTTGTGAGCATGACTGTGATGTGTTTCCATTGATGTTTGACAGAATAAATCAAAGCCAGTGCAGATGATGTTCCAGAAGGCCAAGTTTCCTCTGGCCTTCATTCCTGATATGAACTGTCAGATTCTGGAGCTGCCGTATGCTGGGAAAGACCTGAGTATGCTGATCATGCTCCCCAACACCATGGAGGACGACACCAGCGGCCTGCAGAAGGTGAGACCTCAGGTGTTTTGTCAGGAGATCTGGTGTGATGTCTAAGGCCCCGATTTCAGATATAAAAAGCGCGTTTGGTGTGATCAGGGCCTAACTCAGCGTGATAGTTTTTATTACGTCGAGTCTTCTGCTCAGACGACAGCATTAACACATCTCTCTTGTCCAGCTGGAGAGCGCGCTGACCTACGAGAACTTCGTGGAGTGGACCCGACCTGACAAGATGAATCTTCTGGAAGTCGAAGTGGGTCTGCCCAGATTCAGACTGGAGGAAACCTATGACATGAAAGCTCTCCTGATGAGCCTGGGAATGGTGGACGCGTTTGACTTGCAGAGAGCCGATTTCTCCGGCCTGTCCCCAAGCAACGATCTGGTGCTGTCTAAGGTGGTGCATAAGTCATTTGTTGAAGTGAACGAGGAGGGGACGGAGGCCGCCGCAGCCACCAGTGCCGTCATGATGACGCGCTGCCTGATGTGTTCAGCGTGCTTTCACGCCGATCACCCCTTCCTCTTCTTCATACGCCACAATCCCTCCAAGAGCGTTCTGTTCTACGGACGCGTCTGCTCTCCTTGAGCTCTTGACGCTCCACCACACGGCACCGGCAGGTTTCTGACGGTTTTGATCCGTGAGTCATAATGCGGGTACATGAGAGGTTCAGGTCTGTGTGCTACACGTCTTTCAAAAGTTTCAGCTGAAAGTCCAGTTTGACCTGCACTTTACTGAAAATGTCCTTGTGCCTGTGTTGTTTCCTCTGTTGATTAATCTACAACTTGCATAATAATAAACAGCTTTTAATTGTTCAAAATAAAATGAAACCTGTGCTTAGCTTGGACCTTTTGTTGTATTTTAGTAGATGCTGTAAGGTTTATTGAGCTCCACATCTATCAGAAAGAGCCCTAAGAGCCTCATTGTCAAGTGGAGTCACAAAAGAAATGCAAGTATGGTGCTGTTTGTGACAAGTAGAAATAACTATATGAAATGTTTCATATCACTATGATAATGAAGTAATTAAATGTCTTCAGAAAACTTTTAATGACTTAATCCAGAATGATAACACATGGAAATTCTGCACTCATTTGTCATATATTGTGAGTGAAAGGTCAGTCAGTGGTCGTAAAAGTTCTGCGCTCTCGCAGAGACTCTTATTAAAATCACTGAAATTGTCTACACCGCAAAAGGAATCTCTGTGATGAGAAAATCTGCAGAATCCAGTCTGTAAACATAAAAACAAAACAAAGCCTGGTGTTTTCAGCTGTGATTAAATAGATTAAACACCTCTTGGCAATTGCACTCAGAAATGTGCGTAATTGGTCATAAAGCTACAAAAATACAGTGATTTTAGATGATCTACATTCTAGAACTGTTGTACAACTAGATTTCACAGACACAGATGAACAATGTAAATAAACTTCACTGTAAATAAAGTTATTTTGCCTATACAGCAATGAAAGCAGCTGCAGCTCCATCACAGTCTGAATCTGGATGTCAGTGAAACAGCTGGACGATTCATTCAGGATCAGGCCTTTCTAACAGCACTGGAGACTTAGAACAGATCTGCGTCTTTATTGTTTGACTGCATTAACAGTCTTAAAAACTGCTCCCATGAACAGATAATATTTTAATGATTATTGCTTCAGTACTGTATGTGTAACCAGTGTACAAATACAATATTTAATATTTTATTTTTGCACTAAAATGGACATAAATCAGGTGTTATAAAATACCATATTGTACAAAATGCCCTCAGGCAGGAGTTTTCAGGCCTGGCGCTGCACATTTCTCATGTCTCCCTATTTGGACACTAAATTCAGGTCTTTCTTTCTTTCTTACTTCATACAGCACTGTTTAAATACAACTAAGTTGCCCGTAGTGCTTTACAAGATGAACATAGACGATAACACGTGTTCATGATAATAATAAATAGCGTTAAAACTAATACAATCCTAAAACATCAGTCAATCGAAAATGCCATAGAGAGTGTAGTGTTTCTTCTTGTGCAGTGTATCTTATATACTGCATAGACAGAGAGGCATTTATCATAAATGCATTCATTCTACAGAACACAAGCAGCTGCAGCTGCTAATCATGCATCTCAGACTCCTCCTTCTAACCCAGTAACCCCCAGTCAGGCAAAAGGTGGCCCTCTAGTGGAGGGTTAGGGTTAGCAATTACATCACAAATGCATATAACACTGCACCACAAAGAGTAAGTGAATTTTTAACTTGGATCTAAAAATAGCCAGAGCTGGTGCTGTCTCTATGAATGAACCAATGAGTTGAATCAGGTGTGTTAGATGAAGGAGCTGAAGGTCCTAGTGTAATTAAAACAAAAGAACAGTCATTTAAAGGATGTCATGCCATTAAAATGAAAAGATTCAGAATATATCAAATCATAATACATGAGCAGTCTACAGTGCTACTCATTTATAGACTACACTGATACCTTTTCTAATTCATCAACACAAGCTTAAAACTTACAGTAGGTATTATGAAAATCATTACATAATTTGCCATTACAATCGTAGCAACAGCAAAACAATGCTTAATAACTGTGTGAACCATAAAATACAATGTTAAAATCAGCATATGTTGCTCTGAGATATAAAAACAGTGCAATGATGAATGTATGGTGTTGTTTAACATATGTTATTGCTATACAGTAACTGATGTACCAAATGCTATTTTCAGATAGATTGTGGCTCTTTCAAATTTCAAAAATCTTTCCAGTCACAGTTGAGCTTGGTTTGAGTTGTTTAATGTTGGAAAATCAATCAAAATCATTCCTTTTTAGATCACGGTCTGACAGCTTACTGGAAGCAGTTGAACATCCAGAGCTGTTGCTGCTTCTTATTCTTTTGAGGTTTATTGGTGGTTTGAGAAAAAAAACAACATGATGCATTATCGCCACTGACTGAGTGCAGATCAGAATGTGAAAAAACATTTTTTTTTTTTGTTTTTTTGTTTTTTTGCTGTGGCGCATTATGAGAGATGGGAGAAACCAGCTGTGAAGGGTTAAGGTGATTGTTTGTTTCTTTGTGTGTTTTAATTGAACATCTTTACAATGATGAAATATGTTTTATGTTTAAATGGTTTGTTTATTTGTTAAATTACATTTCCTGGTTGCTTGCAATCCTATCAGTGATTCTGCCTATGAGCATAAATGCCACCAGCTGAACTTGCATGGGACTGTCAGTCTGAGATGGAAATTGGAGAATAACTAGCCTGCTGAAGATTAGACTTCAGACAACACATAGTTTGACCCGGATGTTAAGAGATTTCTTTAGGGTTATAACTAGGGCTGTCAAATGATTAATCGTGATTAATCGCATCCAAAATAAAAGTTTATGTTTACATACTATATATTTGTGTACTGTGTATATTTATTATGTATATATAAATACAAACACATTCATGTATATGTTAAGGAAAAATATTTTAGATTTACATCTAAAATATTTAGATTTATTTATAATCTAAATTGTATACAGGTATAAATATATATACATAAATATTTTGTTTTAATATATACATGTATGTGTGTGTATTTATATGTACATAATAAATATACAAAGTAAACACATATAGTATGTATACATAAACTTTTATTTTGGATGTGATTAATCACGATTAATCGTTTGACAGCCCTAGTTATAACTTGTTACAAGTCCATCAGTTTCTGTCATCAAGCCTATCACAAGAGCAGTTACCTCTCTACACTACATTTCCCAGAGTTCCTCCTGGCTCACACCTGCTCCCAGTCCACAATCACCACACCTGTCTGCCATTAGCTTTATTAGTGGGTCTTTATAAGTCAGCACCAAGCACTCACACATTGCCTGCTCTTGTCTATGCTTAGGATAAGTTATAGTTATCTTTGGTTTTCATCCACTGTCATGTGTTGTGGCTCATCTGGGAATGACCTGTTTTATAAACAACATTGTGGCACTTACCTGAAGTCTGCATTCTTTGCCTGCAATCTCCTCCTTTCTCTGCGTCGTCGAATCTCCTGCGGAAAGAGGAAAGGAAAGGAGTTCTCTACAGTCTAGTGCAATGGTCTCAAACTCAATTCCTGGAGGGCCGAATCAAAGTTTGCACATTGATTGCCGTTCATTCACTGACTGTCAATTTGCTGATTTCTGTCAATTGTCCCTTTACATTAATTTGATTCAGAGTGGTTAAACTGTGGATACAGAATACTGAATGCAGATTATATAATCCTTTTATATTTAAAGAAGGAAAGAAAGAGAATTTAATCAAATATTTGTACTGTGACCTATTTTATCCCATTACATGTTAACTCTGTGTACTGTTGTTAGAAACATTTAATTGATAATAGGGCATGTAGATTGAGGTTTAATTAAGGACAAACTTAAATTGGTCAACTTCTGTTTATTATTATTATTATTATTATTATTATTATTATTTTTTTTTTTAAATCCACTTTAAATTGATTGCTGCAGCTCTAGTAAAATCCCCACTAATTCTACAATTTCTTATCACTTCTACATATTGGTCTCTTTACTTGGTCAATATCTTTGTGTAATGGGAAGTCAGACTCAGAACACGGATGAGTTGGCAGCAGAGGAACACTGTTTATTGAGCACTTGTAGATACTGACACCGAGTTGGTAAGTATGAAGGTTATTGAGTCTTTGAGTGAGACAATGAGCAGTACTGACTTTGGTCTCTTGTATTTCAGGTTGTATCATGAGGTAACGGTGGACAGAGTTCCAGGAGCTGGTGCAGGTGTGTAAAAATTCCTTCAAAACCCTAACCCCTAACCCTAAGAACTTCTTTCAACTTCAAGCAACTACAAACACTAACTCAATGTTATGTCTGTCTTACTCAAGGAGTTCTGTGTGTTTCCTTTTCGCTCTTTGAGGGAAGCCATTTGTTGACATCCATCTTGATGAGTCACATGCTACTGAACCAATGCTAAGCAGATGATTAGCAAAAGGTGAGCTTTCATTTTATGATCCTCCATGTTAAGAAATTCTTAAAGAGGGCAGTTATGTTAATGTGAAATGTTAACTTTGAAGTTGTAAAAGGAGTAGTTTAGTGTTCAGTTTTTAATTGTTGTTTGGAATTTGTTATAGCAGAGGTCTTGAACCCTGCTCCTGGGGATCCACTTGCCTGGAAAGTTTATATGCAACCTGCTTCAGCACACCTGCCTGCAATATTCAAGCAGTCTTGAGGAGCTTGATTGGCTGCTTCAGGTGTGTTTGATTAGGGTTGTAGCTAAACTCTTCAGGATAGTGGGTCCCCAGGAACAGGGTTGAAGACCTGTGTTATAGTACTGATTGATGTTAAGTTTAGCATGATTTATGTTGAACTTTGAGAAGTGTTTTTTGTGTGTGTGTGTGTGTGTGTGTGTGTGTGTGTGTGTGTGTGTGTGTGTGTGTGTGTGTGTGTGTGTGTGTGTTTTTTTTTTTTTTTTTTTTTGTTTGTTTTTTTTTAAAGTGTATTTAAGTTTGTCAATATAATGTATTTTCAAGGCATGAAGCTCCTTTTATTTGGTTTGATTTAGTTGACCAGTAATTTGCTGATGTAAAATCGGATATGAATTTTTACTTTTAAATGTCTTAATTTATGGTAATGCACTTTTATATTTTTTTTTATTGTATGTACATTCTAAATGTAATTGTCACAGCACACTGGAGTTCTGGTTATGTTTTCTCCCTCTTGTGCCAAAATGTGTTTTTATTTATTTTTTTTTTTTTCCTCCTGTTCTCTTAACGTTATTAATCAACTTCAGTAGTCTGTGATTAGCATCATAAGTTGGTTCAGTTCTATGTTTCAGTGTTTACATGTGTTTGCTGCCATCTTGTGTATTATTTGGTGTGGATTATATAAAAGGCTTCAACCATCTTCATGAGAGTTCACCCTTCAACACTAAACTGTGACCGTTATCAACCTACTACCACAGCTACTGTACTGCTATATTATGCATTAAATTTTATATGTAACTTGTATTTGTTGAAAATTTATACTTGTTGCTTTTTGTGAGTACATGAGTGTTCTATTAGGTGACACCAATCCTTTTGTGCACTTCTTTAGTCCTAATTTCCTAGTTCCATATGTGGTTCTGGTGGGTTTTTTTTTTTTTTTTTTTTTCTCCAACTGTGTTGGGGGGGGGAAAAAAAAAAAGATGCAATTTGTCCCATTAATCAGTGTGTTTACTATATCCTTTTTTGTGCTACTTTTGCTGTATTTAGACATGTTGTGGACCTTTCTGAATTTGTGTATTTGTATGCAGGATTTATGGAATATGACCTTAATCTTAACACTTTTTATATGTCAATTTGTACTTCTTTTTATTTTTTTTTATATATTATATATTATATATATATATATATATATTTATATATATATATATATATATATATATATATATATATATATTTATTTATATATATATATATTTATATATATATATATATATATATATATATATATATATATATATATATATATATATATATATATATATATATATATATATATATATATATATATAAAATAATATTATTATTATTATTATTATATTATTTTTTATTTTTTTTTTTTTCCTGACAGGGTTGTGTGTTTTGCAGGTTTTAATCTAAGCAACTTAAACTGTATCTGTTGCTGTGTAAATTAACTTGAAGTTTATGCCCTAAAATGAGCAGACAAAAATGTAAATTTAAGATTTTAACCTTGGGTACCGGACTGTCTCTGTGATGTCAGCTTAACCTCAATTCAATTGTACAGTTACATAGTTCATTATAGCAGTTTTGTCTCTCTTTTGGACCCTATCCCACAATCGTGTGCGCGTGCGTGCGTGCGGGCGTACAGGAATGAGCATGCAGATTTTGGTTATTTATTGATATATAAGTTTTTTTTTTTTTTTTTTTTTTTTTTTTTTTTTTTTTTTTTTTTTTGGTGGAGTTGAAATGTATTGTTCGTGGCCTTAGGGTTTCTGCTTTTATAGTGTGCTACAACAGTTTTTAGTGATATGTGGTGCTTTGGCCATTTTGTAGATGTTGTTGTGAATGTATATGTATTTGTATGTAGCATGTAAAAAAAAAAGAAAGAAAGAAATAAAGGAAGAAAAGCTGTATGATAGTATTGTTTTGAAATGTATGTATAGTTTTGTTGTGCTTATTTTGTTATTTGAAGTGTCAAAATAGTGTGTGTGTGTGTGTGTGTGTGTGTGTGTGTGTGTGTGTGTGTGTGTGTGTGTGTGTGTGTGTGTGTGTGTGTGTGTGTGTAAAGAGGGCTAGTGTTTTCGAGGGCTAGTGTGGGTTGGGTTAGGTTAGAAAAATTACAACAGCTCCCCCCCCAACCTAGCACCCGTCTATACCAGGTAAGCGTTGATCTGTCTCCTGTCTAGGAGAAAAGCCTCTTTGGGCGTAGGGCTAGTAATGTGGAAGACCAAGAATTCAGATGTATCCCAGTCTTGTTTAATGTGATGGTTAGGTCTGAACCTTAACTGGATCTGGAAATGCAAAGTTTTTGACTAAACTTACTCCGGACCAGCGAATCCAGCCGCAACTCGAAAGTCACTGCTTGATAATCCTGACCCGGCATCGCATTCCCTCAAAAATCTGTTTTTTTTTTTTTTCCTCCTCCGTTTGGTTGAAGACGTTACGATGGTTATGTTTTAATGACGCATGTTGGATTGCGGCCCTATTGGTTTTGTTTTCTGTTCCCTCCTAAGAGTTTAGCCTATCTGGGCATTTATTCCCTAGGGTTGGGACGGCTAGGTTTCAAATCCTTAGGTCTACCAATGCTAGGTTTAGGCTAAGTGTTGGTTTTGGGTTAGATACAGTCCAAAGATCTACAAACGGTAGGTTTAGGCTGAGTGTTGGTTTTGGCTTAGATTTAGCCCATAGGTCTACGAACGGTAGGTTTAGGCTGAGTGTTGGTTTTGGCTTAGATTTAGCCCATAGGTCTACGAACGGTAGGTTTAGGCTGAGTGTTGGTTTTGGCTTAGATTTAGCACATAGGTCTACGAACGGTAGGTTTAGGGTAAGTGTTGGTTCGGGTTAGGTTAGGTTAGGGTTAGGGTTAGGTTAGGGTTAGGGTTAGGTTTTTGGAAAGTACAACGATCTCCCCCCATCACCGTCTCACCAGACTGTGTGGTTTGAAGTAGGGAGGTCGAGGAAAGGCACGGGCCGGCGCATATTTTTTTGAGAAAGGATGAACTATGATTCCTATTTAGGCCGGGAGGATTTTGTGTTTTTGAGAGGAAACTCTCCTTTAAGATTTTTGTTCTAGTATTCTTTTGGTTAGAGGAATACAAAGTTCTACTCATAACTTGGTCCAGACCAGCGAATCGAGCCATCAGCCCGATAATCCTGGTCTGGCATTGCATTCCCTCCAAAATCTATTTTTTGGTTTGGTTAGAGACATTTCCATGGTTATATTTTAATGATGTACGTTGGGCTGCGTTCCTATTGGTTTTGTTTTGTTCCCTTTAAAAAGAAGCCTATCTGAGCTTTTATTTACTCGGGTTGGGAGGGCTGGGTTTCTTAGGTTTAGACTGAGTGTTGGTTTTGGGTTAGATTAATTCGTAAGTCTACGAACGGTAGGTTTAGGCTGAGTGTTGGTTTTGGCTTAGATTTAGCCCATAGGTCTACGAACGGTAGGTTTAGGTTGAGTGTTGGTTTTGGGTTAGATTTAGCCCATAGGTCTACGAACGGTAGGTTTAGGTTGAGTGTTGGTTTTGGGTTAGATTTAGCCCATAGGTCTACGAACGGTAGGTTTAGGCTGAGTGTTGGTTTTGGGTTAGCTTTAGCCCATAGGTCTACGAACGGTAGGTTTAGGCTGAGTGTTGGTTTTGGCTTAGATTTAGCCCATAGGTCTACGAACGGTAGGTTTAGGCTGAGTGTTGGTTTTGGCTTAGATTTAGCCCATAGGTCTACGAACGGTAGGTTTAGGTTGAGTGTTGGTTTTGGGTTAGATTTAGCCCATAGGTCTACGAACGGTAGGTTTAGGCTGAGTGTTGGTTTTGGGTTAGCTTTAGCCCATAGGTCTACGAACGGTAGGTTTAGGCTGAGTGTTGGTTTTGACTTAGATTTAGCCCATAGGTCTACGAACGGTAGGTTTAGGCTGAGTGTTGGTTTTGGCTTAGATTTAGCCCATAGGTTAGGGTTAGGTTTTTGGAAAGTACAACGATCTCCCCCCATCACCGTCTCACCAGACTGTGTGGTTTGAAGTAGGGAGGTCGAGGAAAGGCACGGGCCGGCGCATATTTTTTTGAGAAAGGATGAACTATGATTCCTATTTAGGCCGGGAGGATTTTGTGTTTTTGAGAGGAAACTCTCCTTTAAGATTTTTGTTCTAGTATTCTTTTGGTTAGAGGAATACAAAGTTCTACTCATAACTTGGTCCAGACCAGCGAATCAAGCCATCAGCCCGATAATCCTGGTCTGGCATTGCATTCCCTCCAAAATCTATTTTTTGGTTTGGTTAGAGACATTTCCATGGTTATATTTTAATGATGTACGTTGGGCTGCGTTCCTATTGGTTTTGTTTTGTTCCCTTTAAAAAGAAGCCTATCTGAGCTTTTATTTACTCGGGTTGGGAGGGCTGGGTTTCTTAGGTTTCGGCTGAGTGTTGGTTTTGGCTTCGATTTCATCTATAGGTCTACGAACGGTAGGTTTAGGCTGAGTGTTGGTTTTGACTTAGATTTAGCCCATAGGTCTACGAACGGTAGGTTTAGGCTGAGTGTTGGTTTTGGCTTCGATTTCATCTATAGGTCTACGAACGGTAGGTTTAGGCTGAGTGTTGGTTTTGGGTTAGATTCATTTGTAAGTCTACGAACGGTAGGTTTAGGCTGAGTGTTGGTTTTGGCTTAGATTTAGCCCATAGGTCTACGAGCGGTAGGTTTAGGCTGAGCGTTGGTTTTGGCTTAGATTTAGCCCATAGGTCTACGAGCGGTAGGTTTAGGCTGAGTGTTGGTTTTGGGTTAGCTTTAGCCCATAGGTCTACGAACGGTAGGTTTAGGCTGAGTGTTGATTTTGGCTTTGATTTCATCTATAGGTCTACGAACGGTAGGTTTTGGCTGAGTGTTGGTTTTGGCTTCGATTTCATCTATAGGTCTACGAACGGTAGGTTTAGGCTGAGTGTTGGTTTTGGCTTAGATTTAGCCCATAGGTCTACGAACGGTAGGTTTAGGCTGAGTGTTGGTTTTGGCTTAGATTTAGCCCATAGGTCTACGAACGGTAGGTTTAGGCTGAGTGTTGGTTTTGGCTTAGATTTAGCACATAGGTCTACGAACGGTAGGTTTAGGGTAAGTGTTGGTTCGGGTTAGGGTTAGGTTTTTGGAAAGTACAACGATCTCCCCCCATCACCGTCTCACCAGACTGTGTGGTTTGAAGTAGGGAGGTCGAGGAAAGGCACGGGCCGGCGCATATTTTTTTGAGAAAGGATGAACTATGATTCCTATTTAGGCCGGGAGGATTTTGTGTTTTTGAGAGGAAACTCTCCTTTTAAGATTTTTGTTCTAGTATTCTTTTGGTTAGAGGAATACAAAGTTCTACTCATAACTTGGTCCAGACCAGCGAATCGAGCCATCGGCCCGATAATCCTGGTCTGGCATTGCATTCCCTCCAAAATCTATTTTTTGGTTTGGTTAGAGACATTTCCATGGTTATATTTTAATGATGTACGTTGGGCTGCGTTCCTATTGGTTTTGTTTTGTTCCCTTTAAAAAGAAGCCTATCTGAGCTTTTATTTACTCGGGTTGGGAGGGCTGGGTTTCTTAGGTTTAGACTGAGTGTTGGTTTTGGGTTAGATTAATTCGTAAGTCTACGAACGGTAGGTTTAGGCTGAGTGTTGGTTTTGGCTTAGATTTAGCCCATAGGTCTACGAACGGTAGGTTTAGGTTGAGTGTTGGTTTTGGGTTAGATTTAGCCCATAGGTCTACGAACGGTAGGTTTAGGTTGAGTGTTGGTTTTGGGTTAGATTTAGCCCATAGGTCTACGAACGGTAGGTTTAGGCTGAGTGTTGGTTTTGGGTTAGCTTTAGCCCATAGGTCTACGAACGGTAGGTTTAGGCTGAGTGTTGGTTTTGGCTTAGATTTAGCCCATAGGTCTACGAACGGTAGGTTTAGGCTGAGTGTTGGTTTTGGCTTAGATTTAGCCCATAGGTCTACGAACGGTAGGTTTAGGTTGAGTGTTCGTTTTGGGTTAGATTTAGCCCATAGGTCTACGAACGGTAGGTTTAGGCTGAGTGTTGGTTTTGGGTTAGCTTTAGCCCATAGGTCTACGAACGGTAGGTTTAGGCTGAGTGTTAGTTTTGGCTTCGATTTCATCTATAGGTCTACGAACGGTAGGTTTAGGCTGAGTGTTGGTTTTGGCTTAGATTTAGCCCATAGGTCTACGAACGGTAGGTTTCGGCTGAGTGTTGGTTTTGGGTTAGATTTAGCCCATGGGTTTACGAACGGTAGGTTTAGGCTGAGTGTTGGTTTTGGCTTAGATTTAGCACATAGGTCTACGAACGGTAGGTTTAGGGTAAGTGTTGGTTCGGGGCTAGATTTAAATCTGTTTTAGAGATCAGAATTTTGCCATAGATTTAACCTACGAGTATTAATTTTGGTAGGCACATTATTCTTGTTTTTCTACTCCCTCAAGCATGTTTATGTGAGGGAAATGTTTAAGACACTTTCATCAGTAATGTACCTCGGGTTCATCGGGTGTTTCGGCACTTTAAACATTAGACACCCTCCTCCGAGGCGGCCACGCCTAGGTTGATCAATTCCAGGCGAGTGTCTTATAGCCAATTGCTAATCGAGTTTGGTCAGGCCCACAATTGTGTAGTTGGGGCCTGGGTTGAATTTTAAGCAAAATTGTCCTTTAAAATGAGTTTTAAAACATTACATGCTAATTACTTGCATTGAATGATAAAAGTATTTTAGGTATAGCGCAACGTAAAGTAGAGATAGTACTGTAAAAGCAACAGCTAGGCGTCTAATAAACGAGATATGGACGAAATATGGCGTCTAATAAACGAAACAGGTCTACGAACGGTAGGTTTAGGTTGAGTTTTGGTTTTGGGTTAGATTTAGCCAATAGGTCTACGAATGGTAGGTTTAGGTTGAGGTTTGGGTTAGATTTAGCCAATAGGTCTACGAATGGTAGGTTTAGGTTGAGGTTTGGGTTAGATTTAGCCAATAGGTCTACGAATGGTAGGTTTAGGTTGAGGTTTGGGTTAGATTTAGCCAATAGGTCTACGAACGGTAGGTTTAGGTTGAGTTTTGGGTTCGGGTTAGATTTAGCCAATAGGTCTACGAACGGTAGGTTTAGGTTGAGTTTTGGGTTTGGGTTAGATTTAGCCAATAGGTCTACGAACGGTAGGTTTAGGCTGAGTGTTGGTTTTGGTTTAGATTTAGCCCATAGGTCTACGAATGGTAAGTTTAGGTTGGGTGTTGGTTTTTGGATTAGATTTAGTCCATATTTTTTATGGCTAATCGAGTTTGGTCAGGCCCACAATTGTGTAGTTGAGGCCTGGGTTGAATTTTAAGCCAAATTGTCCTTTAAAATGAGTTTTAGGAACATTACACGCTAATTACTTGCATTGAATGATAAAAAGTGTTTTAGGTATAGCGTAACGTAAAGTAGAGATAATAATGTAAAAGCAACAGCTGGGCGTCTAATAAACGAAATATGGACCGAAAAGACGTCAGAAAAAGGTCTAAAACGAGCGCACAAAGTTCAACGTTGATCTGTTAGTTGCCTGCTGGAATACTAGACTTGAACGGTTATGCAGTCACTAAGAGTATTTAGAGGCATAGATATAATAGCCGTGTTTAAAATGGTACAATTTAGAACTGAATTTTCCATGAAAATGCCAAAATTGGCCTCCGATGGTGAAAGGTCGAAGGTCGTGACTGGCGGATGCCTAGCATCATGCTTCTACCAGCCCTCCCTCCTAAAAGCTATGGCACCGCAAACAGACATCACCCTCACACAAGGATAACCGCTGGATGCGATAACTTCTGAAGATGGATGGGAATTGGACCCTGGTTTTGTGTTTGGGCCTACCTGGCCCTTCGACGGTGAGTGACAAATTAGTTTTGAGACAAACATATTTTCGGAGTCTTCCCGATCAGTAAAGTAGGTCTGCGAAGTTTACTTTTGTTTTTATGCAGCAGAATTAGCTTGTTTTATCCTTTTAAAACCGTTTTTACCTGTATTCATTTGCATATGTAATTCAGCTCAACCAATGTCTATTTTCGGCCTGTTTTTTAATGAAAAAAGGTACATTTTTATCACCGTTATACTTGTTTATGGATCTATACTACATAAATATTCCATTGCTGGCGCTAGTCCATTGCTGTTAGCATGCTAATACTAATGATAACCAATTAATGTTTAAAAGAGCACTAATGAAGAGAAAGTAATATGGAATATACTATAAATCAGATATTATTTGGTTGTATTTAAAATGTGAACACTATTAAAGAGAAAGTAATATACTATATGTAAGATCTAATTAGGTTGAATGAAACAATTGAACTATTAAAGAGAAATTAACCCTCTGGGGTCGACGGTCGCGCCGGCGCGACCAGCGCACTTTTTTTAAGATCAGTGCGAAAGATACTAAAATTGCTCTGTCGATATTAGTCACACAAATACGAGTTATACATCATTCAAAATGGTTAAGTGTATACTTTTTTTTGTGTACACTCAGAATAACAACTGAACTTTGTTCTTTTTAAAAATAAAGAAAAAAGACGGGGTGTTTTTTCTGTCTTCAGCGTCTCCGCGCACTGCGATTAGAAACGCCTCAATAAATGTATCTTTAACTCGGTGGAGGCTCAGCACACAGACAGTTAATATACATGGATAGAAAGCTTAATATCTCTACTTTTAAATAAAGCAAGTCTTGTCGAAAACAAATGTTCTGTTATAAAGTAATCCGTATGAAACCAACAACATGTTGAGTTTTGCACTCAGTGTTCATTAACGATAATGAAGTTGACGCCTCCGCTTTTGATATGATAATTAGCCATGTGCGCCGCGCGGGAATGTTAACGCCCACATCACCGCAAACTAACTTTGAGAATTCATCGCGTTCATATCAGCTACTGTTCGCTTATGGAAGAAGACACACTGAGAGGACTAAACACTGAATTCACCTCAGACGAAGAACAGAATGCGAATGCGCGGCTGATCCACGTGAGGCGATCGTTCTGATGAGCAAGTAATGTTTCTTATTTGCATTAGTTAACGTGCTATTCTTACATATACTTGAACACATAGCTGTGTTTTTCTAAAACTATAACTCCTGGCTAAAAGGTTTGAAATCGAGTGAAAAGGATAGGTACAATTCATATAATAGGCTACTACACAATTCATTGTATCTAAATTCTTACGACGCAATGAAGGTTTCATGCTCTATAGGCTATAATATAAAACAAAATATATAAGTAATAGGACTGTACTGTTTTTAGTGATCGCATACCTGCATCACATATGACTCTTCACTTGAATCTGAGGTAGTTGTATTAACATTATTTGTACGGAATACCAGGGGTAGTTCAGTTTTTGCGGTCGAGTAAATGCACAAATATAATAATTCACTGATGTAATTATATGTGCATCGACATAATATTGAAGTATATGTACTTGTTTGACGTTACTAAATAATAATATAGATTCTCTAATTGTCATCTGAGTGCTGCTCACACTGCAAAAAAATCTCCATCTTAGATTTTTGTCTTGTTTCCATTCAAAATATTTAAAAATTCTCAAGAAGGGTTTTCTAGATAACAATGTCTTGTTTTCAGACACTAGAAAATTAAGTGAGTTTTTGCTTGAAACAAGCAAAATAATCTGCCAATGGGGTAAGAAAAATAATCTAGCCTTCTGTTTGAAATAAGATTATTTTGCTTACCCTATTGGCAGGTTATTTTGCTTGGTTTAAGCCAAACCTCACTTAATTTTGACTTATTTTTTCTGAAAACAAGACAATAATTTTTACTTGTCTAGAAAATCCTTCTTGATTTAAGAATTTTTAGATATTCTGGCTGGAAACAAGACAAAAAAATCTAAGCTAGAAAAGCAGTTTTTTTTGCAGCGCACACTTTTTTTTAACAGATTTGCTAGTGAAAAGTGTTAATATATCTTCACATTTTTAGCACAGCAAGCAAGGCACAACACTTTTCCACATAGAGGAATTACAATAAAATAGATGAAAATCTTTGAGCATTCTCACATTCTTTCTTCACAGTGCTCCAACTTGATGGGGGAACATTAGCTTTGATGGGGGGAACATTAGCCATTGTGGGAGTGTCTTTTGTCTCTCCTTGTGTGAATTACATGAATATTCAGAGCTATTAACACTCCCATGAATATGGCAATGCTGGCCAAAAAACTTACTTTCAAAATTCAAATTATTATATCTTTGTTTGTGATGAAGTGGTTGGAATGATTCTCACATCATTGTGAAGTAAATATTCTAGCTTACAAGACTGATTACTCAAATGATTTCGTCAGAACTATTCAGTAGGTTTTTTTAGGCCATCTTTTAGATGAATGTTTTTTCCTAAAATGTGCTAACCACGCATAATATTTTTTTTCTACAAAATGCAAACATGTACATCTATCTTTCTCACATATTATTGTAGCACAGGGTGTGCTGAATACAAGAAAAATACATATGGGCAAATAGTATGTTATAAGTAGCTGAAATAAGCACAAATGTCAGGGCATGTCAGCACACCTCAAGGGCCCCAAAATCACCTCAGACCCCAGAGGGTTAATATGAAATATACTCTAATTAAGATGTAATTTAGTTTAATCAAAAAATGTGAGCACTATTAAAGAGAAACTAATATAGAATATACTGTAATTAAGATATAATTTGGTTTTATTAAAATATTTTTGTACACTATTAAAGAGAAAGTAATATGGAATATACTATAAACCAGATATAGTTTGGTTTTATTTAAAATGTGAACACTATTAAAGAGAAAGTAATATAGTATATACTATAAATAAGATATAATTTGGTTAAATTAGAAAATGAACACTATTAAAGAGAAAGTAATATGGAATATCCTCTAAATCAGATTTAATTTGGTTTTATTTAAAATGTGTACACTATTGAAGATATACTAAAAGTAAGATATAATTAGGTTGAATTAAACAGTTGAACACTATTAAAGAGAAAGTAATATGGAATATACTATAACTAAGATGTAATTTGGTTTAATCAAAAAATGTGAGCACTATTAAAGAGAAACTAATATAGAATATACTGTAATTAAGATATAATTTGGTTTTATTCAAATATTTTTTGTACGCTATTAAAGAGAAAGTAATATGCAATTTACTGTAGTAAGCATACAATTTAGTTTTATTAACAAACTGAACACTATTAAAGGGAAAGTAATATGGAATATGCTACAATTAAGACATAATTGGGTTTTAAATTTGACTGCGACCAGCTTTTGCTAAAGGTATGGTTCAATTACCGCCAGAATTTTATCGTGAAGTGCGTACGGCGAAGCCAATTGGATAAGCTAGATGAAATTGAGTCGAGTAAGAGAGTAGGTTGAGGAATAAACGCGTGACTGCGCCGGATATTCCTCCAATGCCTGACTAGGCATCTTTTAACTCCCTCACTCGGTATCCCCCCATGGTTACACCAAGAGGGGGCCGAGCGAGTAAGCCATGTGAAGTGTGTACGACGAAGCCAATTGGATAAGCTAAATGAAATTGAGTCGAGTAAGAGAGTAGGTTGAGGAATAAATGCGGGACTGCGCCAGATATTCCTCCAACGCCTGACTAGGCATCTTTTAACTCCCTCACTCGGGAACCTCTCATGGTAATTCCAAGAGAGGGCCGAGCGAGTAAGTGATTTTGAAGTGTGCGGTCAATAATTATTTTACGAAAAACTATTCGTCCCAGGCCTAATGGAATATAATGCGTTTCAATCCAAACACTAGGTCCGAAGGCACTGGCAGGGTTAGGTTTTTGGAAAGTACAACGATCTCCCCCCATCACCGTCTCACCAGACTGTGTGGTTTGAAGTAGGGAGGTCGAGGAAAGGCACGGGCCGGCGCATATTTTTTTGAGAAAGGATGAACTATGATTCCTATTTAGGCCGGGAGGATTTTGTGTTTTTGAGAGGAAACTCTCCTTTAAGATTTTTGTTCTAGTATTCTTTTGGTTAGAGGAATACAAAGTTCTACTCATAACTTGGTCCAGACCAGCGAATCGAGCCATCGGCCCGATAATCCTGGTCTGGCATTGCATTCCCTCCAAAATCTATTTTTTGGTTTGGTTAGAGACATTTCCATGGTTATATTTTACTGATGTACGTTGGGCTGCGTTCCTATTGGTTTTGTTTTGTTCCCTTTAAAAAGAAGCCTATCTGAGCTTTTATTTACTCGGGTTGGGAGGGCTGGGTTTCTTAGGTTTAGACTGAGTGTTGGTTTTGGGTTAGATTAATTCGTAAGTCTACGAACGGTAGGTTTAGGCTGAGTGTTGGTTTTGGCTTAGATTTAGCCCATAGGTCTACGAACGGTAGGTTTAGGTTGAGTGTTGGTTTTGGGTTAGATTTAGCCCATAGGTCTACGAACGGTAGGTTTAGGTTGAGTGTTGGTTTTGGGTTAGATTTAGCCCATAGGTCTACGAACGGTAGGTTTAGGCTGAGTGTTGGTTTTGGGTTAGCTTTAGCCCATAGGTCTACGAACGGTAGGTTTAGGCTGAGTGTTGGTTTTGGCTTAGATTTAGCCCATAGGTCTACGAACGGTAGGTTTAGGCTGAGTGTTGGTTTTGGCTTAGATTTAGCCCATAGGTCTACGAACGGTAGGTTTAGGTTGAGTGTTGGTTTTGGGTTAGATTTAGCCCATAGGTCTACGAACGGTAGGTTTAGGCTGAGTGTTGGTTTTGGGTTAGCTTTAGCCCATAGGTCTACGAACGGTAGGTTTAGGCTGAGTGTTCGTTTTGGGTTAGATTTAGCCCATAGGTCTACGAACGGTAGGTTTAGGCTGAGTGTTGGTTTTGGGTTAGCTTTAGCCCATAGGTCTACGAACGGTAGGTTTAGGCTGAGTGTTGGTTTTGGCTTAGATTTAGCCCATAGGTCTACGAACGGTAGGTTTCGGCTGAGTGTTGGTTTTGGGTTAGATTTAGCCCATGGGTTTACGAACGGTAGGTTTAGGCTGAGTGTTGGTTCGGGGCTAGATTTAAATCTGTTAGGGATCAAAAGCTTCCAAGAACCAGGACTAGCCCGATTCTGGCTGTGTTCTGGCCTACATTTCAATGCCCGCTCCAGGACGAGTCCCCCAAATCCCCCATACACGTCCCCACATCACACCCCAGTCCCCCAATTCCATGGAATATCCCCTTGATTTTATTACTTATATGAACTGGGCCTTATATATCCATCTCTGTAGATTTTAATAATATATTATATTATATTTATATATGTGGATGTATTACCCTAAGTATTGATATAATAAAATTATATGAATATGTATTATATATACAATATATAGATATTTAAGAAGCATCATTTAGGGTTGAGAGGACTAGGGTTCCGACATGTAGGGCTCCAAGAGCTAGGTGTACGACCCACCGCGACTGTGAGTGTTAGGGTTCAGTCGTGGTGGGCTTTAAGTGTTAGGGATCAGTCCTGGTGGACTTTAGATGTTAGGGATCAATCGTGGTGGATTTTAGGTGTTAGGGATAGGCCGTGGTGGACTTTAGGTGTTAGGGGTCAGTCAAGGTGGACCCTAGGTGTTAGGGATCAGTCGTGGTGGACTTTAGGTGTTAGGGGTCAGTCGTGGTGGACTTTAGGTGTTAGGGGTCAGTCGTGGTGGACTTTAGGTGTTAGGGGTCGTTGGTGGTTGACCTTAGGGTCAGATATAGTGTAGGTGTACGGTTAATTTTGAAAGAAAACTGTCCTCCTTACTCACTCCGTCCAACACGAATCCCTCCACTCTCTCAATCCTGTCCTCATCCCTTTTAAATAGGCCCAGTTCTAAATATATACACTCTCCAAAAACGAAATAAACTAAATGAAATAAATTTACATTTACTAAATGTATTATAAAGTAGAGACATAAATACATATATATCATTATATATATCTATATACAATGCTCCACAACACAAACAGCATCTGCAAATAATTGCACATGATTGTGAGGTAAACATGATTCATTTTTATTGACATGATTAGTATTTCCACACTCCTTCAGTTCTCATTTAAGCCTCTAGGATATAGAGTATCCAATCTTCGGATCCACGTTCTCTCGGCCTTCAATCTTTCGGCCAAGGTCCATGATGTATTGACTTGGAGGACCGAGACTCTCATGGCTTCCAAGCCATGTAAAATAAAGTGTCCAACCACGTGCCTTCTCCTCTCTAACTTATTTTTTATATTATATGAATGTTGGTATATACGTAATAGAATCTGATTTTTCGTTTGTCCCACGTACTGTTTATGACATTTGTTACAGAAGAGAAGGTACACGCAGTTGGACACTTCTGAGGACGTGTGGTTTCGGACCTGAAACACCTGTTTGTTGTTCTTGTTCTGTACTAATTTTCTATGAACCAAATATTTATAGACTCCAGATCTGGAAACTGGCTGTTTGCCTTTAATCTTGCTGTGTACGAGTACATCTAGTAAATTTTTATTCCTCTTGAAAGCCGCTATAGGTTTGTGTTTTTGCAAGAATTTTGTGTTCTTTAAAAATTTTTTTCAAAATTCTGCTTAGTAGCTCTATTAAGACTCACGCTCTGAGAGGAATAAAAAGAAACCAGAGGTATTATCTTTTCTTTGATTGTCTGAGAAGTATTTTGAGCCCGTGTAGCAGGAGAGATGTATGTCATGAAATCCTTAAAGTTTCTTCTCAAGTAGCCCCTGGAATAATATCTTTTCTTCAATGATGCAAACAGTATCTTAACTGCTGTCCTAAACTCTGCTTCATCCGTGCAAATTCTGTGAAATCTAAGTAATTGAGATTTAAGTATTCCTTTGAATGTATGTTTGGGGTGATAGCTACTTTTATGAAGCAGACTATGAGTATCTGTGGGCTTGAAATACACTCGATAATCTAAAGTGTTTTTTTCTTTGAATCTGGGTCCTTTATACGTAATGACATCTAAGAAATTGACTTGTTGTTCATGAATCTCGTATTTAATTGTGATGGAATCTTGGTGTTTGTTCAGATGGTCCGTGAAACCTAAAAAGTCCTCTTTAGAATAGGTCCAAATCCCCCATATGTCATCGAGGAATCTAAAATAAGCAAAGGGTTGTAGTGGGGAGGAGGCCAACGCCGACGTCTCCCAGGAGGCCATGAAAATGTTGGCGTACGAGGGCGCAAACTTCTTGCCCATGGCGGTTCCCTTAACCTGTAAATGAAATTTAGAGTCGAATTCAAAATCGTTTTTGGTTAAATTAATTTCCAATAGTTTGATTAAGTATTCGTCTGGCCTCCTGGGATCCGGGTGGTTCCTCATACACTCCCTCACCGCTTGGAGGCCTGCTTTCGTGTCGATATTCGTGTAGAGGCTATCTATATCTATAGTAAATATATATGCATTATCTGGTATAAATAAATCTTTAGTCTTATTAATGAAATCGTATGTATCTTTCAAGTAACTCGTGTGTGTTTGGGAAATGGGGCCTAAAAAGTATTCAATATATTCAGCCGTAAAGTACGTTTCACTATTACAGTCCGAGACTATGGGCCTTCCCGGGGGGATTAAGCCCGGTTTACTCCACTTCTCCCTTTCTTTATGGATCTTTGGCAGCAAGTAAAAACGTCTGGGTCTGGGCTCAGTTGAGCCCAGAAGATAGTCTTTCTGTTTTGCGTTTATAATCCCCTTAAACCACATTTCCTCTAAGATAGCCTTTACTTCTTTTGCTGTATCGACATACATGGGGGCCTCCAAGGGCCTATAGTGAGCCTGAACCATCAGTTGCTTATTCCCTTCCCATAGATAGTCCTCCAGATTTTGAATAACAACCGCATTGCCCTTGTCCGCTGGTTTTATGATGATGTTTTGGTTATTTTTTAATTCTTTTAATGCTTTTTTCTCCAATTTTGATAAGTTTTTGTTTTCTATTAGTCCCCAATTAAGTTGTTTATACGCATATAGATCTGCCCTGACAATATCCCTAATCTGTGGTGGTAAACCGCCCAAAGGCGGGGTCCAGTCCGAACCATGCGTAAAGGGGGTCTTTTTCTTTTGATTCTTTTTGCCTTCGAAATAAGTTTCTAGTTTTATTCGTCTATGGTATTTCTGTAAATCATTTAATAATTCTAATTTTTGTGTTTTGATGTTCTCCGGTGTCGGTATGAATGTGAGACCTTTCTTAAGCACTTTCACCTGTCTCTCCGTCAGAGAATAAGAGGAGAGATTAATGATGAGGTTATCTGCACTCTTTATGGTGTTCGCAGATTGAGGTAGTTTAAAGCCTCAGTCCATTGTTCCAAAATGGCTTTGGCCGTACTGGCCGTCCAATGGACTCCATCGCTCTCTACTTTGAAGAGGGTAGGGGGAAGTGCATCCAGAAAGTTAAGGTTTACTTTTATGTATTCATTTAGTTCTTCAAGAAACTTCTGTTCCTCCAGCGGCAAGTGGTCACTGTAGTTGATAATGGGGATGTAAACTTCAGCACGGGGGAACCTCTCCCTAGCCATTCTATAGGCCCGACGTATCTCGTTGTTAGCAGTCGTGTAACACCTTTGGGAACGATTATTCAGACCGAAAGATAGAATGATGGTCTCCGGTTCCTGGGCCACTACTGCTCTCTCTATGAGGTTCCCCGCGTGTTGAAATTTAGCCCCGGGAAAACTGTCTATTTGAAGGTCCGGTACATTAAAACCCGGTATCCTTGAAACGTTGGAGTCACCTAAAATTATGTGCTTTTTCTTAAGCGTCAAACTCCAGTCAATCTGTTTTTTGACAGTATTGATGTGTCTGTAAGGCCTCCCCGTCACCTTTGGTGTCGAGGGGGTCGACGGAATCACCCCGACCTTTTCGGTCTGAGCACTCGTCTCCTTGTTTACTTGGAGCAGTGATATGGGCCCATCAGCATTCTTTTCCGCTGGTGGGTCATTTTTCTGTCCCTTTAACTCTTCTCTATTTTCAGTTTGTATTGTTTCGTGTACGGAAAGCTCAGGATAATCTTCTGAGTTGTCAGAGAAAAGCAGTGGAGTAGAAGACGCTTGTAAGGGTGTTATTCTAGGCCTCTTAGCGGCCAAAGGCGACTCTGGAGGCTCAGAGTCTTCCATCGGCTCAGAATCCTCTGTTGGCTCTGAGCTTTCCTCTGAGTCCCCCGTTTCCTCCTGGGACCGAGACGAGTGTGCTGCAGTAATTGTGTCCTGTTTTTGTGGACTCTGTTGCTGCAGCCCTTCTCTAGTTGTCTCTGTTGCTACTTGCAACTCGATCATCGTCGTGACCAGATTCCTCCTGGGTCTGGGAGCCCTGGGGGATCTTGGTCTGGTAGGGGTTGGATCAGTAAGTGTGGGTGGCACTGTGGTTTCGGTACCCAGGGGAGGAAATTCCGAATCAAAAACCCAGTCTCCCCTGTTTGGGGGAGTAACTGGTCCCCCTGCCACTTCTGCCCAACTTCTTGGCGACGTTTGTACCTCTACATGAACTGCGCCCTTTTTGGGTCTGACAGTCATTTCCGGTCGTGTGACAGCTCGAGCAGGTTCCTCCGAGACTGTTTGTTGACCAGTATTGACACCCGCCGTTGCTCCCTGGGGCTCTACACTACTGTCTCTCCTCTCATATTCGGTACAGAGAGTCTCAGAGAAGAGTGCCTCCACTCTAGTAAGCACCTCAGAGTTGAACCTGTTGCCAAAATTTTTTCGTGCCCAATTTTGTGCAATTTGGAAAGCATTATGCCAATCCTTGTGGTCCGTTCCCTCCTTGAGGTCAATGAGTGTGCTGTCAATTAATTTTTCATAGTGTTCTTCAAGAATTAATTGAGTGGAGTAGGCCCAATTTTTTGCATTGCCCATTAGGAGGTCTTTAACTTCCCTGGTGGGCATGGCCGGCTTGATGGTGTCAATTAAGAGTCTGGTCAAGTTTTTAAAGGAACCTGGCGTGTTGTCCTTAATCTTAGTTGTCACTTTTTCTAAGTGGTGTACGAATCTCACCAAGTCGTACATAAGTTTGATGGTTTTCCTCATCCGAGGAGTGGCAGGGGTGTAATTTGATTCAGAATTTCTAAAATGTTGTCTTCGTGGACGTACGTCACGGTTTGTCTGAAGTCCCACCCTCCCCCTATCTCTTTCCTGAGGGTTGGGACGGGTTCCTCTATTTCTGTTGATGTTAATCGTGACATTACTACCCGCTCGGTTCGCGTGGACACGATTATAAGAACCCTTATTAGACCAAGCTTGAGTAGAACCCGCATTTGTGTTTCTGCGATTGGTCGTGCTTGGTCTGTTTTGCTCTGAGCGTTGAAGAAAATCTTCTTCTTCTTGTTGAAGAATATATTCAGAGGTCATTTGCTCCCCCCTAGTGTCCATAAAAGCTATTCGCCTGTTCGCAGCTCTCTTTCTGTTTCTGCGTTGAGTCCGAGTTGGCTTTTTGAACGGGGGATTCATTTGACAATCATCCTCAAAATCAATTAGATCTCCCAGGGGAACTCTGGGAGCGGTTCCCTCTTGGAACCCTGCTCTATTTCTGCTATTTTGTATGTAATTTCTATTTACAAATTCCCTGGTTTTGGGAATTTGTTGAAAGTACTCGTGAGAATCATCAAATTCATCACGTGAAGGAAATCTGTCTCTGAAAGTCTTAGTTCTGGGAATTCGTTGAAAGTATTCGTGAGAATCATCAAATTCATCACGAGAAGGAGGTCTGTATAAAGGTTTTGTCCTTTTGTTTGTATTTTGAAAGTCTATTCTGTTGTAAATTGGTCTGGATTTTCGATAAAAGCGGCCATCTTGGTCAACGCCTTCATTAGAAATCCAGCTGGTTTTTTGTGTAGCTCTAAAAAGAGCTCTTGGTTTGTTTACAGTCATATGGGAGCGAAGGGGCTCATTCAGATAGGGAATTTCCCTATCCCGGTCCTCCCAACGCTCACCATATGCACTGTTGCTTCGTTTAAGTCTGTTTTGAAATCTAACGCGGCCTTCGTCATCATCGTCAGCTGAGAGAGACGCGAATCTGACGCGCGCGCGCTGATTTGGTCTTTGTCGGTAATTCTCAAAGTATCTAGTCATGTTCAGTTTAATCTACGTTCTAAAGAAAGGAATTCCTATTTTGTACGACGTTTTCCGGCACTATCGCGACGTTTCGAAGTGTATAATTCTTCTTCAGGCAGCGCCAAAACGTCGTGTTTCAAAGAATCTTTTCCGTGGAAGCTAGAGAAACTGTTGCGACAAGAGTAAGAGAGAGATTGTAACAAAAGCAATGTTGCTCTGTGTCTCTGAGTGAGTAAAAAAGGTGGGGGCTGTGACGTCACCGATCACCAGATCTCTTCTCTTAAAGGAGCCTGAATCTATTGTTTATATGAATGTTTTTATCAGTTTTATGACTCTTATTTATTATTTAAAGTGTTTATTTGTCAATTACCATGTGTAAACGTCAGTACCTTGTCATACAAAGATGTTTTTTATTTGTAAAATAAGATTAGAGCCAGTGGAGAGTGAAAACAATCAATATTTTATGTTTATATGTCTGTATTTCAAAAGTGCCTCAAAGAGGGTCTTCAAAAAGTGGTAAACATTCAACAGCATGATTATAAGGATTTTTAGAAACTATTTTGGGGATGTGGCCCATATAGGTTTTAAAGATATTCATAAAAGTTGTGGTTTTTGGCTTTTACAGTCATCCCAAAGTCGTGCCTCACAAAAGAATCATGAAATCTGATTTAAATTAAATGTTTTACTTATAGAAATTTTTTGGAAGTTATATTATCATATGGCACCTATGTCTTTCAAAGTAATTCCCAAATAACTTGTTTTTAAGTGTTTGTGGGTCTGTTCTGAGTACACAATACAAATTAATCAGCTAAAAGGGGGGAATTAAATTTAAAATCATGTCTGTGAATGTTTAAAATACTTCTCAAAAGTCAAAGTATCCCAATTAGTCTAATTTATACAAATTATTGTATATTTCTCTCTCCCTGAGGCTATTTGGATTTAATATTCTTTAATTTGTAAATAATTGATGCTATGATTCAGCAATGTGTTCCTTTTAAAGTCACTGACGTTTAAAATGTATTGTTAAAATCATGTGTTGTTATGTTTGTTGGAATTATCATTAATCATATGTTAGTCATAAAATCAATCATGTCAAGTCTCCCTAAACAACAGTTTCAAGATGCTCCAACTGAAAGATTATTAAATGAGATGTTAGTGTGTTATACTTATCAAATCATGTCAAAATGAATAATCTAAAAGTCTATTTCAGAAAATATAAACCTTAATTAGCTTCCAAAGTCATGTATCATGTTTCAAAAACCTATTCATGGTTCTTAAATTCAAATAAAATGGAGAGAATACAAAATTATAAATATATATATATGTGTATATATATAGAAGTATATCTAAAAAGGGAGACCGGAGTACAGACAGGAACGTGCAGAAGGACGAGGAACAAGCTCCCGGAGTGCAAAGACGTGGCACGGACTTGGGTTAGGGATCAAAAGCTTCCAAGAACCAGGACTAGCCCGATTCTGGCTGTGTTCTGGCCTACATTTCAATGCCCGCTCCAGGACGAGTCCCCCAAATCCCCCATACACGTCCCCACATCACACCCCAGTCCCCCAATTCCATGGAATATCCCCTTGATTTTATTACTTATATGAACTGGGCCTTATATATCCATCTCTGTAGATTTTAATAATATATTATATTATATTTATATATGTGGATATATTACCCTAAGTATTGATATAATAAAATTATATGAATATGTATTATATATACAATATATAGATATGTAAGAAGCATCATTTAGGGTTAAGAGGACTAGGGTTCCGACATGTAGGGCTCCAAGAGCTAGGTGTACGACCCACCGTGACTGTGAGTGTTAGGGTTCAGTCGTGGTGGGCTTTAAGTGTTAGGGATCAATCCTGGTGGACTTTAGGTGTTAGGGATCAATCGTGGTGGATTTTAGGTGTTAGGGATAGGCCGTGGTGGACTTTAGGTGTTAGGGGTCAGCCAAGGTGGACCCTAGGTGTTAGGGATCAGTCGTGGTGGACTTTAGGTGTTAGGGGTCAGTCGTGTTGGACTTTAGGCGTTAGGGGTCAGTCGTGGTGGACTTTAGGTGTTAGGGGTCAGTCGTGGTGGACTTTAGGTGTTAGGGGTCATTGGTGGTTGACCTTAGGGTCAGACATAGTGTAGGTGTAGGGTTAGGGTTAGGTTTTTGGAAAGTACAACGATCTCCCCCCATCACCGTCTCACCAGACTGTGTGGTTTGAAGTAGGGAGGTCGAGGAAAGGCACGGGCCGGCGCATATTTTTTTGAGAAAGGATGAACTATGATTCCTATTTAGGCCGGGAGGATTTTGTGTTTTTGAGAGGAAACTCTCCTTTAAGATTTTTGTTCTAGTATTCTTTTGGTTAGAGGAATACAAAGTTCTACTCATAACTTGGTCCAGACCAGCGAATCGAGCCATCAGCCCGATAATCCTGGTCTGGCATTGCATTCCCTCCAAAATCTGTTTTTTGGTTTGGTTAGAGACATTTCCATGGTTATATTTTAATGATGTACGTTGGGCTACGTTCCTATTGGTTTTGTTTTGTTCCCTTTAAAAAGAAGCCTATCTGAGCTTTTATTTACTCGGGTTGGGAGGGCTGGGTTTCTTAGGTTTCGGCTGAGTGTTGGTTTTGGCTTCGATTTCATCTATAGGTCTACGAACGGTAGGTTTAGGCTGAGTGTTGGTTTTGACTTAGATTTAGCCCATAGGTCTACGAACGGTAGGTTTAGGCTGAGTGTTGGTTTTGGCTTAGATTTAGCCCATAGGTCTACGAGCGGTAGGTTTAGGCTGAGCGTTGGTTTTGGCTTAGATTTAGCCCATAGGTCTACGAGCGGTAGGTTTAGGCTGAGCGTTGGTTTTGGCTTAGATTTAGCCCATAGGTCTACGAACGGTAGGTTTAGGCTGAGCGTTGGTTTTGGGTTAGCTTTAGCCCATAGGTCTACGAACGGTAGGTTTAGGCTGAGCGTTGGTTTTGGGTTAGCTTTAGCCCATAGGTCTACGAACGGTAGGTTTAGGCTGAGTGTTGGTTTTGGCTTCGATTTCATCTATAGGTCTATGAACGGTAGGTTTAGGCTGAGTGTTGGTTTTGACTTAGATTTAGCCCATAGGTCTACGAACGGTAGGTTTAGGCTGAGTGTTGGTTTTGGCTTAGATTTAGCCCATAGGTCTACGAACGGTAGGTTTAGGCTGAGTGTTGGTTTTGGGTTAGATTTAGCCCATAGGTTTACGAACGGTAGGTTTAGGCTGAGTGTTGGTTTTGGCTTAGATTTAGCCCATAGGTCTACGAACGGTAGGTTTAGGTTGAGTGTTGGTTAGGGTTAGGGTTAGGGTTAGGGTTAGGGTTAGGGTTAGGTTAGGTTTTTGGAAAGTACAACGATCTCCCCCCATCACCGTCTCACCAGACTGTGTGGTTTGAAGTAGGGAGGTCGAGGAAAGGCACGGGCCGGCGCATATTTTTTTGAGAAAGGATGAACTATGATTCCTATTTAGGCCGGGAGGATTTTGTGTTTTTGAGAGGAAACTCTCCTTTAAGATTTTTGTTCTAGTATTCTTTTGGTTAGAGGAATACAAAGTTCTACTCATAACTTGGTCCAGACCAGCGAATCGAGCCATCAGCCCGATAATCCTGGTCTGGCATTGCATTCCCTCCAAAATCTATTTTTTGGTTTGGTTAGAGACATTTCCATGGTTATATTTTAATGATGTACGTTGGGCTGCGTTCCTATTGGTTTTGTTTTGTTCCCTTTAAAAAGAAGCCTATCTGAGCTTTTATTCACTTGGGTTGGGAGGGCTGGGTTTCTTAGGTTTAGACTGAGTGTAAGTCTTTTTGTAAGTCTACGAACGGTAGGTTTAGGCTGAGTGTTGGTTTTGGCTTAGATTTAGCCCATAGGTCTACGAACGGTAGGTTTAGGCTGAGTGTTGGTTTTGGCTTAGATTTAGCCCATAGGTCTACGAACGGTAGGTTTAGGCTGAGTGTTGGTTTTGGCTTAGATTTAGCCCATAGGTCTACGAACGGTAGGTTTAGGCTGAGTGTTGGTTTTGGGTTAGCTTTAGCCCATAGGTCTACGAACGGTAGGTTTAGGCTGAGTGTTGGTTTTGGCTTCGATTTCGTCTATAGGTCTACGAACGGTAGGTTTAGGCTGAGTGTTGGTTTTGACTTAGATTTAGCCCATAGGTCTACGAACGGTAGGTTTAGGCTGAGTGTTGGTTTTGGCTTAGATTTAGCCCATAGGTCTACGAACGGTAGGTTTCGGCTGAGTGTTGGTTTTGGGTTGGATTTCGTCTATAGGTCTACGAACGGTAGGTTTAGGCTGAGTGTTGGTTTTGGCTTAGATTTAGCCCATAGGTCTACGAACGGTAGGTTTAGGCTGAGTGTTGGTTTTGGCTTAGATTTAGCCCATAGGTCTACGAACGGTAGGTTTCGGCTGAGTGTTGGTTTTGGGTTGGATTTAGCCCATAGGTTTACGAACGGTAGGTTTAGGCTGAGTGTTGGTTTTGGCTTAGATTTAGCCCATAGGTCTACGAACGGTAGGTTTCGGCTGAGTGTTGGTTTTGGGTTGGATTTAGCCCATAGGTTTACGAACGGTAGGTTTAGGCTGAGTGTTGGTTTTGGCTTAGATTTAGCACATAGGTCTACAAACGGTAGGTTTAGGGTAAGTGTTGGTTCGGGGCTAGATTTAAATCTGTTTTAGAGATCAGAATTTTGCCATAGATTTAACCTACGAGTATTAATTTTGGTAGGCACATATTATTCTTGTTTTTCTACTCCCTCAAGCATGTTTATGTGAGGGAAATGTTTAAGACACTTTCATCAGTAATGTACCTCGGGTTCATCGGGTGTTTCGGCACTTTAAACATTAGACACCCTCCTCCGAGGCGGCCACGCCTAGGTTGATCAATTCCAGGCGAGTGTCTTATAGCCAATTGCTAATCGAGTTTGGTCAGGCCCACAATTGTGTAGTTGGGGCCTGGGTTGAATTTTAAGCAAAATTGTCCTTTAAAATGAGTTTTAAAACATTACATGCTAATTACTTGCATTGAATGATAAAAGTATTTTGGGTATAGCGCAACGTAAAGTAGAGATAGTACTGTAAAAGCAACAGCTAGGCGTCTAATAAACGAAATATGGACGAAATATGGCGTCTAATAAACGAAATAGGTCTACGAACGGTAGGTTTAGTTTTGGTTTTGGGTTAGATTTAGCCAATAGGTCTACGAATGGTAGGTTTAGGTTGAGGTTTGGGTTAGATTTAGCCAATAGGTCTACGAACGGTAGGTTTAGGTTGAGGTTTGGGTTAGATTTAGCCAATAGGTCTACGAACGGTAGGTTTAGGTTGAGGTTTGGGTTAGATTTAGCCAATAGGTCTTAGGGTTAGGGTTAGGGTTAGGGTTAGGTTAGAAAAATTACAACAGCTCCCCCCAACCTAGCACCCGTCTAGGAAGGTTTGGAGTAGGGAGTCTGAGGGAAGTGCACGGGCCGACGCATGTTAGACTATACCAGGTAAGCGTTGATCTGTCTCCTGTCTAGGAGAAAAGCCTCTTTGGGCGTAGGGCTAGTAATGTGGAAGACCAAGAATTCAGATGTATCCCAGTCTTGTTTAATGTGATGGTTAGGTCTGAACCTTAACTGGATCTGGAAATGCAAAGTTTTTGACTAAACTTACTCCGGACCAGCGAATCCAGCCGCAACTCGAAAGTCACTGCTTGATAATCCTGGCCCGGCATCGCATTCCCTCAAAAATCTGTTTTTTTCCTCCTCCGTTTGGTTGAAGACGTTACGATGGTTATGTTTTAATGACGCATGTTGGATTACGGTCCTATTGGTTTTGTTTTCTGTTCCCTCCTAAGAGTTTAGCCTATCTGGGCATTTATTCCCTAGGGTTGGGACGGCTAGGTTTCAAATCCTTAGGTCTACCAATGCTAGGTTTAGGCTAAGTGTTGGTTTTGGGTTAGATACAGTCCAAAGATCTACGACCGGTAGGTTTAGGTTGAGTGTTGGTTTTGGTTTAGCCTTAGTCCATAGGTCTACGAACGGTAGGTTTAGGTTGAGTGTTGGTTTTGGATTAGCTTTAGTCCACAGGTCCACGAACGGTAGGTTTAGGTTTAGGTTGAGTGTTGGTTTTTGGTTAGCTTTAGTCCACAGGTCCACGAACGGTAGGTTTAGGTTTAGGTTGAGTGTTGGTTTTTGGTTAGCTTTAGTCCACAGGTCCACGAACGGTAGGTTTAGGTTTAGGTTGAGTGTTGGCTCTGGGTTAGCTTTAGTCTATAGGTCTACGAATTGTTTGGTCTAGAGTATTAGTTTTGGTAGGCAAGTGTTGCCATTTGTTTTTCTACTCCCTCAGGCATGTTTATGTGAGGGAAATGTTTAAGACACTTTCATCAGTAATGTACCTCGGGCTCATCGGGTGTTTCGGCACTTTAAACATTAGACACCCTCCTCCGAGGCGGCCACGCCTTGGTTGATCAATTCCAGGCGAGTGTCTTATAGCCAATTGCTAATCGAGTTTGGTTAGGCCCACAATTGAGTAGTTGAGGCCTGGGTTGAATTTTGAACAATATTGTCCTTTAAAATGAGTTTTAAAACAGTAAATGCCAATTCCTTGCATTGAATAGTACAGGTATTATGCGTATAGATTAACGTAGATTAGAGATAGTAATGTAAAAGCAGCAGTTAGGCGTCTAATAAACAACATGGGGACTGAAAAGTCGTCGCAAAAGGCCTAAGGCGAGCGCACAAGGTCCAACGTCGATCTGTTAGTTGCATCCTGAAACAGTAGACTTGAGCGGTTACGCGATCACTAAGGTTATTTCGAGGCATTTATGTAATAGCAGTGTTTAACATAGTACAATTTAGAACTGAATTTTCCATAAAAGTGCCAAAAATGGCCTCCGATGGTGAAGGGTCGAAGGTCGTGACTGGCGGATGCCTAGCATCATGCTTCTACCAGCCCTCCCTCCTAAAAGCTATGGCACCGCAAACAGACGTCACCCTCACACAAGGATAACCGCTGGATGCGATAACTTCTGAGGATGAATGGGAATTGGACCCTGGTTTTGTGTTTGGGCCTACCTGGCCATACGACGGTGAGTGACAAATTAGTTTCGAGATAAACATATTTTTTGAGTCTTCCCGATCAATAAAGTATGTCTGCAAAGTTTACTTTCGTTTTTATGAAGCATAATTAGCTTGTTTTATCCTTTTAAAACTGATTTTACCTATAGTAATTTGCATATGCAATTGAGCTCAGCCAATGTCTATTTTTGGTCTGTTTTTTGATGAAAAGAGGTACATTTTTATCACCGTTATACTTGTTTACGGATCTATGCCTCAAAAATAGTCCATTGCTGTTAGCATGCTAATACTAATAATAACCAATTAATGTTTAAAAGCGTACTAATAAAGAGAAAGTAATATGGAATATACTATAAATCAGATATCATTTGGTTTCTTTTAAAATGTGAACACTATTAAAGGGAAAGTAATCTAGAATATACTATAAGATATAATTTGGTTAAATTAAAAATATTGAACACCATTAAAGAGAAAGTAATATGGAATATACTCTAATCCTAATATAATTTTGTTTAATACATTTTTTCAACTCTATTAAAGAGAAAGTAATATTGAATATACTATAATGCAGATCTAATTTGGTTTTGTTGAAATGTGGAACACTCTTAAAGAGAAACTAATAAGGAATATACTCTAATATAGATCTAACTTGGTTTAATTACAACTGTGAACACTGTTAAAGAGAAAGTAATATGGAATATACTATAATTAAAATATAAATTATTTGGTTTTATTTAGATTTGAACACTATTAAAGAGAAAGTAATATTGAATATACTCTAATTAGGAAATAATTTGGTTTAATTACAAATATAAACTCTATTAAAGAGAAAGTAAACTGGAATATACTCTAATTAAGAAATAATTTGGTTTAATTACGCATGTAAACTCTATTAAAGAGAAATTAATATGGAATATACTTTAATGAAGATCTGATTTGGTTTAATTAAAAGTGTAAACTATTAAAGAGAAAGTAATATGGAATATACTTTAATGAAGATCTGATTTGGTTTAATTAAAAGTGTAAACTATTAAAGAGAAAGTAATATTGAATATACCATAATGAAGATCTAATTTAGTTCTGTTAAAAGTTCGAACACTATTAAAGAGAAAGTAATAGGGAATATAATATAAATAAAATAGAAATAGGTTTTATTAAAAAATGTTTTGACTGCGACCAGCTTTTGCTAAAGTTGTGGTTAAGTTTCCGCCAGGTTTTCAATCCTATAGTGTTAACGACGAAGCCATTTTCTTAAAAATTAAGTGTCAAACATAACGTATTGATTTGAAGTGAACCCGGAAGCGTTAGGCCTGTCTGGGCCACCCGCTATCCGAAAAGCCTGTCTGGGCTTGATTCACCTCCCCCTCCCGTGTCTCCGTCCCGTAGGAATAAGAAAGAGACACCAGAGGGAGCGAGTTCCAGATTACATTCAAATATAAGTCCACTGCTTGATAATCCTGGTCCGGCCTTGCATTCCCTCCAAAATCTATTTGTTCTGTTTGGTTAAAGATGTTCAGATGGTTATGTTTTCATGACGCATGTTGTATTACGTTCCTACTGGTTTTATTTTTGTTCCCTTCTAAGAGTTTAGCCTATCTGGGCTTTTATTCACGGCTAGGTTTCAGTCCATAGGTCTACCAATGCTAGGTTTAGGCCGAGTGTTGGTTTTGAGGTAGATTTAGTCCATACGTCTACCGATGCTAGGTTTAGGTTGAATGTTGGTTTTGGTTACATTTAGTCCATAGGTCTACCGATGCTAGGTTTAGGCTGAATGTTGGTTTTGCTTACATTTAGTCCATACGTCTACCGATGCTAGGTTTAGGTTGAATGTTGGTTTTGCTTACATTTAGTCCATAGGTCTACCGATGCTAGGTTTAGGCTGAATGTTGGTTTTGCTTACATTTAGTCCATACGTCTACCGATGCTAGGTTTAGGTTGAATGTTGGTTAGGGTTACATTTGGTCCATACTTCTACCAATGCTAGGTTTAGGTTGAGTGTTGGTTTTGGGTTAGATTTAGCCCATAGGTCTACGAACGGTTAGGGTTAGGGTAAGTGTTGGTTCGGGGCTAGATTTAAATCTGTTTTAAAGATCAGAATTTTGCCATAGATTTAACCTACGAGTATTAATTTTGGTAGGCACATATTATTCTTGTTTTTCTACTCCCTCAAGCATGTTTATGTGAGGGAAATGTTTAAGACACTTTCATCAGTAATGTACCTCGGGTTCATCGGGTGTTTCGGCACTTTAAACATTAGACACCCTCCTCCGAGGCGGCCACGCCTAGGTTGATCAATTCCAGGCGAGTGTCTTATAGCCAATTGCTAATCGAGTTTGGTCAGGCCCACAATTGCGTAGTTGGGGCCTGGGTTGAATTTTAAGCAAAATTGTCCTTTAAAGTGAGTTTTAAAACATTACATGCTAATTACTTGCATTGAATGATAAAAGTATTTTAGGTATAGCGCAACGTAAAGTAGAGATAGTACTGCAAAAGCAACAGCTAGGCGTCTAATAAACGAAATATGGACGAAATATGGCGTCTAATAAACGAAATAGGTCTACGAACGGTAGGTTTAGTTTTGGTTTTGGGTTAGATTTAGCCAATAGGTCTACGAATGGTAGGTTTAGGTTGAGGTTTGGGTTAGATTTAGCCAATAGGTCTACGAACGGTAGGTTTAGGTTGAGTTTTGGTTTTGGGTTAGATTTAGCCAATAGGTCTACGAACGGTAGGTTTAGGTCGAGTTTTGGGTTTGGGTTAGATTTAGCCAATAGGTCTACAAACGGTAGGTTTAGGCTGAGTGTTGGTTTTGGTTTAGATTTAGCCCATAGGTCTACGAATGGTAAGTTTAGGTTGGGTGTTGGTTTTTGGATTAGATTTAGTCCATATTTTTTATGGCTAATCGAGTTTGGTCAGGCCCACAATTGTGTAGTTGAGGCCTGGGTTGAATTTTAAGCAAAATTGTCCTTTAAAATGAGTTTTAGGAACATTACACGCTAATTACTTGCATTGAATGATAAAAAGTGTTTTAGGTATAGCGTAACGTAAAGTAGAGATAATAATGTAAAAGCAACAGCTGGGCGTCTAATAAACGAAATATGGACCGAAAAGACGTCAGAAAAAGGTCTAAAACGAGCGCACAAAGTTCAACGTTGATCTGTTAGTTGCCTGCTGGAATACTAGACTTGAACGGTTATGCAGTCACTAAGAGTATTTAGAGGCATAGATATAATAGCCGTGTTTAAAATGGTGCAATTTAGAACTGAATTTTCCATAAAAATGCCAAAATTGGCCTCCGATGGTGAAAGGTCGAAGGTCGTGACTGGCGGATGCCTAGCATCATGCTTCTACCAGCCCTCCCTCCTAAAAGCTATGGCACCGCAAACAGACATCACCCTCACACAAGGATAACCGCTGGATGCGATAACTTCTGAAGATGGATGGGAATTGGACCCTGGTTTTGTGTTTGGGCCTACCTGGCCCTTCGACGGTGAGTGACAAATTAGTTTTGAGATAAACATATTTTCGGAGTCTTCCCGATCAGTAAAGTAGGTCTGCGAAGTTTACTTTTGTTTTTATGCAGCAGAATTAGCTTGTTTTATCCTTTTCAAACCGTTTTTACCTGTATTCATTTGCATATGTAATTCAGCTCAACCAATGTCTATTTTCGGCCTGTTTTTTAATGAAAAAAGGTACATTTTTATCACCGTTATACTTGTTTATGGATCTATACTACATAAATATTCCATTGCTGGCGCTAGTCCATTGCTGTTAGCATGCTAATACTAATGATAACCAATTCATGTTTAAAAGAGCACTAATGAAGAGAAAGTAATATGGAATATACTATAAATCAGATATTATTTGGTTGTATTTAAAATGTGAACACTATTAAAGAGAAAGTAATATACTATATGTAAGATCTAATTAGGTTGAATGAAACAATTGAACTATTAAAGAGAAATTAATATGCAATATACTCTAATTAAGATGTAATTTGGTTTAATCAAAAAATGTGAGCACTATTAAAGAGAAACTAATATAGAATATACTGTAATTAAGATATAATTTGGTTTTATTCAAATGTTTTTGTACACTATTAAAGAGAAAGTAATATGGAATATACTATAAACCAGATATAGTTTGGTTTTATTTAAAATGTGAACACTATTAAAGAGAAAGTAATATAGTATATACTATAAATAAGATAGAATTTGGTTAAATTAGAAAATGAACACTATTAAAGAGAAAGTAATATGGAATATCCTCTAAATCAGATTTAATTTGGTTTTATTTAAAATGTGTACACTATTGAAGATATACTAAAAGTAAGATATAATTAGGTTGAATTAAACAGTTGAACACTATTAAAGAGAAAGTAATATGGAATATACTATAACTAAGATGTAATTTGGTTTAATCAAAAAATGTGAGCACTATTAAAGAGAAACTAATATAGAATATACTGTAATTAAGATATAATTTGGTTTTATTCAAATATTTTTTGTACGCTATTAAAGAGAAAGTAATATGCAATTTACTGTAGTAAGCATACAATTTAGTTTTATTAAGAAATTGAACACTATTAAAGGTAAAGTAATATGGAATATGCTACAATTAAGACATAATTGGGTTTTAAATTTGACTGCGACCAGCTTTTGCTAAAGGTATGGTTCAGTTACCGCCAGAATTTTATCGTGAAGTGCGTACGGCGAAGCCAATTGGATAAGCTAGATGAAATTGAGTCGAGTAAGAGAGTAAGTTGAGGAATAAACGCGTGACTGCGCCGGATATTCCTCCAATGCCTGACTAGGCATCTTTTAACTCCCTCACTCGGTATCCCCCCACGGTTACACCAAGAGGGGGCCGAGCGAGTAAGCCATGTGAAGTGTGTACGACGAAGCCAATTGGATAAGCTAAATGAAATTGAGTCGAGTAAGAGAGTAGGTTGAGGAATAAATGCGGGACTGCGCCAGATATTCCTCCAACGCCTGACTAGGCATCTTTTAACTCCCTCACTCGGGAACCTCTCATGGTAATTCCAAGAGAGGGCCGAGCGAGTAAGTGATTTTAAAGTGTGCGGTCAATAATTATTTTACGAAAAACTATTCGTCCCAGGCCTAATGGAATATAATGCGTTTCAATCCAAACACTAGGTCCGAAGGCACTGGCAGGGTTAGGTTTTTGGAAAGTACAACGATCTCCCCCCATCACCGTCTCACCAGACTGTGTGGTTTGAAGTAGGGAGGTCGAGGAAAGGCACGGGCCGGCGCATATTTTTTTGAGAAAGGATGAACTATGATTCCTATTTAGGCCGGGAGGATTTTGTGTTTTTGAGAGGAAGCTCTCCTTTAAGATTTTTGTTCTAGTATTCTTTTGGTTAGAGGAATACAAAGTTCTACTCATAACTTGGTCCAGACCAGCGAATCAAGCCATCAGCCCGATAATCCTGGTCTGGCATTGCATTCCCTCCAAAATCTATTTTTTGGTTTGGTTAGAGACATTTCCATGGTTATATTTTAATGATGTACGTTGGGCTGCGTTCCTATTGGTTTTGTTTTGTTCCCTTTAAAAAGAAGCCTATCTGAGCTTTTATTCACTCGGGTTGGGAGGGCTGGGTTTCTTAGGTTTAGACTGAGTGTTGGTTTTGGGTTAGATTAATTCGTAAGTCTACGAACGGTAGGTTTAGGCTGAGTGTTGGTTTTGGCTTAGATTTAGCCCATAGGTCTACGAACGGTAGGTTTAGGCTGAGTGTTGGTTTTGGCTGAGATTTAGCCCATAGGTCTACGAGCGGTAGGTTTAGGCTGAGCGTTGGTTTTGGCTTAGATTTAGCCCATAGGTCTACGAGCGGTAGGTTTAGGCTGAGTGTTGGTTTTGGCTTAGATTTAGCCCATAGGTCTACGAACGGTAGGTTTAGGTTGAGTGTTGGTTTTGGGTTAGATTTAGCCCATAGGTCTACGAACGGTAGGTTTAGGCTGAGTGTTGGTTTTGGGTTAGCTTTAGCCCATAGGTCTACGAACGGTAGGTTTAGGCTGAGCGTTGGTTTTTGGCTTAGATTTAGCCCATAGGTCTACGAGCGGTAGGTTTAGGCTGAGTGTTGGTTTTGGCTTCGATTTCATCTATAGGTCTACGAACGGTAGGTTTAGGCTGAGTGTTGGTTTTGACTTAGATTTAGCCCATAGGTCTACGAACGGTAGGTTTAGGCTGAGTGTTGGTTTTGGCTTAGATTTAGCCCATAGGTCTACGAACGGTAGGTTTCGGCTGAGTGTTGGTTTTGGGTTAGATTTAGCCCATAGGTTTACGAACGGTAGGTTTAGGCTGAGTGTTGGTTTTGACTTAGATTTAGCCCATAGGTCTACGAACGGTAGGTTTAGGCTGAGTGTTGGGTTTGGCTTAGATTTAGCCCATAGGTCTACGAACGGTAGGTTTAGGCTGAGTGTTGGTTTTGGGTTAGATTTAGCCCATAGGTTTACGAACGGTAGGTTTAGGCTGAGCGTTGGTTTTGGCTTAGATTTAGCACATAGGTCTACGAACGGTAGGTTTAGGGTAAGTGTTGGTTCGGGGCTAGATTTAAATCTGTTTTAAAGATCAGAATTTTGCCATAGATTTAACCTACGAGTATTAATTTTGGTAGGCACATATTATTCTTGTTTTTCTACTCCCTCAAGCATGTTTATGTGAGGGAAATGTTTAAGACACTTTCATCAGTAATGTACCTCGGGTTCATCGGGTGTTTCGGCACTTTAAACATTAGACACCCTCCTCCGAGGCGGCCACGCCTAGGTTGATCAATTCCAGGCGAGTGTCTTATAGCCAATTGCTAATCGAGTTTGGTCAGGCCCACAATTGCGTAGTTGGGGCCTGGGTTGAATTTTAAGCAAAATTGTCCTTTAAAGTGAGTTTTAAAACATTACATGCTAATTACTTGCATTGAATGATAAAAGTATTTTAGGTATAGCGCAACGTAAAGTAGAGATAGTACTGCAAAAGCAACAGCTAGGCGTCTAATAAACGAAATATGGACGAAATATGGCGTCTAATAAACGAAATAGGTCTACGAACGGTAGGTTTAGTTTTGGTTTTGGGTTAGATTTAGCCAATAGGTCTACGAATGGTAGGTTTAGGTTGAGGTTTGGGTTAGATTTAGCCAATAGGTCTACGAACGGTAGGTTTAGGTTGAGTTTTGGTTTTGGGTTAGATTTAGCCAATAGGTCTACGAACGGTAGGTTTAGGTCGAGTTTTGGGTTTGGGTTAGATTTAGCCAATAGGTCTACAAACGGTAGGTTTAGGCTGAGTGTTGGTTTTGGTTTAGATTTAGCCCATAGGTCTACGAATGGTAAGTTTAGGTTGGGTGTTGGTTTTTGGATTAGATTTAGTCCATATTTTTTATGGCTAATCGAGTTTGGTCAGGCCCACAATTGTGTAGTTGAGGCCTGGGTTGAATTTTAAGCAAAATTGTCCTTTAAAATGAGTTTTAGGAACATTACACGCTAATTACTTGCATTGAATGATAAAAAGTGTTTTAGGTATAGCGTAACGTAAAGTAGAGATAATAATGTAAAAGCAACAGCTGGGCGTCTAATAAACGAAATATGGACCGAAAAGACGTCAGAAAAAGGTCTAAAACGAGCGCACAAAGTTCAACGTTGATCTGTTAGTTGCCTGCTGGAATACTAGACTTGAACGGTTATGCAGTCACTAAGAGTATTTAGAGGCATAGATATAATAGCCGTGTTTAAAATGGTGCAATTTAGAACTGAATTTTCCATAAAAATGCCAAAATTGGCCTCCGATGGTGAAAGGTCGAAGGTCGTGACTGGCGGATGCCTAGCATCATGCTTCTACCAGCCCTCCCTCCTAAAAGCTATGGCACCGCAAACAGACATCACCCTCACACAAGGATAACCGCTGGATGCGATAACTTCTGAAGATGGATGGGAATTGGACCCTGGTTTTGTGTTTGGGCCTACCTGGCCCTTCGACGGTGAGTGACAAATTAGTTTTGAGATAAACATATTTTCGGAGTCTTCCCGATCAGTAAAGTAGGTCTGCGAAGTTTACTTTTGTTTTTATGCAGCAGAATTAGCTTGTTTTATCCTTTTCAAACCGTTTTTACCTGTATTCATTTGCATATGTAATTCAGCTCAACCAATGTCTATTTTCGGCCTGTTTTTTAATGAAAAAAGGTACATTTTTATCACCGTTATACTTGTTTATGGATCTATACTACATAAATATTCCATTGCTGGCGCTAGTCCATTGCTGTTAGCATGCTAATACTAATGATAACCAATTCATGTTTAAAAGAGCACTAATGAAGAGAAAGTAATATGGAATATACTATAAATCAGATATTATTTGGTTGTATTTAAAATGTGAACACTATTAAAGAGAAAGTAATATACTATATGTAAGATCTAATTAGGTTGAATGAAACAATTGAACTATTAAAGAGAAATTAATATGCAATATACTCTAATTAAGATGTAATTTGGTTTAATCAAAAAATGTGAGCACTATTAAAGAGAAACTAATATAGAATATACTGTAATTAAGATATAATTTGGTTTTATTCAAATGTTTTTGTACACTATTAAAGAGAAAGTAATATGGAATATACTATAAACCAGATATAGTTTGGTTTTATTTAAAATGTGAACACTATTAAAGAGAAAGTAATATAGTATATACTATAAATAAGATAGAATTTGGTTAAATTAGAAAATGAACACTATTAAAGAGAAAGTAATATGGAATATCCTCTAAATCAGATTTAATTTGGTTTTATTTAAAATGTGTACACTATTGAAGATATACTAAAAGTAAGATATAATTAGGTTGAATTAAACAGTTGAACACTATTAAAGAGAAAGTAATATGGAATATACTATAACTAAGATGTAATTTGGTTTAATCAAAAAATGTGAGCACTATTAAAGAGAAACTAATATAGAATATACTGTAATTAAGATATAATTTGGTTTTATTCAAATATTTTTTGTACGCTATTAAAGAGAAAGTAATATGCAATTTACTGTAGTAAGCATACAATTTAGTTTTATTAAGAAATTGAACACTATTAAAGGTAAAGTAATATGGAATATGCTACAATTAAGACATAATTGGGTTTTAAATTTGACTGCGACCAGCTTTTGCTAAAGGTATGGTTCAGTTACCGCCAGAATTTTATCGTGAAGTGCGTACGGCGAAGCCAATTGGATAAGCTAGATGAAATTGAGTCGAGTAAGAGAGTAAGTTGAGGAATAAACGCGTGACTGCGCCGGATATTCCTCCAATGCCTGACTAGGCATCTTTTAACTCCCTCACTCGGTATCCCCCCACGGTTACACCAAGAGGGGGCCGAGCGAGTAAGCCATGTGAAGTGTGTACGACGAAGCCAATTGGATAAGCTAAATGAAATTGAGTCGAGTAAGAGAGTAGGTTGAGGAATAAATGCGGGACTGCGCCAGATATTCCTCCAACGCCTGACTAGGCATCTTTTAACTCCCTCACTCGGGAACCTCTCATGGTAATTCCAAGAGAGGGCCGAGCGAGTAAGTGATTTTAAAGTGTGCGGTCAATAATTATTTTACGAAAAACTATTCGTCCCAGGCCTAATGGAATATAATGCGTTTCAATCCAAACACTAGGTCCGAAGGCACTGGCAGGGTTAGGTTTTTGGAAAGTACAACGATCTCCCCCCATCACCGTCTCACCAGACTGTGTGGTTTGAAGTAGGGAGGTCGAGGAAAGGCACGGGCCGGCGCATATTTTTTTGAGAAAGGATGAACTATGATTCCTATTTAGGCCGGGAGGATTTTGTGTTTTTGAGAGGAAGCTCTCCTTTAAGATTTTTGTTCTAGTATTCTTTTGGTTAGAGGAATACAAAGTTCTACTCATAACTTGGTCCAGACCAGCGAATCAAGCCATCAGCCCGATAATCCTGGTCTGGCATTGCATTCCCTCCAAAATCTATTTTTTGGTTTGGTTAGAGACATTTCCATGGTTATATTTTAATGATGTACGTTGGGCTGCGTTCCTATTGGTTTTGTTTTGTTCCCTTTAAAAAGAAGCCTATCTGAGCTTTTATTCACTCGGGTTGGGAGGGCTGGGTTTCTTAGGTTTAGACTGAGTGTTGGTTTTGGGTTAGATTAATTCGTAAGTCTACGAACGGTAGGTTTAGGCTGAGTGTTGGTTTTGGCTTAGATTTAGCCCATAGGTCTACGAACGGTAGGTTTAGGCTGAGTGTTGGTTTTGGCTGAGATTTAGCCCATAGGTCTACGAGCGGTAGGTTTAGGCTGAGCGTTGGTTTTGGCTTAGATTTAGCCCATAGGTCTACGAGCGGTAGGTTTAGGCTGAGTGTTGGTTTTGGCTTCGATTTCATCTATAGGTCTACGAACGGTAGGTTTAGGCTGAGTGTTGGTTTTGACTTAGATTTAGCCCATAGGTCTACGAACGGTAGGTTTAGGCTGAGTGTTGGTTTTGGCTTAGATTTAGCCCATAGGTCTACGAACGGTAGGTTTAGGCTGAGTGTTGGTTTTGGTTTAGGGTTAGGGTTAGGGTTAGGGTTAGGGTTAGGTTAGGTTAGAAAAATTACAACAGCTCCCCCCAACCTAGCACCCGTCTAGGAAGGTTTGGAGTAGGGAGTCTGAGGGAAGTGCACGGGCCGACGCATGTTAGACTATACCAGGTAAGCGTTGATCTGTCTCCTGTCTAGGAGAAAAGCCTCTTTGGGCGTAGGGCTAGTAATGTGGAAGACCAAGAATTCAGATGTATCCCAGTCTTGTTTAATGTGATGGTTAGGTCTGAACCTTAACTGGATCTGGAAATGCAAAGTTTTTGACTAAACTTACTCCGGACCAGCGAATCCAGCCGCAACTCGAAAGTCACTGCTTGATAATCCTGGCCCGGCATCGCATTCCCTCAAAAATCTGTTTTTTTCCTCCTCCGTTTGGTTGAAGACGTTACGATGGTTATGTTTTAATGACGCATGTTGGATTACGGACCTATTGGTTTTGTTTTCTGTTCCCTCCTAAGAGTTTAGCCTATCTGGGCATTTATTCCCTAGGGTTGGGACGGCTAGGTTTCAAATCCTTAGGTCTACCAATGCTAGGTTTAGACTAAGTGTTGGTTTTGGGTTAGATACAGTCCAAAGATCTACGAACGGTAGGTTTAGGTTGAGTGTTGGTTTTGGTTTAGCCTTAGTCCATAGGTCTACGAACGGTAGGTTTAGGTTGAGTGTTGGTTTTGGGTTAGCTTTAGTCCACAGGTTCACGAACGGTAGGTTTAGGTTTAGGTTGAGTGTTGGTTTTTGGTTAGCTTTAGTCCACAGGTCCACGAACGGTAGGTTTAGGTTTAGGTTGAGTGTTGGTTTTTGGTTAGCTTTAGTCCACAGGTCCACGAACGGTAGGTTTAGGTTTAGGTTGAGTGTTGGTTTTTGGTTAGCTTTAGTCCACAGGTCTACGAACGGTAGGTTTAGGTTGAGTGTTGGCTCTGGGTTAGCTTTAGTCTATAGGTCTACGAATTGTTTGGTCTAGAGTATTAGTTTTGGTAGGCAAGTGTTGCCATTTGTTTTTCTACTCCCTCAGGCATGTTTATGTGAGGGAAATGTTTAAGACACTTTCATCAGTAATGTACCTCGGGCTCATCGGGTGTTTCGGCACTTTAAACATTAGACACCCTCCTCCGAGGCGGCCACGCCTAGGTTGATCAATTCCAGGCGAGTGTCTTATAGCCAATTGCTAATCGAGTTTGGTTAGGCCCACAATTGAGTCGTTGAGGCCTGGGTTGAATTTTGAACAATATTGTCCTTTAAAATGAGTTTTAAAACAGTAAATGCCAATTACTTGCATTGAATAGTACAGGTATTATGCGTATAGATTAACGTAGATTAGAGATAGTAATGTAAAAGCAGCAGTTAGGCGTCTAATAAACAACATGGGGACTGAAAAGTCGTCGCAAAAGGCCTAAGGCGAGCGCACAAGGTCCAACGTCGATCTGTTAGTTGCATCCTGAAACAGTAGACTTGAGCGGTTACGCGATCACTAAGGTTATTTCGAGGCATTTATGTAATAGCAGTGTTTAACATAGTACAATTTAGAACTGAATTTTCCATAAAAGTGCCAAAAATGGCCTCCGTTGGTGAAGGGTCGAAGGTCGTGACTGGCGGATGCCTAGCATCATGCTTCTACCAGCCCTCCCTCCTAAAAGCTATGGCACCGCAAACAGACGTCACCCTCACACAAGGATAACCGCTGGATGCGATAACTTCTGAGGATGGATGGGAATTGGACCCTGGTTTTGTGTTTGGGCCTACCTGGCCATACGACGGTGAGTGACAAATTAGTTTCGAGATAAACATATTTTTTGAGTCTTCCCGATCAATAAAGTATGTCTGCAAAGTTTACTTTCGTTTTTATGAAGCATAATTAGCTTGTTTTATCCTTTTAAAACTGATTTTACCTATAGTAATTTGCATATGCAATTCAGCTCAGCCAATGTCTATTTTTGGTCTGTTTTTTGATGAAAAGAGGTACATTTTTATCACCGTTATACTTGTTTACGGATCTGTGCCTCAAAAATATTCCATTGCTGGTGCTAGTCCATTGCTGTTAGCATGCTAATACTAATAATAACCAATTAATGTTTAAAAGCGTACTAATAACGAGAAAGTAATATGGAATATACTATAAATCAGATATCATTTGGTTTCTTTTAAAATGTGAACACTATTAAAGGGAAAGTAATCTAGAATATACTATAAGATATAATTTGGTTAAATTAAAAATATTGAACACCATTAAAGAGAAAGTAATATGGAATATACTCTAATCCTAATATAATTTTGTTTAATACATTTTTTCAACTCTATTAAAGAGAAAGTAATATTGAATATACTATAATGCAGATCTAATTTGGTTTTGTTGAAATGTGGAACACTATTAAAGAGAAACTAATAAGGAATATACTCTAATATAGATCTAACTTGGTTTAATTACAACTGTGAACACTGTTAGAGAGAAAGTAATATGGAATATACTATAATTAAAATATAAATTATTTGGTTTTATTTAGATTTGAACACTATTAAAGAGAAAGTAATATTGAATATAGTCTAATTAGGAAATAATTTGGTTTAATTACAAATATAAACTCTATTAAAGAGAAAGTAAACTGGAATATACTTTAATGAAGATCTGATTTGGTTTAATTAAAAGTGTAAACTATTAAAGAGAAAGTAATATTGAATATACCATAATGAAGATCTAATTTAGTTCTGTTAAAAGTTCGAACACTATTAAAGAGAAAGTAATAGGGAATATAATATAAATAAAATAGAATTAGGTTTTATTAAAAAATGTTTTGACTGCGACCAGCTTTTGCTAAAGTTGTGGTTAGGTTTCCGCCAGGTTTTCAATCCTATAGTGTTAACGACGAAGCCATTTTCTTAAAAATTAAGTGTCAAACATAACTTATTGATTTGAAGTGAACCCGGAAGCGTTAGGCCTGTCTGGGCCACCCGCTATCCGAAAAGCCTGTCTGGGCTTGATTCACCTCCCCCTCCCGTGTCTCCGTCCCGTAGGAATAAGAAAGAGACACCGGAGGGAGCGAGTTCCAGATTACATTCAAATATAAGTCCACTGCTTGATAATCCTGGTCCGGCCTTGCATTCCCTCCAAAGTCTATTTGTTCTGTTTGGTTAATGTTAGATGTTCCGATGGTTATGTTTTCATGACGCATGTTGGATTACGTTCCTACTGGTTTTATTTTTGTTCCCTTCTAAGAGTTTAGCCTATCTGGGCTTTTATTCACGGCTAGGTTTCAGTCCATAGGTCTACCAATGCTAGGTTTAGGCCGAGTGTTGGTTTTGGGTTAGATTTAGTCCATACGTCTACCGATGCTAGGTTTAGGTTGAATGTTGGTTTTGGTTACATTTAGTCCATAGGTCTACCGATGCTAGGTTTAGGTTGAATGTTGGTTAAGGTTACATTTGGTCCATACTTCTACCAATGCTAGTTTTAGGCCGAATGTTGGTTTGGGTTAGATTGTCCATAGGGCTACCAATGCTAGGTTTAGGCCGAGTGTTGGTTTTGATTAGATTGTCCATAGGGCTACCAATGCTAGGTTTAGGCCGAGTGTTGGTTTCGGTTACATTTAGTCCATACGTCTACCGATGCTAGGTTTAGGCCGAATGTTGGTTGTGAGTTAGATTTAGTCCACACGTCTACCAATGCTAGGTTTAGGCCGAATGTTGGTTTCGGTTAGAATGTCCATAGGGCTACCAATGCTAGGTTTAGGCCGAGTGTTGGTTTCGGTTACATTTAGTCCATACGTCTGCCGATGCTAGGTTTAGGCCGAATGTTGGTTTCGGTTAGATTGTCCATAGGGCTACCAATGCTAGGTTTAGGCCGAGTGTTGGTTTCGGTTACATTTAGTCCATACGTCTGCCGATGCTAGGTTTAGGCCGAATGTTGGTTTCGGTTAGATTGTCCATAGGGCTACCAATGCTAGGTTTAGGCCGAGTGTTGGTTTTGATTAGATTGTCCATAGGGCTACCAATGCTAGGTTTAGGCCGAATGTTGGTTTCGGTTAGATTGTCCATAGGGCTACCAATGCTAGGTTTAGGCCGAATGTTGGTTTCGGTTAGATTGTCCATAGGGCTACCAATGCTAGGTTTAGGCCGAATGTTGGTTGTGAGTTAAATTTAGTCCATACATCTGCCGATGCTAGGTTTAGGCTGAATGTTGGTTGTGGGTTAGATTTAGTCCATACATCTACCAATGCTAGGTTTAGGTTGAGTGCTGGTCTTGGTTAGATTTACTCCATAAGTCTACGCACGGTAGGTTTTAGGGTAAGTGTCGGTTCGAAGCTAGATCTAGATCCATTTGATCTAAGAGCATTAGTTTTGGTAGGCACATATTGCCAGTGTTTATTCCATTCAAATATAAGCCCATAAAAAGGATCCTGTGCATAAACTGGTATGTCAAGTCCGATGGCTCAGGCTAGGTTAGGTTAGAAAAATTACAACAGCTCCCCCCAACCTAGCACCCGTCTAGGAAGGTTTGGAGTAGGGAGTCTGAGGGAAGTGCACGGGCCGACGCATGTTAGACTATACCAGGTAAGCGTTGATCTGTCTCCTGTCTAGGAGAAAAGCCTCTTTGGGCGTAGGGCTAGTAATGTGGAAGACCAAGAATTCAGATGTATCCCAGTCTTGTTTAATGTGATGGTTAGGTCTGAACCTTAACTGGATCTGGAAATGCAAAGTTTTTGACTAAACTTACTCCGGACCAGCGAATCCAGCCGCAACTCGAAAGTCACTGCTTGATAATCCTGGCCCGGCATCGCATTCCCTCAAAAATCTGTTTTTTTCCTCCTCCGTTTGGTTGAAGACGTTACGATGGTTATGTTTTAATGACGCATGTTGGATTACGGACCTATTGGTTTTGTTTTCTGTTCCCTCCTAAGAGTTTAGCCTATCTGGGCATTTATTCCCTAGGGTTGGGACGGCTAGGTTTCAAATCCTTAGGTCTACCAATGCTAGGTTTAGACTAAGTGTTGGTTTTGGGTTAGATACAGTCCAAAGATCTACGAACGGTAGGTTTAGGTTGAGTGTTGGTTTTGGTTTAGCCTTAGTCCATAGGTCTACGAACGGTAGGTTTAGGTTGAGTGTTGGTTTTGGGTTAGCTTTAGTCCACAGGTTCACGAACGGTAGGTTTAGGTTTAGGTTGAGTGTTGGTTTTTGGTTAGCTTTAGTCCACAGGTCCACGAACGGTAGGTTTAGGTTTAGGTTGAGTGTTGGTTTTTGGTTAGCTTTAGTCCACAGGTCCACGAACGGTAGGTTTAGGTTTAGGTTGAGTGTTGGTTTTTGGTTAGCTTTAGTCCACAGGTCTACGAACGGTAGGTTTAGGTTGAGTGTTGGCTCTGGGTTAGCTTTAGTCTATAGGTCTACGAATTGTTTGGTCTAGAGTATTAGTTTTGGTAGGCAAGTGTTGCCATTTGTTTTTCTACTCCCTCAGGCATGTTTATGTGAGGGAAATGTTTAAGACACTTTCATCAGTAATGTACCTCGGGCTCATCGGGTGTTTCGGCACTTTAAACATTAGACACCCTCCTCCGAGGCGGCCACGCCTAGGTTGATCAATTCCAGGCGAGTGTCTTATAGCCAATTGCTAATCGAGTTTGGTTAGGCCCACAATTGAGTCGTTGAGGCCTGGGTTGAATTTTGAACAATATTGTCCTTTAAAATGAGTTTTAAAACAGTAAATGCCAATTACTTGCATTGAATAGTACAGGTATTATGCGTATAGATTAACGTAGATTAGAGATAGTAATGTAAAAGCAGCAGTTAGGCGTCTAATAAACAACATGGGGACTGAAAAGTCGTCGCAAAAGGCCTAAGGCGAGCGCACAAGGTCCAACGTCGATCTGTTAGTTGCATCCTGAAACAGTAGACTTGAGCGGTTACGCGATCACTAAGGTTATTTCGAGGCATTTATGTAATAGCAGTGTTTAACATAGTACAATTTAGAACTGAATTTTCCATAAAAGTGCCAAAAATGGCCTCCGTTGGTGAAGGGTCGAAGGTCGTGACTGGCGGATGCCTAGCATCATGCTTCTACCAGCCCTCCCTCCTAAAAGCTATGGCACCGCAAACAGACGTCACCCTCACACAAGGATAACCGCTGGATGCGATAACTTCTGAGGATGGATGGGAATTGGACCCTGGTTTTGTGTTTGGGCCTACCTGGCCATACGACGGTGAGTGACAAATTAGTTTCGAGATAAACATATTTTTTGAGTCTTCCCGATCAATAAAGTATGTCTGCAAAGTTTACTTTCGTTTTTATGAAGCATAATTAGCTTGTTTTATCCTTTTAAAACTGATTTTACCTATAGTAATTTGCATATGCAATTCAGCTCAGCCAATGTCTATTTTTGGTCTGTTTTTTGATGAAAAGAGGTACATTTTTATCACCGTTATACTTGTTTACGGATCTGTGCCTCAAAAATATTCCATTGCTGGTGCTAGTCCATTGCTGTTAGCATGCTAATACTAATAATAACCAATTAATGTTTAAAAGCGTACTAATAACGAGAAAGTAATATGGAATATACTATAAATCAGATATCATTTGGTTTCTTTTAAAATGTGAACACTATTAAAGGGAAAGTAATCTAGAATATACTATAAGATATAATTTGGTTAAATTAAAAATATTGAACACCATTAAAGAGAAAGTAATATGGAATATACTCTAATCCTAATATAATTTTGTTTAATACATTTTTTCAACTCTATTAAAGAGAAAGTAATATTGAATATACTATAATGCAGATCTAATTTGGTTTTGTTGAAATGTGGAACACTATTAAAGAGAAACTAATAAGGAATATACTCTAATATAGATCTAACTTGGTTTAATTACAACTGTGAACACTGTTAGAGAGAAAGTAATATGGAATATACTATAATTAAAATATAAATTATTTGGTTTTATTTAGATTTGAACACTATTAAAGAGAAAGTAATATTGAATATAGTCTAATTAGGAAATAATTTGGTTTAATTACAAATATAAACTCTATTAAAGAGAAAGTAAACTGGAATATACTTTAATGAAGATCTGATTTGGTTTAATTAAAAGTGTAAACTATTAAAGAGAAAGTAATATTGAATATACCATAATGAAGATCTAATTTAGTTCTGTTAAAAGTTCGAACACTATTAAAGAGAAAGTAATAGGGAATATAATATAAATAAAATAGAATTAGGTTTTATTAAAAAATGTTTTGACTGCGACCAGCTTTTGCTAAAGTTGTGGTTAGGTTTCCGCCAGGTTTTCAATCCTATAGTGTTAACGACGAAGCCATTTTCTTAAAAATTAAGTGTCAAACATAACTTATTGATTTGAAGTGAACCCGGAAGCGTTAGGCCTGTCTGGGCCACCCGCTATCCGAAAAGCCTGTCTGGGCTTGATTCACCTCCCCCTCCCGTGTCTCCGTCCCGTAGGAATAAGAAAGAGACACCGGAGGGAGCGAGTTCCAGATTACATTCAAATATAAGTCCACTGCTTGATAATCCTGGTCCGGCCTTGCATTCCCTCCAAAATCTATTTGTTCTGTTTGGTTAATGTTAGATGTTCCGATGGTTATGTTTTCATGACGCATGTTGGATTACGTTCCTACTGGTTTTATTTTTGTTCCCTTCTAAGAGTTTAGCCTATCTGGGCTTTTATTCACGGCTAGGTTTCAGTCCATAGGTCTACCAATGCTAGGTTTAGGCCGAGTGTTGGTTTTGGGTTAGATTTAGTCCATACGTCTACCGATGCTAGGTTTAGGTTGAATGTTGGTTTTGGTTACATTTAGTCCATAGGTCTACCGATGCTAGGTTTAGGTTGAATGTTGGTTAAGGTTACATTTGGTCCATACTTCTACCAATGCTAGTTTTAGGCCGAATGTTGGTTTGGGTTAGATTGTCCATAGGGCTACCAATGCTAGGTTTAGGCCGAGTGTTGGTTTTGATTAGATTGTCCATAGGGCTACCAATGCTAGGTTTAGGCCGAGTGTTGGTTTCGGTTACATTTAGTCCATACGTCTACCGATGCTAGGTTTAGGCCGAATGTTGGTTGTGAGTTAGATTTAGTCCACACGTCTACCAATGCTAGGTTTAGGCCGAATGTTGGTTTCGGTTAGAATGTCCATAGGGCTACCAATGCTAGGTTTAGGCCGAGTGTTGTTTCGGTTACATTTAGTCCATACGTCTGCCGATGCTAGGTTTAGGCCGAATGTTGGTTTCGGTTAGATTGTCCATAGGGCTACCAATGCTAGGTTTAGGCCGAGTGTTGGTTTCGGTTACATTTAGTCCATACGTCTGCCGATGCTAGGTTTAGGCCGAATGTTGGTTTCGGTTAGATTGTCCATAGGGCTACCAATGCTAGGTTTAGGCCGAGTGTTGGTTTTGATTAGATTGTCCATAGGGCTACCAATGCTAGGTTTAGGCCGAATGTTGGTTTCGGTTAGATTGTCCATAGGGCTACCAATGCTAGGTTTAGGCCGAATGTTGGTTTCGGTTAGATTGTCCATAGGGCTACCAATGCTAGGTTTAGGCCGAATGTTGGTTGTGAGTTAAATTTAGTCCATACATCTGCCGATGCTAGGTTTAGGCTGAATGTTGGTTGTGGGTTAGATTTAGTCCATACATCTACCAATGCTAGGTTTAGGTTGAGTGCTGGTCTTGGTTAGATTTACTCCATAAGTCTACGCACGGTAGGTTTTAGGGTAAGTGTCGGTTCGAAGCTAGATCTAGATCCATTTGATCTAAGAGCATTAGTTTTGGTAGGCACATATTGCCAGTGTTTATTCCATTCAAATATAAGCCCATAAAAAGGATCCTGTGCATAAACTGGTATGTCAAGTCCGATGGCTCAGGCTAGGTTAGGTTAGAAAAATTACAACAGCTCCCCCCAACCTAGCACCCGTCTAGGAAGGTTTGGAGTAGGGAGTCTGAGGGAAGTGCACGGGCCGACGCATGTTAGACTATACCAGGTAAGCGTTGATCTGTCTCCTGTCTAGGAGAAAAGCCTCTTTGGGCGTAGGGCTAGTAATGTGGAAGACCAAGAATTCAGATGTATCCCAGTCTTGTTTAATGTGATGGTTAGGTCTGAACCTTAACTGGATCTGGAAATGCAAAGTTTTTGACTAAACTTACTCCGGACCAGCGAATCCAGCCGCAACTCGAAAGTCACTGCTTGATAATCCTGGCCCGGCATCGCATTCCCTCAAAAATCTGTTTTTTTCCTCCTCCGTTTGGTTGAAGACATTACGATGGTTATGTTTTAATGACGCATGTTGGATTACGGACCTATTGGTTTTGTTTTCTGTTCCCTCCTAAGAGTTTAGCCTATCTGGGCATTTATTCCCTAGGGTTGGGACGGCTAGGTTTCAAATCCTTAGGTCTACCAATGCTAGGTTTAGACTAAGTGTTGGTTTTGGGTTAGGGTTAGGGTTAGGGTTAGGTTAGGTTAGGGTTAGGGTTAGGTTTTTGGAAAGTACAACGATCTCCCCCCATCACCGTCTCACCAGACTGTGTGGTTTGAAGTAGGGAGGTCGAGGAAAGGCACGGGCCGGCGCATATTTTTTTGAGAAAGGATGAACTATGATTCCTATTTAGGCCGGGAGGATTTTGTGTTTTTGAGAGGAAACTCTCCTTTAAGATTTTTGTTCTAGTATTCTTTTGGTTAGAGGAATACAAAGTTCTACTCATAACTTGGTCCAGACCAGCGAATCAAGCCATCAGCCCGATAATCCTGGTCTGGCATTGCATTCCCTCCAAAATCTATTTTTTGGTTTGGTTAGAGACATTTCCATGGTTATATTTTAATGATGTACGTTGGGCTGCGTTCCTATTGGTTTTGTTTTGTTCCCTTTAAAAAGAAGCCTATCTGAGCTTTTATTTACTCGGGTTGGGAGGGCTGGGTTTCTTAGGTTTAGACTGAGTGTTGGTTTTGGGTTAGATTAATTCGTAAGTCTACGAACGGTAGGTTTAGGCTGAGTGTTGGTTTTGGCTTAGATTTAGCCCATAGGTCTACGAACGGTAGGTTTAGGTTGAGTGTTGGTTTTGGGTTAGATTTAGCCCATAGGTCTACGAACGGTAGGTTTAGGTTGAGTGTTGGTTTTGGGTTAGATTTAGCCCATAGGTCTACGAACGGTAGGTTTAGGCTGAGTGTTGGTTTTGGGTTAGCTTTAGCCCATAGGTCTACGAACTGTAGGTTTCGGCTGAGTGTTGGTTTTGGCTTAGATTTAGCCCATAGGTCTACGAACGGTAGGTTTAGGCTGAGTGTTGGTTTTGGCTTAGATTTAGCCCATAGGTCTACGAACGGTAGGTTTAGGTTGAGTGTTGGTTTTGGGTTAGATTTAGCCCATAGGTCTACGAACGGTAGGTTTAGGCTGAGTGTTAGTTTTGGCTTCGATTTCATCTATAGGTCTACGAACAGTAGGTTTAGGCTGAGTGTTGGTTTTGACTTAGATTTAGCCCATAGGTCTACGAACGGTAGGTTTAGGCTGAGTGTTGGTTTTGGCTTAGATTTAGCCCATAGGTCTACGAACGGTAGGTTTCGGCTGAGTGTTGGTTTTGGCTTAGATTTAGCACATAGGTTTACGAACGGTAGGTTTAGGCTGAGTGTTGGTTTTGGCTTAGATTTAGCACATAGGTCTACGAACGGTAGGTTTAGGGTAAGTGTTGGTTCGGGGCTAGATTTAAATCTGTTTTAGAGATCAGAATTTTGCCATAGATTTAACCTACGAGTATTAATTTTGGTAGGCACATATTATTCTTGTTTTTCTACTCCCTCAAGCATGTTTATGTGAGGGAAATGTTTAAGACACTTTCATCAGTAATGTACCTCGGGTTCATCGGGTGTTTCGGCACTTTAAACATTAGACACCCTCCTCCGAGGCGGCCACGCCTAGGTTGATCAATTCCAGGCGAGTGTCTTATAGCCAATTGCTAATCGAGTTTGGTCAGGCCCACAATTGTGTAGTTGGGGCCTGGGTTGAATTTTAAGCAAAATTGTCCTTTAAAATGAGTTTTAAAACATTACATGCTAATTACTTGCATTGAATGATAAAAGTATTTTAGGTATAGCGTAACATAAAGTAGAGATAGTACTGTAAAAGCAACAGCTAGGCGTCTAATAAACGAGATATGGACGAAATATGGCGTCTAATAAACGAAACAGGTCTACGAACGGTAGGTTTAGGTTGAGTTTTGGTTTTGGGTTAGATTTAGCCAATAGGTCTACGAATGGTAGGTTTAGGTTGAGGTTTGGGTTAGATTTAGCCAATAGGTCTACGAACGGTAGGTTTAGGTTGAGGTTAGGTTTTTGGAAAGTACAACGATCTCCCCCCATCACCGTCTCACCAGACTGTGTGGTTTGAAGTAGGGAGGTCGAGGAAAGGCACGGGCCGGCGCATATTTTTTTGAGAAAGGATGAACTATGATTCCTATTTAGGCCGGGAGGATTTTGTGTTTTTGAGAGGAAACTCTCCTTTAAGATTTTTGTTCTAGTATTCTTTTGGTTAGAGGAATACAAAGTTCTACTCATAACTTGGTCCAGACCAGCGAATCAAGCCATCAGCCCGATAATCCTGGTCTGGCATTGCATTCCCTCCAAAATCTGTTTTTTGGTTTGGTTAGAGACATTTCCATGGTTATATTTTAATGATGTACGTTGGGCTGCGTTCCTATTGGTTTTGTTTTGTTCCCTTTAAAAAGAAGCCTATCTGAGCTTTTATTTACTCGGGTTGGGAGGGCTGGGTTTCTTAGGTTTAGACTGAGTGTTGGTTTTGGGTTAGATTAATTCGTAAGTCTACGAACGGTAGGTTTAGGCCGAATGTTGGTTTCGGTTAGATTGTCCATAGGGCTACCAATGCTAGGTTTAGGCCGAGTGTTGGTTTTGATTAGATTGTCCATAGGGCTACCAATGCTAGGTTTAGGCCGAATGTTGGTTTCGGTTAGATTGTCCATAGGGCTACCAATGCTAGGTTTAGGCCGAATGTTGGTTTCGGTTAGATTGTCCATAGGGCTACCAATGCTAGGTTTAGGCCGAATGTTGGTTGTGAGTTAAATTTAGTCCATACATCTGCCGATGCTAGGTTTAGGCTGAATGTTGGTTGTGGGTTAGATTTAGTCCATACATCTACCAATGCTAGGTTTAGGTTGAGTGCTGGTCTTGGTTAGATTTACTCCATAAGTCTACGCACGGTAGGTTTTAGGGTAAGTGTCGGTTCGAAGCTAGATCTAGATCCATTTGATCTAAGAGCATTAGTTTTGGTAGGCACATATTGCCAGTGTTTATTCCATTCAAATATAAGCCCATAAAAAGGATCCTGTGCATAAACTGGTATGTCAAGTCCGATGGCTCAGGCTAGGTTAGGTTAGAAAAATTACAACAGCTCCCCCCAACCTAGCACCCGTCTAGGAAGGTTTGGAGTAGGGAGTCTGAGGGAAGTGCACGGGCCGACGCATGTTAGACTATACCAGGTAAGCGTTGATCTGTCTCCTGTCTAGGAGAAAAGCCTCTTTGGGCGTAGGGCTAGTAATGTGGAAGACCAAGAATTCAGATGTATCCCAGTCTTGTTTAATGTGATGGTTAGGTCTGAACCTTAACTGGATCTGGAAATGCAAAGTTTTTGACTAAACTTACTCCGGACCAGCGAATCCAGCCGCAACTCGAAAGTCACTGCTTGATAATCCTGGCCCGGCATCGCATTCCCTCAAAAATCTGTTTTTTTCCTCCTCCGTTTGGTTGAAGACGTTACGATGGTTATGTTTTAATGACGCATGTTGGATTACGGACCTATTGGTTTTGTTTTCTGTTCCCTCCTAAGAGTTTAGCCTATCTGGGCATTTATTCCCTAGGGTTGGGACGGCTAGGTTTCAAATCCTTAGGTCTACCAATGCTAGGTTTAGACTAAGTGTTGGTTTTGGGTTAGATACAGTCCAAAGATCTACGAACGGTAGGTTTAGGTTGAGTGTTGGTTTTGGTTTAGCCTTAGTCCATAGGTCTACGAACGGTAGGTTTAGGTTGAGTGTTGGTTTTGGGTTAGCTTTAGTCCACAGGTTCACGAACGGTAGGTTTAGGTTTAGGTTGAGTGTTGGTTTTTGGTTAGCTTTAGTCCACAGGTCCACGAACGGTAGGTTTAGGTTTAGGTTGAGTGTTGGTTTTTGGTTAGCTTTAGTCCACAGGTCCACGAACGGTAGGTTTAGGTTTAGGTTGAGTGTTGGTTTTTGGTTAGCTTTAGTCCACAGGTCTACGAACGGTAGGTTTAGGTTGAGTGTTGGCTCTGGGTTAGCTTTAGTCTATAGGTCTACGAATTGTTTGGTCTAGAGTATTAGTTTTGGTAGGCAAGTGTTGCCATTTGTTTTTCTACTCCCTCAGGCATGTTTATGTGAGGGAAATGTTTAAGACACTTTCATCAGTAATGTACCTCGGGCTCATCGGGTGTTTCGGCACTTTAAACATTAGACACCCTCCTCCGAGGCGGCCACGCCTAGGTTGATCAATTCCAGGCGAGTGTCTTATAGCCAATTGCTAATCGAGTTTGGTTAGGCCCACAATTGAGTCGTTGAGGCCTGGGTTGAATTTTGAACAATATTGTCCTTTAAAATGAGTTTTAAAACAGTAAATGCCAATTACTTGCATTGAATAGTACAGGTATTATGCGTATAGATTAACGTAGATTAGAGATAGTAATGTAAAAGCAGCAGTTAGGCGTCTAATAAACAACATGGGGACTGAAAAGTCGTCGCAAAAGGCCTAAGGCGAGCGCACAAGGTCCAACGTCGATCTGTTAGTTGCATCCTGAAACAGTAGACTTGAGCGGTTACGCGATCACTAAGGTTATTTCGAGGCATTTATGTAATAGCAGTGTTTAACATAGTACAATTTAGAACTGAATTTTCCATAAAAGTGCCAAAAATGGCCTCCGTTGGTGAAGGGTCGAAGGTCGTGACTGGCGGATGCCTAGCATCATGCTTCTACCAGCCCTCCCTCCTAAAAGCTATGGCACCGCAAACAGACGTCACCCTCACACAAGGATAACCGCTGGATGCGATAACTTCTGAGGATGGATGGGAATTGGACCCTGGTTTTGTGTTTGGGCCTACCTGGCCATACGACGGTGAGTGACAAATTAGTTTCGAGATAAACATATTTTTTGAGTCTTCCCGATCAATAAAGTATGTCTGCAAAGTTTACTTTCGTTTTTATGAAGCATAATTAGCTTGTTTTATCCTTTTAAAACTGATTTTACCTATAGTAATTTGCATATGCAATTCAGCTCAGCCAATGTCTATTTTTGGTCTGTTTTTTGATGAAAAGAGGTACATTTTTATCACCGTTATACTTGTTTACGGATCTGTGCCTCAAAAATATTCCATTGCTGGTGCTAGTCCATTGCTGTTAGCATGCTAATACTAATAATAACCAATTAATGTTTAAAAGCGTACTAATAACGAGAAAGTAATATGGAATATACTATAAATCAGATATCATTTGGTTTCTTTTAAAATGTGAACACTATTAAAGGGAAAGTAATCTAGAATATACTATAAGATATAATTTGGTTAAATTAAAAATATTGAACACCATTAAAGAGAAAGTAATATGGAATATACTCTAATCCTAATATAATTTTGTTTAATACATTTTTTCAACTCTATTAAAGAGAAAGTAATATTGAATATACTATAATGCAGATCTAATTTGGTTTTGTTGAAATGTGGAACACTATTAAAGAGAAACTAATAAGGAATATACTCTAATATAGATCTAACTTGGTTTAATTACAACTGTGAACACTGTTAGAGAGAAAGTAATATGGAATATACTATAATTAAAATATAAATTATTTGGTTTTATTTAGATTTGAACACTATTAAAGAGAAAGTAATATTGAATATAGTCTAATTAGGAAATAATTTGGTTTAATTACAAATATAAACTCTATTAAAGAGAAAGTAAACTGGAATATACTTTAATGAAGATCTGATTTGGTTTAATTAAAAGTGTAAACTATTAAAGAGAAAGTAATATTGAATATACCATAATGAAGATCTAATTTAGTTCTGTTAAAAGTTCGAACACTATTAAAGAGAAAGTAATAGGGAATATAATATAAATAAAATAGAATTAGGTTTTATTAAAAAATGTTTTGACTGCGACCAGCTTTTGCTAAAGTTGTGGTTAGGTTTCCGCCAGGTTTTCAATCCTATAGTGTTAACGACGAAGCCATTTTCTTAAAAATTAAGTGTCAAACATAACTTATTGATTTGAAGTGAACCCGGAAGCGTTAGGCCTGTCTGGGCCACCCGCTATCCGAAAAGCCTGTCTGGGCTTGATTCACCTCCCCCTCCCGTGTCTCCGTCCCGTAGGAATAAGAAAGAGACACCGGAGGGAGCGAGTTCCAGATTACATTCAAATATAAGTCCACTGCTTGATAATCCTGGTCCGGCCTTGCATTCCCTCCAAAATCTATTTGTTCTGTTTGGTTAATGTTAGATGTTCCGATGGTTATGTTTTCATGACGCATGTTGGATTACGTTCCTACTGGTTTTATTTTTGTTCCCTTCTAAGAGTTTAGCCTATCTGGGCTTTTATTCACGGCTAGGTTTCAGTCCATAGGTCTACCAATGCTAGGTTTAGGCCGAGTGTTGGTTTTGGGTTAGATTTAGTCCATACGTCTACCGATGCTAGGTTTAGGTTGAATGTTGGTTTTGGTTACATTTAGTCCATAGGTCTACCGATGCTAGGTTTAGGTTGAATGTTGGTTAAGGTTACATTTGGTCCATACTTCTACCAATGCTAGTTTTAGGCCGAATGTTGGTTTGGGTTAGATTGTCCATAGGGCTACCAATGCTAGGTTTAGGCCGAGTGTTGGTTTTGATTAGATTGTCCATAGGGCTACCAATGCTAGGTTTAGGCCGAGTGTTGGTTTCGGTTACATTTAGTCCATACGTCTACCGATGCTAGGTTTAGGCCGAATGTTGGTTGTGAGTTAGATTTAGTCCACACGTCTACCAATGCTAGGTTTAGGCCGAATGTTGGTTTCGGTTAGAATGTCCATAGGGCTACCAATGCTAGGTTTAGGCCGAGTGTTGTTTCGGTTACATTTAGTCCATACGTCTGCCGATGCTAGGTTTAGGCCGAATGTTGGTTTCGGTTAGATTGTCCATAGGGCTACCAATGCTAGGTTTAGGCCGAGTGTTGGTTTCGGTTACATTTAGTCCATACGTCTGCCGATGCTAGGTTTAGGCCGAATGTTGGTTTCGGTTAGATTGTCCATAGGGCTACCAATGCTAGGTTTAGGCCGAGTGTTGGTTTTGATTAGATTGTCCATAGGGCTACCAATGCTAGGTTTAGGCCGAATGTTGGTTTCGGTTAGATTGTCCATAGGGCTACCAATGCTAGGTTTAGGCCGAATGTTGGTTTCGGTTAGATTGTCCATAGGGCTACCAATGCTAGGTTTAGGCCGAATGTTGGTTGTGAGTTAAATTTAGTCCATACATCTGCCGATGCTAGGTTTAGGCTGAATGTTGGTTGTGGGTTAGATTTAGTCCATACATCTACCAATGCTAGGTTTAGGTTGAGTGCTGGTCTTGGTTAGATTTACTCCATAAGTCTACGCACGGTAGGTTTTAGGGTAAGTGTCGGTTCGAAGCTAGATCTAGGGTTAGGTTAGGTTAGGTTAGGTTAGGGTTAGGGTTAGGGTTAGGGTTAGGTTAGGGTTAGGGTTAGGTTAGGGTTAGGTTTTTGGAAAGTACAACGATCTCCCCCCATCACCGTCTCACCAGACTGTGTGGTTTGAAGTAGGGAGGTCGAGGAAAGGCACGGGCCGGCGCATATTTTTTTGAGAAAGGATGAACTATGATTCCTATTTAGGCCGGGAGGATTTTGTGTTTTTGAGAGGAAACTCTCCTTTAAGATTTTTGTTCTAGTATTCTTTTGGTTAGAGGAATACAAAGTTCTACTCATAACTTGGTCCAGACCAGCGAATCGAGCCATCAGCCCGATAATCCTGGTCTGGCATTGCATTCCCTCCAAAATCTATTTTTTGGTTTGGTTAGAGACATTTCCATGGTTATATTTTAATGATGTACGTTGGGCTGCGTTCCTATTGGTTTTGTTTTGTTCCCTTTAAAAAGAAGCCTATCTGAGCTTTTATTCACTTGGGTTGGGAGGGCTGGGTTTCTTAGGTTTAGACTGAGTGTTGGTTTTGGGTTAGATTAATTTGTAAGTCTACGAACGGTAGGTTTAGGCTGAGTGTTGGTTTTGGCTTAGATTTAGCCCATAGGTCTACGAACGGTAGGTTTAGGCTGAGTGTTGGTTTTGGCTTAGATTTAGCCCATAGGTCTACGAACGGTAGGTTTAGGCTGAGTGTTGGTTTTGGCTTAGATTTAGCCCATAGGTCTACGAACGGTAGGTTTAGGCTGAGTGTTGGTTTTGGGTTAGCTTTAGCCCATAGGTCTACGAACGGTAGGTTTAGGCTGAGTGTTGGTTTTGGCTTCGATTTCGTCTATAGGTCTACGAACGGTAGGTTTAGGCTGAGTGTTGGTTTTGACTTAGATTTAGCCCATAGGTCTACGAACGGTAGGTTTAGGCTGAGTGTTGGTTTTGGCTTAGATTTAGCCCATAGGTCTACGAACGGTAGGTTTCGGCTGAGTGTTGGTTTTGGGTTGGATTTCGTCTATAGGTCTACGAACGGTAGGTTTAGGCTGAGTGTTGGTTTTGGCTTAGATTTAGCCCATAGGTCTACGAACGGTAGGTTTAGGCTGAGTGTTGGTTTTGGCTTAGATTTAGCCCATAGGTCTACGAACGGTAGGTTTCGGCTGAGTGTTGGTTTTGGGTTGGATTTAGCCCATAGGTTTACGAACGGTAGGTTTAGGCTGAGTGTTGGTTTTGGCTTAGATTTAGCCCATAGGTCTACGAACGGTAGGTTTCGGCTGAGTGTTGGTTTTGGGTTGGATTTAGCCCATAGGTTTACGAACGGTAGGTTTAGGCTGAGTGTTGGTTTTGGCTTAGATTTAGCACATAGGTCTACAAACGGTAGGTTTAGGGTAAGTGTTGGTTCGGGGCTAGATTTAAATCTGTTTTAGAGATCAGAATTTTGCCATAGATTTAACCTACGAGTATTAATTTTGGTAGGCACATATTATTCTTGTTTTTCTACTCCCTCAAGCATGTTTATGTGAGGGAAATGTTTAAGACACTTTCATCAGTAATGTACCTCGGGTTAGGTTTTTGGAAAGTACAACGATCTCCCCCCATCACCGTCTCACCAGACTGTGTGGTTTGAAGTAGGGAGGTCGAGGAAAGGCACGGGCCGGCGCATATTTTTTTGAGAAAGGATGAACTATGATTCCTATTTAGGCCGGGAGGATTTTGTGTTTTTGAGAGGAAACTCTCCTTTAAGATTTTTGTTCTAGTATTCTTTTGGTTAGAGGAATACAAAGTTCTACTCATAACTTGGTCCAGACCAGCGAATCGAGCCATCAGCCCGATAATCCTGGTCTGGCATTGCATTCCCTCCAAAATCTATTTTTTGGTTTGGTTAGAGACATTTCCATGGTTATATTTTAATGATGTACGTTGGGCTGCGTTCCTATTGGTTTTGTTTTGTTCCCTTTAAAAAGAAGCCTATCTGAGCTTTTATTCACTTGGGTTGGGAGGGCTGGGTTTCTTAGGTTTAGACTGAGTGTTGGTTTTGGGTTAGATTAATTTGTAAGTCTACGAACGGTAGGTTTAGGCTGAGTGTTGGTTTTGGCTTAGATTTAGCCCATAGGTCTACGAACGGTAGGTTTAGGCTGAGTGTTGGTTTTGGCTTAGATTTAGCCCATAGGTCTACGAACGGTAGGTTTAGGCTGAGTGTTGGTTTTGGCTTAGATTTAGCCCATAGGTCTACGAACGGTAGGTTTAGGCTGAGTGTTGGTTTTGGGTTAGCTTTAGCCCATAGGTCTACGAACGGTAGGTTTAGGCTGAGTGTTGGTTTTGGCTTCGATTTCGTCTATAGGTCTACGAACGGTAGGTTTAGGCTGAGTGTTGGTTTTGACTTAGATTTAGCCCATAGGTCTACGAACGGTAGGTTTAGGCTGAGTGTTGGTTTTGGCTTAGATTTAGCCCATAGGTCTACGAACGGTAGGTTTCGGCTGAGTGTTGGTTTTGGGTTGGATTTCGTCTATAGGTCTACGAACGGTAGGTTTAGGCTGAGTGTTGGTTTTGGCTTAGATTTAGCCCATAGGTCTACGAACGGTAGGTTTAGGCTGAGTGTTGGTTTTGGCTTAGATTTAGCCCATAGGTCTACGAACGGTAGGTTTCGGCTGAGTGTTGGTTTTGGGTTGGATTTAGCCCATAGGTTTACGAACGGTAGGTTTAGGCTGAGTGTTGGTTTTGGCTTAGATTTAGCCCATAGGTCTACGAACGGTAGGTTTCGGCTGAGTGTTGGTTTTGGGTTGGATTTAGCCCATAGGTTTACGAACGGTAGGTTTAGGCTGAGTGTTGGTTTTGGCTTAGATTTAGCACATAGGTCTACAAACGGTAGGTTTAGGGTAAGTGTTGGTTCGGGGCTAGATTTAAATCTGTTTTAGAGATCAGAATTTTGCCATAGATTTAACCTACGAGTATTAATTTTGGTAGGCACATATTATTCTTGTTTTTCTACTCCCTCAAGCATGTTTATGTGAGGGAAATGTTTAAGACACTTTCATCAGTAATGTACCTCGGGTTCATCGGGTGTTTCGGCACTTTAAACATTAGACACCCTCCTCCGAGGCGGCCACGCCTAGGTTGATCAATTCCAGGCGAGTGTCTTATAGCCAATTGCTAATCGAGTTTGGTCAGGCCCACAATTGTGTAGTTGGGGCCTGGGTTGAATTTTAAGCAAAATTGTCCTTTAAAATGAGTTTTAAAACATTACATGCTAATTACTTGCATTGAATGATAAAAGTATTTTGGGTATAGCGCAACGTAAAGTAGAGATAGTACTGTAAAAGCAACAGCTAGGCGTCTAATAAACGAAATATGGACGAAATATGGCGTCTAATAAACGAAATAGGTCTACGAACGGTAGGTTTAGTTTTGGTTTTGGGTTAGATTTAGCCAATAGGTCTACGAATGGTAGGTTTAGGTTGAGGTTTGGGTTAGATTTAGCCAATAGGTCTACGAACGGTAGGTTTAGGTTGAGGTTTGGGTTAGATTTAGCCAATAGGTCTACGAACGGTAGGTTTAGGTTGAGGTTTGGGTTAGATTTAGCCAATAGGTCTTAGGGTTAGGGTTAGGGTTAGGGTTAGGTTAGAAAAATTACAACAGCTCCCCCCAACCTAGCACCCGTCTAGGAAGGTTTGGAGTAGGGAGTCTGAGGGAAGTGCACGGGCCGACGCATGTTAGACTATACCAGGTAAGCGTTGATCTGTCTCCTGTCTAGGAGAAAAGCCTCTTTGGGCGTAGGGCTAGTAATGTGGAAGACCAAGAATTCAGATGTATCCCAGTCTTGTTTAATGTGATGGTTAGGTCTGAACCTTAACTGGATCTGGAAATGCAAAGTTTTTGACTAAACTTACTCCGGACCAGCGAATCCAGCCGCAACTCGAAAGTCACTGCTTGATAATCCTGGCCCGGCATCGCATTCCCTCAAAAATCTGTTTTTTTCCTCCTCCGTTTGGTTGAAGACGTTACGATGGTTATGTTTTAATGACGCATGTTGGATTACGGTCCTATTGGTTTTGTTTTCTGTTCCCTCCTAAGAGTTTAGCCTATCTGGGCATTTATTCCCTAGGGTTGGGACGGCTAGGTTTCAAATCCTTAGGTCTACCAATGCTAGGTTTAGGCTAAGTGTTGGTTTTGGGTTAGATACAGTCCAAAGATCTACGACCGGTAGGTTTAGGTTGAGTGTTGGTTTTGGTTTAGCCTTAGTCCATAGGTCTACGAACGGTAGGTTTAGGTTGAGTGTTGGTTTTGGTTTAGCCTTAGTCCATAGGTCTACGAACGGTAGGTTTAGGTTGAGTGTTGGTTTTGGGTTAGGGTTAGGGTTAGGTTAGGGTTAGGGTTAGGGTTAGGTTAGGTTAGGGTTAGGTTAGGGTTAGGTTAGGTTAGGTTAGGGTTAGGGTTAGGTTAGGTTAGGGTTAGGTTAGGTTAGGGTTAGGTTAGGGTTAGGGTTAGGGTTAGGGTTAGGTTAGGGTTAGGTAATATAGATAAATGCGAATGTGGTACCCCCCCAAGTGGTACCCCCCCCCTGGTTTTCCTATTTCCCATGGTCCTAGAGCGCTGAAATTTGGTATATATAGTATTTGGGGCCCCCCAGATCGATTGCACATGGTTTGGGAGCTCTAGCACCACCAGGCACCAAGATATGGTATGGTACCCCCCAGTTCTTTTGCACCTATGGAGCTGAAGTTTAGTACATAGGCTAATTGGATCGTATTGAGTAGATTGGACCTGGTTTGGTCACTCTAACACCACCAGGGGCCGAGATATGGGACTTTAAAATATATATATATATATATATATATATATATATATAGAGAGAGAGAGAGAGCTGGCTAGGGTTCAACCCCCAGGTGCTAGGGCTAGGGTTCAACCCCCAGGTGCTAGGGCTAGGGTTCAACCCCCAGGTGCTAGGGCTAGGGTTCAACCCCCAGGTGCTAGGGCTAGGGCTCAACCCCCAGGTGCTAGGGCTAGGGCTCAACCCCTAGGTGCTAGGGCTAGGGCTATTTTTCCAGGTTTCTAGGGTTATTTCCCCTGGTTTCTAGGGTTATTTTTCCAGGTTTCTAGGGTTATTTCCCCTGGTTTCTAGGGTTATTTTTCCTGGTTTCTAGGGTTATTTCCCCTGGTTTCTAGGGTTATTTTTCCTGGTTTCTAGGGTTATTTCCCCTAGTTTCTAGGGTTATTTCCCCTGGTTTCTAGGGTTAGGATTTTTTTTTTTTTTTTTTTTTTTTTTTTTTTTTTTTAAATGTAAGAGATATTTCTAAGTTTTTTCCTATACAGCTATTCCTCTAAGTGTCTTAGGGGGCGTGGGGGGGCGGGGGCCTGTGGGGGGGGGGGCACTTAGTGTTTGGGTGGGTGGGACTTGGGTGGGTGGGACTTAGTGTTTTTGGGTGGGACTTGGGTGGGACTTAGTGTGTGGGTGGGTGGGACTTGGGGTTTTTGGGTGGGACTTAGTATTTGGGTGGGATTTATCCATATATGGGTGGGACTTACCATTTGGGTGGGAGGTCCTTAGTCATATATGGGTGTGACTTACTATTTGGGTGGGTGGTACTTAGTGGGTGGGTGTACTTGGGTGGGTGGGACTTAGTGTTTGGGTGGGACTTGGGTGGGTGGGACTTAGTGTTTTTGGGTGGGACTTGGGTGGGTGGGACTTACTATTTGGGTGGGTGGTACTTAGTCATATATGGGTGGGACTTATCCATATGTGGGTGGGATTTAGGATTAGGGTGGGAGTTGGGTGGGTGGTACTTAGTAATATATGGGTGGGACCTACTATTTGGATGGGTGGGACTTATCTATATGGGATTTAGGATTAGGGTGGGAGTTGGGTGGGTGGTACTTACTGTTTTGGTGGGTGGGACTTAGTGTGTGGGTGTGACATTCATATGTGGGTGTGACTTAGGATCAGGGTGGGAGTTGGGTGGGTGGTACTTACTGTTTTGGTGGGTGGGACTTAGTGTGTGGGTGTGACATTCATATGTGGGTGGGACTTAGGATCAGGGTGGGCGTTGAGTGGGTGGGATTTATACATATATGGGTGGGACTTATCCATATATGGGTGGTACTAACTGTTTGGGTGGGTGTGACTTATCTATATGTGGGTGGTACTTAGTCATATATGGGTGGGACTTACCATTTGGGTGGGAGGTCCTTAGTCATATATGGGTGTGACTTACTATTTGGATGGGTGGGACTTACTATTAGGTGGGTGGGTCTTAGTGTTTTTGGGTGGGACTTGGGTGGGACTTAGTTTTTGGGCAGGACTTGGGTGGGTGGGTCTTAGTGTTTTTGGGCGGGACTTGGGTGGGTGGGATTTGGGTCCCCCCATTACACGGCTGTGTTTTGGTTTTTGTTAATCCCCCATAGAAGACTGGGTTCCAATTAAGGCCTATTAACCCAAGGCCACCTTCCTTGCGTGCTGTCCAAGTGGACCCAAGGAGGTTGGATACCTACCTCTCTTCCCAAGCAACTCCTTGTTAACACCGCAAGGTTTCTAGAGCCACCCGGAAAGAGCCTGAGATCACGAAAATGGTCATTGGCGGGCACCTCAGTACCAAGCTTCTACCAATCACCACTTCCTAAAGCATCCACTACCCTTAACCGACATCACACTGACTTGAGTATGACCGCAAGGAAGTAGGAAGCTCTGTCTTCCCACCCCATCTCCTTTTTCTTTAATGTTCTAACCCTTGTTATCACACTGATGGTGGTTTTTTTTTTTTTTTTTTTTTTTTGTCACCGTCATGGTGACATGTTGTTAGTTTGGTTAGTACAGTGCTGCAATGCTGGTTTCTCTAAACTTTATTGTAAAGTTTCCCATATAGACAGCTGAGAATGTCAGTGACACTCAGTCTTTTGTCTATTTGTCTTTTCTCAACATTGACTGTTCGACTGACTTTTCTCGACTTTGACTGTTCTCGACATTGACTGTTCAACTGACTTTTCTCGACTTTGACTGTTCAACTGACTTTTCTCGACTTTGACTGTTCTCGACATTGACTGTTCGACTGGCTTTTCTCGACATTGACTGTTCGACTGGCTTTTCTCGACTTTGACTTTTCTCGACATTGACTGTTCGACTGACTTTTCTCGACTTTGACTGTTCTCGACTTTGACTGTTCGACTGGCTTTTCTCGACTTTGACTTTTCTCGACATTGACTGTTCGACTGGCTTTTCTCGACTTTGACTGACTTTTCTCGACTTTGACTGTTTGACTGACTTTTTAGTGTTTGTGTGGGTGGGACTTATCTATATGTGGGTGGGATTTAGGATTAGGGTGGGAGTTGGGTGGGTGGTACTTACTGTTTTGGTGGGTGGGACTTAGTGTGTGGGTGTGACATTCATATGTGGGTGGGACTTAGGATCAGGGTGGGAGTTGAGTGGGTGGGATTTATACATATATGGGTGGGACTAACTGTTTGGGTGGGTGTGACTTATCTATATGTGGGTGGTACTTAGTCATATATGGGTGGGACTTAGTGTTTGGGTGGGAGGGACTTAGTCATATATGGGTGGGACTTACTATGTGGATGGGTGGGACTTACTGTTTGGGTGGGTGGGTGGGTGGGACTTGGGGTTTTTTGGGTGGGTGGGGGAGGTACTTAATTTTTGTGGGTGGGACTTAGTGATATATGGGTGTGACTTAGTATATGGGTGGGTGGGAGGGACTTAAATTTGGTGGGTGTGATCTAATGATATTGGTGGGACTTGGGTGGGTTGAACTTAGCTATTATTTGTTTGTGAGGGTTAGGGTGTGTGTGTGTGTGTGTGAGTGAGTGAAGTAAGTGTATTGTAAAAACAAAATAATAATGAAACTTTTGCAGCAGAACAGCAGCTTTATTGAACATTTAGTGAAATGTATGTGTAAGTGTAAAAATGAAAGAATTTTTTTTTAAGTGTGTGTGTGTGTGTGTGTTTTTAAAGAGTGCTGTCTTAATGAAATGTGTGTCTTAATGTGAGTGTTTGTGAAGAATGACTTATTTGTGCTGCAATGAAAGTTTTTAAAAGTGAAATGTATGTGTAAGTGTAAAAATGAAAGAAATTTTTTTTAAGTGTGTGTGTGTTTTTAAAGAGTGCTGTCTCAATGAAATGTGTGTGTCTTAAAGGGAGGGTTTGTCAAGAATGAATTAATTTGTGCTGCAATGAAAGTTTTTAAAAGTGAAATGTATGTGAAACTGTAAAACTGAAATAAAATTTTTTTAAGTGTGTGTGTTTTTAAAGAGTGCTGTCTCAATGAAACGTGTGTGTCTTAACCCTCTGGGGTCTGAGGGTGTTTTTGGGCCCTGAAGAAATTTTGACATGCCCTGACATTTGTGCATTTTTCAGTATCTTAAAAACATATTCATGGCTAAAGTCAGATTACACTGTAATCAGCACAAACTGGGCCACAATAATATGCAAGCAACATGAACGTACACGTTTGTGTTTTTGAGAAAACAACGTTTATGCGTGGTTTGTGAAAAACTAAAAAATCAAAGTCACTTAAAAACAGCAATGAAACACGGACAGAATATTTGTTCACAAGGCTTTTGAGATCTGGATGTGGTAGGCTAGAGTTTTTTCTACACAATGATGTGAAAATCATCTCATTCACTCATTCAAAGAAAACAATATATTGATGTAAATTTACCAAAACATGTTTTGTGATGGAAAGACAATATGCAAGAGATTGACAATGGTCATGAATATTTAGTGATTCACACCTAAAACACACAAAGCCCTCCCTAATGGCCCATCAATGACACTCTGACTCTCAGGTAAAAAACTATGTGAGAAGATTCAAAGAATGGAGTTTTAGATTAGTTGTATTTTATTTAACACAGTATGATCAAAACATACATGAAGGTAAAGACACATTATTGAGCACTCTGATCTACAGATATGAACAGACTTTGTGTCATTTGCGTTTTTTTCCTGAATTCCGTTCAACAAGTGAAACAAGTAAATCATGCCTGACATTTAAGTGCTTGCAAAACTCATCATCAGTGGTCAAGAAACTTGTTTTGCACTAGAATATCAGTGTAGATGAACATCTGAAGCTGCATCTGAGTTTTATATCTGAGAAACTAATTTATTGTTTAGCAGATCGCGATCAGAGTATTACTAATAAACATGGTCTAAACATACACTCAGTATAAACAGTCATAGGCTATTTTTTATTTTATTTAATTCATTTTGCGATAAATAAAATACATATACAAATATGATCTTATAGTCATAAACACAAGCATGTTTTGTATGCAATACATGCCGTCTAAACATTCTTAGACTCTATCATTCAGTGTTACAGTGTAAACGCTATTACTTTTATATCGCATCTTTTTCTAGAACGTTAAAAACATCCTTGAGTCGTGAGACATTTAGATGCAATGAAATGAAACCTACATCATAACGTTTCACTTGATGAGGTCAGTAATTATAGTTTGAAAAAAAGTCTAACTAGTAAAATCTATACAACTTAGTCTGTCACAGTAACACAATAACAGCGAATGCAAGCAAGCTAATAAAAGAAAGTCTTACATGTAAATGTAGAATATATTCTCTGTTGAATCTGCTGCGCGTCACATCGCGTTCTTCTTCTGATGAGGTAAATATAAGATTTATTCCTCTCAGCACATCTTCTTTCAGAAATGAACAGTAATCCAGATAAACTTGAAGTCTTGCCGCTTTGTTGACGGTGATGTGGGCGTTTAACTCCCGCGCTTCGCACGTGGCTAATTGTAATATGAAAGCGAAAGAAACTTATGAGCGGTGACAAATTAAAACGTAATTAGATCCAAGGGGGAGATTGGACATCGCGTTGTTTTCATAAGGATTACTTCATCACAGAATATTTGTTTTCGATAAGACTTACTTCGTTTAAGAGTAGAAATATCAAGCTTTCTCCAGGTATGTGTATAATGTCTCCATGTGCTGTTTTCGCCGAGTATTTGATCATTTAAGTGACGCGTTTCAAAATGAAGAGCAGAGAGACCAACGCGGCGCACAGCACTCCCTGTATATTTTCTTTATTTGTCAAAAACTCACCGTTTCACTGTTATTATGTGTCTGTGCAAATAAAAGTAGACCCTTTACAGATTCGATTGATGTATTTATCTTATCTGTACGATCAAAACTGACGAAGTAATTTAAGTTTATATAGAGGGCTTTTTAAAAAAACGCACCAAAACGCGCCGGCGCGGTCTTTCGACCCCAGAGGGTTAAAGGGAGGGTTTGTCAAGAATGAATTAATTTGTGCTGTAATGATAGTTTTTATGAGTGAAATATATGTGAAACTGTTCATAACTAAATTTTTTTTTTAAGTGTTTGTGTTTTTAAAGAGTGCTGTATCGTGGGTTCTAAAGCAAGGGTTTGTTGAAAATGTGTGAACTAGATGTTAAAATGAATTTAAAATGGATAAAATCAATAAAATGGGTGCTTTTAAAGGAGAGACTGCTGCAAATGACTTGTTTTGTGTTGCAATGACTGTTTCCATAAATAACAAGTATGTGAAACAGTGTTTATAACTTTGATATTTTTATTAGACTAGATGTGTCGATAAGCCTATTCTTTTGCATTCTTGTCTCATTCATGGTGAGTAACTTGTTCAATCCCACAATCCTTTGCTGTAAGTATCCCCATTCTTTGCATCACTTTTCTCATTCATGGTGACTAACTTGTTCAGTCCCACAATTCTTTGCTTTCAGTAACCACATTCTTTGAATCATTTGTCTCATTTATGGTCAGTAACTCGTTAAATTTCATTTTTTTTTCTGTCACCGTCTTGGAGAAAGGTAGTTCATTAGGTTGGTCAAGTTGTACAGCCATGCTCTGGCAGGTTCACATGCAAGTTTATTCATATTTGTGTGCTTTGAATGTCAGTGACGCATAGCCATTGTGGATAAATTAACAACAAAATGTGGCAATTTGTTGTTTTTTGTTTTGTTTTATTTTGGTTTTACTTTGTGTTTAATTTGTTTTGTTATGGTCTATTTTGTGTTTTTTTTGAATTAATTGTTTTTTTTTTACGTTTTATTTAATTTTTTTTTTTAAATTTTTTTTTTTTATTTAAATTTTTTTTTTTTTTTTTTTTATTATTAAAAATTAAGTAATGGGATTAGGTGGAGGGGGAGGGTAGCGGCTAGGGTCAGTTTTGAGTGGTCAGGAGTGTCCTGCAGTGGGCTAGCAAGGGCTAGGGTCAGTTTTGAGTGGTCAGGAGTGTCCTGCAGTGGGCTAGCAAGGGCTAGGGTCAGTTTTGAGTGGTCAGGAGTGTCCTGCAGTGGGCTAGCAAGGGCTAGGGTCAGTTTTGAGTGGTCAGGAGTGTCCTGCAGTGGGCTAGCAAGGGCTAGGGTCAGTTTTGAGTGGTCAGGAGTGTCCTGCAGTGGGCTAGCAAGGGCTAGGGTCAGTTTTGAGTGGTCAGGAGTGTCCTGCAGTGGGCTAGCAAGGGCTAGGGTCAGTTTTGAGTGGTCAGGAGTGTCCTGCAGTGGGCTAGCAAGGGCTAGGGTCAGTTTTGAGTGGTCAGGAGTGTCCTGCAGTGGGCTAGCAAGGGCTAGGGTCAGTTTTGAGTGGTCAGGAGTGTCCTGCAGTGGGCTAGCAAGGGCTAGGGTCAGTTTTGAGTGGTCAGGAGTGTCCTGCAGTGGGCTAGCAAGGGCTAGGGTCAGTTTTGAGTGGTCAGGAGTGTCCTGCAGTGGGCTAGCAAGGGCTAGGGTCAGTTTTGAGTGGTCAGGAGTGTCCTGCAGTGGGCTAGCAAGGGCTAGGGTCAGTTTTGAGTGGTCAGGAGTGTCCTGCAGTGGGCTAGCAAGGGCTAGGGTCAGTTTTGAGTGGTCAGGAGTGTCCTGCAGTGGGCTAGCAAGGGCTAGGGTCAGTTTTGAGTGGTCAGGAGTGTCCTGCAGTGGGCTAGCAAGGGCTAGGGTCAGTTTTGAGTGGTCAGGAGTGTCCTGCAGTGGGCTAGCAAGGGCTAGGGTCAGTTTTGAGTGGTCAGGAGTGTCCTGCAGTGGGCTAGCAAGGGCTAGGGTCAGTTTTGAGTGGTCAGGAGTGTCCTGCAGTGGGCTAGCAAGGGCTAGGGTCAGTTTTGAGTGGTCAGGAGTGTCCTGCAGTGGGCTAGCAAGGGCTAGGGTCAGTTTTGAGTGGTCAGGAGTGTCCTGCAGTGGGCTAGCAAGGGCTAGGGTCAGTTTTGAGTGGTCAGGAGTGTCCTGCAGTGGGCTAGCAAGGGCTAGGGTCAGTTTTGAGTGGTCAGGAGTGTCCTGCAGTGGGCTAGCAAGGGCTAGGGTCAGTTTTGAGTGGTCAGGAGTGTCCTGCAGTGGGCTAGCAAGGGCTAGGGTCAGTTTTGAGTGGTCAGGAGTGTCCTGCAGTGGGCTAGCAAGGGCTAGGGTCAGTTTTGAGTGGTCAGGAGTGTCCTGCAGTGGGCTAGCAAGGGCTAGGGTCAGTTTTGAGTGGTCAGGAGTGTCCTGCAGTGGGCTAGCAAGGGCTAGGGTCAGTTTTGAGTGGTCAGGAGTGTCCTGCAGTGGGCTAGCAAGGGCTAGGGTCAGTTTTGAGTGGTCAGGAGTGTCCTGCAGTGGGCTAGCAAGGGCTAGGGTCAGTTTTGAGTGGTCAGGAGTGTCCTGCAGTGGGCTAGCAAGGGCTAGGGTCAGTTTTGAGTGGTCAGGAGTGTCCTGCAGTGGGCTAGCAAGGGCTAGGGTCAGTTTTGAGTGGTCAGGAGTGTCCTGCAGTGGGCTAGCAAGGGCTAGGGTCAGTTTTGAGTGGTCAGGAGTGTCCTGCAGTGGGCTAGCAAGGGCTAGGGTCAGTTTTGAGTGGTCAGGAGTGTCCTGCAGTGGGCTAGCAAGGGCTAGGGTCAGTTTTGAGTGGTCAGGAGTGTCCTGCAGTGGGCTAGCAAGGGCTAGGGTCAGTTTTGAGTGGTCAGGAGTGTCCTGCAGTGGGCTAGCAAGGGCTAGGGTCAGTTTTGAGTGGTCAGGAGTGTCCTGCAGTGGGCTAGCAAGGGCTAGGGTCAGTTTTGAGTGGTCAGGAGTGTCCTGCAGTGGGCTAGCAAGGGCTAGGGTCAGTTTTGAGTGGTCAGGAGTGTCCTGCAGTGGGCTAGCAAGGGCTAGGGTCAGTTTTGAGTGGTCAGGAGTGTCCTGCAGTGGGCTAGCAAGGGCTAGGGTCAGTTTTGAGTGGTCAGGAGTGTCCTGCAGTGGGCTAGCAAGGGCTAGGGTCAGTTTTGAGTGGTCAGGAGTGTCCTGCAGTGGGCTAGCAAGGGCTAGGGTCAGTTTTGAGTGGTCAGGAGTGTCCTGCAGTGGGCTAGCAAGGGCTAGGGTCAGTTTTGAGTGGTCAGGAGTGTCCTGCAGTGGGCTAGCAAGGGCTAGGGTCAGTTTTGAGTGGTCAGGAGTGTCCTGCAGTGGGCTAGCAAGGGCTAGGGTCAGTTTTGAGTGGTCAGGAGTGTCCTGCAGTGGGCTAGCAAGGGCTAGGGTCAGTTTTGAGTGGTCAGGAGTGTCCTGCAGTGGGCTAGCAAGGGCTAGGGTCAGTTTTGAGTGGTCAGGAGTGTCCTGCAGTGGGCTAGCAAGGGCTAGGGTCAGTTTTGAGTGGTCAGGAGTGTCCTGCAGTGGGCTAGCAAGGGCTAGGGTCAGTTTTGAGTGGTCAGGAGTGTCCTGCAGTGGGCTAGCAAGGGCTAGGGTCAGTTTTGAGTGGTCAGGAGTGTCCTGCAGTGGGCTAGCAAGGGCTAGGGTCAGTTTTGAGTGGTCAGGAGTGTCCTGCAGTGGGCTAGCAAGGGCTAGGGTCAGTTTTGAGTGGTCAGGAGTGTCCTGCAGTGGGCTAGCAAGGGCTAGGGTCAGTTTTGAGTGGTCAGGAGTGTCCTGCAGTGGGCTAGCAAGGGCTAGGGTCAGTTTTGAGTGGTCAGGAGTGTCCTGCAGTGGGCTAGCAAGGGCTAGGGTCAGTTTTGAGTGGTCAGGAGTGTCCTGCAGTGGGCTAGCAAGGGCTAGGGTCAGTTTTGAGTGGTCAGGAGTGTCCTGCAGTGGGCTAGCAAGGGCTAGGGTCAGTTTTGAGTGGTCAGGAGTGTCCTGCAGTGGGCTAGCAAGGGCTAGGGTCAGTTTTGAGTGGTCAGGAGTGTCCTGCAGTGGGCTAGCAAGGGCTAGGGTCAGTTTTGAGTGGTCAGGAGTGTCCTGCAGTGGGCTAGCAAGGGCTAGGGTCAGTTTTGAGTGGTCAGGAGTGTCCTGCAGTGGGCTAGCAAGGGCTAGGGTCAGTTTTGAGTGGTCAGGAGTGTCCTGCAGTGGGCTAGCAAGGGCTAGGGTCAGTTTTGAGTGGTCAGGAGTGTCCTGCAGTGGGCTAGCAAGGGCTAGGGTCAGTTTTGAGTGGTCAGGAGTGTCCTGCAGTGGGCTAGCAAGGGCTAGGGTCAGTTTTGAGTGGTCAGGAGTGTCCTGCAGTGGGCTAGCAAGGGCTAGGGTCAGTTTTGAGTGGTCAGGAGTGTCCTGCAGTGGGCTAGCAAGGGCTAGGGTCAGTTTTGAGTGGTCAGGAGTGTCCTGCAGTGGGCTAGCAAGGGCTAGGGTCAGTTTTGAGTGGTCAGGAGTGTCCTGCAGTGGGCTAGCAAGGGCTAGGGTCAGTTTTGAGTGGTCAGGAGTGTCCTGCAGTGGGCTAGCAAGGGCTAGGGTCAGTTTTGAGTGGTCAGGAGTGTCCTGCAGTGGGCTAGCAAGGGCTAGGGTCAGTTTTGAGTGGTCAGGAGTGTCCTGCAGTGGGCTAGCAAGGGCTAGGGTCAGTTTTGAGTGGTCAGGAGTGTCCTGCAGTGGGCTAGCAAGGGCTAGGGTCAGTTTTGAGTGGTCAGGAGTGTCCTGCAGTGGGCTAGCAAGGGCTAGGGTCAGTTTTGAGTGGTCAGGAGTGTCCTGCAGTGGGCTAGCAAGGGCTAGGGTCAGTTTTGAGTGGTCAGGAGTGTCCTGCAGTGGGCTAGCAAGGGCTAGGGTCAGTTTTGAGTGGTCAGGAGTGTCCTGCAGTGGGCTAGCAAGGGCTAGGGTCAGTTTTGAGTGGTCAGGAGTGTCCTGCAGTGGGCTAGCAAGGGCTAGGGTCAGTTTTGAGTGGTCAGGAGTGTCCTGCAGTGGGCTAGCAAGGGCTAGGGTCAGTTTTGAGTGGTCAGGAGTGTCCTGCAGTGGGCTAGCAAGGGCTAGGGTCAGTTTTGAGTGGTCAGGAGTGTCCTGCAGTGGGCTAGCAAGGGCTAGGGTCAGTTTTGAGTGGTCAGGAGTGTCCTGCAGTGGGCTAGCAAGGGCTAGGGTCAGTTTTGAGTGGTCAGGAGTGTCCTGCAGTGGGCTAGCAAGGGCTAGGGTCAGTTTTGAGTGGTCAGGAGTGTCCTGCAGTGGGCTAGCAAGGGCTAGGGTCAGTTTTGAGTGGTCAGGAGTGTCCTGCAGTGGGCTAGCAAGGGCTAGGGTTAGGGTTAGGGTTAGGGTTAGGGTTAGGGTTAGGGTTAGGGTTAGGGTTAGGGTTAGGGTTAGTTAGGGTTAGGTTAGGGTTAGGGTTAGGGTTAGGGTTAGGTTAGGGTTAGGGTTAGGTTAGGGTTAGGGTTAGGGTTAGGTTAGGTTAGGTTAGGGTTAGGGTTAGGTTAGGGTTAGGGTTAGGGTTAGGGTTAGGGTTAGGGTTAGGGTTAGGTTAGGGTTAGGGTTAGGGTTAGGGTTAGGGTTAGGTTAGAGTTAGGTTAGGGTTAGGGTTAGGGTTAGGTTAGGGTTAGGGTTAGGTTAGGGTTAGGGTTAGGGTTAGGTTAGGTTAGGGTTAGGTTAGGGTTAGGGTTAGGGTTAGGGTTAGGGTTAGGGTTAGGTTAGGGTTAGGGTTAGGGTTAGGGTTAGGGTTAGGGTTAGGGTTAGGGTTAGGGTTAGGGTTAGGGTTAGGGTTAGGGTTAGGGTTAGGGTTAGGGTTAGGGTTAGGGTTAGGGTTAGGGTTAGGGTTAGGGTTAGGGTTAGGGTTAGGGTTAGGGTTAGGTTAGGTTAGGGTTAGGTTAGGGTTAGGGTTAGGGTTAGGGTTAGGGTTAGGGTTAGGGTTAGGGTTAGGTTAGGGTTAGGGTTAGGGTTAGGGTTAGGGTTAGGGTTAGGGTTAGGTTAGGGTTAGGGTTAGGGTTAGGGTTAGGGTTAGGGTTAGGGTTAGGGTTAGGTTAGGGTTAGGGTTAGGGTTAGGGTTAGGTTAGGGTTAGGGTTAGGGTTAGGGTTAGGGTTAGGGTTAGGGTTAGGGTTAGGGTTAGGGTTAGGGTTAGGGTTAGGGTTAGGTTAGGGTTAGGGTTAGGGTTAGGGTTAGGGTTAGGGTTAGGTTAGG